>OZ024835.1:13302005-13703004 GCA_964016985.1 Anodontia alba | reverse complement strand
GTGTTTTTTTTTTTTTTTCTACAAACAAACACAAGACAATTCTTGTACTTAAATGTCCTCCCAATGCAGGCACCTTTAAAAGACAGATCAGCAGAGAACTTAGGGAGGCGTATTTAATGATACTTAGCATTGTTTTTTTTTTTTGTTTTTTTTTTGTTTTTTTTTTTAACTTCATAAAAGCACATTTTTGGTACTCATTTGAATTCCCCCAACTTGTACAGGTAATTCAAATGTGTACCAACAACATATGCTTTTATAAAGTAGATACATTGCCTGTAGTCTAAAGATTACGAAATTGGTCCACTGTGCTATTAAAGAGGTATGTGCGGTTAACAGATCCAGTAATTGAAAGGGTCTATTTTCTGCTGTGACTAAAATGAGGCTGAATGAGTGGCATAGTTAAGAACCTGATCAGATGCTGCAATTCTGTGGGATCTGATGTGGGTCTTTATTGTTTACCTACCACCTTGGATTATTACTCATTTCCATGAGCAAAGTTTCTGCGATTTGCTCTGTTGATCTTCAGTTTGTTGATTAGATTGAAAAATTTTGCCCATTTCGTTTCATCGTTATCTACTTTTGCCATCCTAATTTTCTGAAGCTGAACATTCGGTACCAGTTTACTTCCAACTGACCCACTTAAGATTCACTTATCAAAGTTCCAGAGAAAATCTTTTCCCTTTTGCTTCCGGTTTCTTTGTAAAAACTTTACAAGATTGTAAGGACTAAAACATTAGCAGCACCTCAGAAAATCATTTTGTAACCAGGCAACTGAATGTGCAACATCTCCACAAAATTTCTACCAAGAACTCAACAGTGTTACATCTGCCAGGGCAAAAACAATTTAGCCAAGGTAAAGTGACACCACTGTGGGAACACTACCTTGTACTGTTCAGTAGATGCAACACTGAAACTAGTTGACCCCAAATTGAAATGACAATTCAACATTGTGCGCCTGCTGGGTTGGGAAACTTCATCTTACCATACCCGTCCCGTCCCGTCCCCCCCCCCCCCCCTCCCCCTGTAACCAGGCAACTGAATGTGCAACATCTCCACAAAATTTCTACCAAGAACTCAACAGCGTTACATCTGCCAGGGCAAAAACATTTTAGCCGAGGTAAAGTGACACCACTGTGGGAACACTACCTTGTACTGTTCAGAAGATGCAACACTGAAACTAGTTGACCCCAAATTGAAATGACAATTCAACATTGTGCGCCTGCTGGGTTGGGAAACTTCATCTTACCATACCCGTCCCGTCCCGTCCCGCCCCCCCTGCCCCCCCCCCCCCCCCCCGCCCCCCCCCCCCCCCCCCCGTCCCATTTCACAACCAGCTGATGCTTCTAGAACTTGCTGGACAAGTGGCAACAGTGCGAACCATGTTCTGCATCTATAATTAGCACTTTATAGCCTTGTCAACCTTTTAAGTGCCAATCAAAAATTCTACTTTTTAGAGACAAGGCTTGGTATTCTGTGCAAATAGTCTGCTGGGATCACATAGGACGTCCAACCTTACTAGCGCTCAAAAACCTGTTGCACATGCCACTGGCACTTTCACGGCTCATAGAGCAATTCTGGTACCATAATACTTGCCCTGCTGTTAAATTAAGATGCCACACCCATTCCTATTTTTCAGCCAGTTTACTTGATCCAGGTTGTTGATTCAAATTCACATCAGGACAGTGCAGCAGATCCAGATCAAGCCAAATCTGGAGCTACACCAGCTGCAAAGGGCATCCAGGTTCAGCAGAACCAGGGTTAACGCAAGTCAATTTTTAATTTAAAGTGGAACAAGAACTGTAACCCTTACCTTATACTTACTATTAACACTGGTTGGAGGAAACCCAAACCTTGACATCACATCACAGAAATGTTTTTTCGTATTCATTCATGGCTGCTTCTCCACAAACGGCTGAATTTTCCCATTTCAGTCATCAAATACCGGAAGCAATAATTTCGATTTGATCATATATTCTGGTTTTCTTTTCCAACAAAGCTATAGATAATTCCATCCACGAGGCAGGTTGATGGAATAAGAAAATAATTTCGATTTGATCATATATTCTGGTTTTCTTTTCCACAAAGCTACAGATAATTCCATCCACGAGGCAGGTTGATGGAATAAGAAAATAATGGGATGCAGTACACTTTGCGTTCCTCGTGACAACCCAGTGCAGATTGAATGAACTCCCACACACCACTGAAAGATTCCAGTTTCGATTTTAGGCTGACTTAGATATTCTCTGAGAGAAAAATGGTGGAACTACATGTACTTGCAAAGTTAAGACACTGAACAGACACCACTTTCTGCAGTGTCTGATCTGGGTCTGCACTATTGGACCCTTTCAGGAGTCCAGACTACAATGGGTTTACAGATGATAACTTTGGTAGGCCTATATTCTGTGACTGAGGCAATTCATGGGCATTTTTGAACTACACATGTACTTCACAATAATGCAAGGGCCCGAACGGGTGGGTTTGTACCTACTAGTGGCATGATAATGCACCAAGCAGATATGAAACGTTGGGCTTAGGAAAATGTCCTAAAATTTCGAACCCTTTGTTCCATACTATTTTGGCCTAAATTTTGCTTCTTATGCAGTCGTTTCTTAAAATGCTTGGTGGAATAGCAAACAGTCAGTAAAGATCCTGATCAGACTGCTCATTCAAAAGCAGTCTGATCTGGGTCTATACTTTTTGCTATTACATTTTGTCATCAACTTTGGTGTACGCACATTTAGGACATTTACCCTCGATGTATAAATGTGCCTGCTAGGCAGTTGCCATGGCATGAAGATATACATCATCTTCTGCACATTCAGTATCAACTCCCAACTTGAACAAAACTGCCTCCGATGTATTTGGTCTAGCCGCCAAGCTCAGCGCATACATGCACTAGGAATTTCACCCACCATTGTCTACATATGATAGGCTTTTTGCCAAAGGGAAGACTTTTTGCCCAAGTAATAAATTTCCATCTCACATGACCACACTGGTCCTAGGAAAAATCTACTTACAGGTGGAAGAAAAAGAATCCACCAAATGCCAGTCTATGCAGGATAGGAAAATCTCATCCTTCGGGCAGGAATTTCAACCAAGGACTCCGCAAGATTACCCTATCCTACAGACACTCAGGATGGATTATATTCTCATTTGACTTCACAAACAACTTAACCCTCGTCCTGCTGAACTCGGATATACCCTGCCTATGCAAACAGAGTAGAAGAAACAATTGAAGAAGCCAACTGATCTGGATCTGCAGTTAGCCATTAACCCTTAAAACGCCAAGAAAATCAGCATCTGAAAATGTCTGTTTAGGTTGTCTGCTGAATATTCTTGTAAACTTTTCTTACCTATTTTTGCATGTAGGCAAACAGTGTGGACCCAGATCAGACTGCTTCTCTGATCTGGGTCCACACTGTTTGCAACAATAACTTTTAAAGTAACCGGCAGAAGACAAAGCAGACGCCATATTGTGACTGGCGCTTTAAGGGTTAAGTATGTGAACCTATAGCAACAATCCAGATCAAGTAATCAGACTGGTTGAAAATTAGAAGTGGGCGTGGCAGCTTTATTCAGCAGGACAATGGTTAAGGTGAATGGATACACTTAGCTTTCCTCACTTTCTACAAGGGAGACAACTTCGTAGATTCATAACTGCATAGCAAGGCCCTTTAGAAAATGGTCTACTCTAAATTTATTCCCAAGCTATCCTTTTTATTACTTTGTTCATTTGGGTTTAACGGCCCTTTCAAGAATATTTCACTTATATCGAGCCGATTGTTCATCAAAGGTGGGCGAAACCCAGAGAACCCGGGGAAAAACCACTTGACCATCCGTAAGCAGAACTTGGCTTTCCCCCATGTGACCAGAGCAAGGCTCAAACCACAATGGTGAGAAACCTAATGGGATTAGGAGTCAACTCTCCTATCCACTAGGCTACTGGGGCCCGCTCTATCCTTTTTAGCTGCATACTGGGTAATTTTGCACACTTTTTTCTCTGGATTTTTTTTTTTATCGACTTTTTCAAAAAAATCTTTCAGGAATACCATCAGTGTATGACAATTTGGATCCAAATCAGGACATTTTGTCAGGCCTGATCTGAGTCCAAACTGTTTGCAATGGATATCAGCACTAGCGGGGAAAAGTATTATGTAGACAATTTTTTGGAAGTGAGCCAAAACAACTGACAGTTGCTTACCAAGGACAGAACTGACCTTGGTATTGAAGATGGGAGCTCCCCTACAAGGTATATAATTTGTTCCCAAAAGTTACAAGTACAGGTCTATACATTCCCCTCTTCTAAATTCCATTATATGACAAGTGAATGGCTGTTTACATATTCCCCTCCCGTCACTATTTCCAGGAAAAATACTTGCTTCTGAATACAAGCAAGAAATGCTAAAAAGACCCATTTTTCAAGTTTTTACAGAACGTCTCCTTGGTCTGGTCTCTCTTTGCCATACACTATAGTCATCGGCTAATTCACCATTCGTGGGATTCGTCGAAGACAGTGTGGATTTTAAGTCACAAGTTCCTGGATTTGAATGCTTAACTATTCGCCATGTCCCACTTTCATGTGACGAACACAAATGGTACATACCAGTGGCTCATTACATCCGCAAACATTTTGTAAAACAGGCCAATTTTAAATGTTAGCATGCCATTAACTTTGTTCAAGACACAAATGTTAGGAAGCCTTTTCAATGCTAAGCATGCCAAGATATTTTTTCAGACATTTCATATCATTTACTTATATTTTAACAGAAAAAAAAATGCTTTGACATTCCATGCAAATTGTTGGTTTGGACTTCTGACGTACGAGTCAACACTATTAATGTCAGGTTACCCAGGGGTGGGAAATGATAATTCAACAAAACCGCTGAAAATGTCCATACCCTCTACCGCCCCCCGCCCCCCAACCACAAAAATACCATATTTCAAAAGCTTGTGTCCTGATCAGACCTTTTTTTCTTAAAAAAATCATCAAAACTGCCGAATTTAGTTAATCCGAGAAGAAGGGAGACAATTTGCATTTAATGTCAGAGCCTATTTTCTGACATTAAGGAGAATATTTCGAGTTGTCAGCTGATATTGTACAGTTCTTGTAATTTCACAAAACGACACAGAAAACCTTACCTTGCAACTTACCACAAGGAAACACAATGAACTTTACCAAACCCTAAGCTTTGGAACTGCTGCCTGTAAACATAGGTTCAAGTCAAAACTGCCGACAGGATCCCTGGAGTTGAACTTCCAACCAAAACTGCCGATGCACTTCCTTTTTTCACTGCGTGTTTGTTAAACAGCCGGTTGGAAGATGTGCATTAGTGGTACCACTCTCTGGGCAGATCCTCACAGATTTTTCTCATTTTTCCCAGAAAAAAAGAAAGCTTTTGAAATATCACGCAAATTGGCAGACAGTTTGCATGACGTCTAAGTCTGTTTTCTAGGAAAATAAATTAAAATGTCAATACTGACAGTTACCAGACCGAGGAATGCAAACATCTTGGTCTTCAATTTTGGAGGCAGTCCCTGAGCAGGCTGCACTCAGTGGAACTTCCCATTTTTTTTTTCTCCACGAAAAACGTGTTCTGTGTATGCATCAATAGGCACCCATGATCTAATGAATAACAACAAGTATTTAAGACCAAGTATCTGGACGAGTTATGTTGCTATAATCCCTGAAAGTGCTAAGCAAAATAGCAGATGAATCCCCCCCCTTCCCCCATTATTCTTTAGAGAGAAAAAGATGCATTTCGTGCAAATCATTTTTTCTCAAAAATATACAAACTGTCTACTGTGATTAGCACTTGAAGGGTTAAAACTCTTGGGAGCAACTAAGTGCAGATCCTGACTTGATGCGTATCTGTTCTGCGTCTGTTTGCTCAGACTTAGCTGCGGGAATACCTAGAGTTTATATGCTAGAAACTGCAGGAAAGAGATTTGTATAGAATTGGGCTATCATTTCTTTATAAGGAGCAAAAGATAAAGAAATGCACTTTACCAGTAACATAATGTTACCAGATTACCAGTACTGTAATGTAACCATCTTACCAGTACCATAAAGACATCCTGATTATACCTAACCCTTACCATCTAGATGCAAGAAGCTTCGTGTCAAAATGCCGAAATATTTACGCATGATCCAAGGAGTCCTGGACATTACGGAATATCTATTCAGGAAGAAATCCATTGTAAATATTTTAACCCCTTGTAGTCTGGAGATCCCTAAAAGGGTAAATGGCAAACAGAGCAGACCAGATCAGACACAGCAGTAAGCAGTGTCTGATCAGGGTCTCCACGGTTTCCAAGTAGCTTAGCCCATTTTTCTCTAGGAATATCTTTAGCCGGAGGTACCTAAAATTGAAATTGGACTTTTCCAATATGTAGTGTTTATTCAGTCTACAATGGGTGAAATACATTCTACAATTGATCTCAAAAAGACCTAAGAGAGCAGGAATCATTTTAGCAGTCACTGAATCAGCATGAATGGGCAGAAGGGAAATAGCAATGCAATCTGATCAGTCTGACATGTCTTGATGAGGAGTTCAGGTTTAACAACGTATCAACCCATGAGGGTCATTTGCATCATAATGGTGTCCTAACTTGGTTTTGTGATGAAATGGCTATTATTACTTTTTTTTTTTTTTTTATTTGGGTTTTACGGCTCTTTTAAGAATATTTCACTTACATTGCACTTATCGAGCCGATTGTTCATCAAAGGTGGGCGAAAAATGGAGAACCCGGGGTAAAACCACCTGACCATCCTGACCATTAACCCTTAAAACGCCAAGAAAATCAGCATCTGAAAATGTCTGTTTAGGTTGTCTGCTGAATATTCTTGTAAACTTTTCTTACCTATTTTTGCATGTAGGCAAACAGTGTGGACCCAGATCAGACTGCTTCTCTGATCTGGGTCCACACTGTTTGCAACAATAACTTTTAAAGTAACCGGCAGAAGACAAAGCAGACGCCATATTGTGACTGGCGCTTTAAGGGTTAAGTATGTGAACCTATAGCAACAATCCAGATCAAGTAATCAGACTGGTTGAAAATTAGAAGTGGGCGTGGCAGCTTTATTCAGCAGGACAATGGTTAAGGTGAATGGATACACTTAGCTTTCCTCACTTTCTACAAGGGAGACAACTTCGTAGATTCATAACTGCATAGCAAGGCCCTTTAGAAAATGGTCTACTCTAAATTTATTCCCAAGCTATCCTTTTTATTACTTTGTTCATTTGGGTTTAACGGCCCTTTCAAGAATATTTCACTTATATCGAGCCGATTGTTCATCAAAGGTGGGCGAAACCCAGAGAACCCGGGGAAAAACCACTTGACCATCCGTAAGCAGAACTTGGCTTTCCCCCATGTGACCAGAGCAAGGCTCAAACCACAATGGTGAGAAACCTAATGGGATTAGGAGTCAACTCTCCTATCCACTAGGCTACTGGGGCCCGCTCTATCCTTTTTAGCTGCATACTGGGTAATTTTGCACACTTTTTTCTCTGGATTTTTTTTTTTATCGACTTTTTCAAAAAAATCTTTCAGGAATACCATCAGTGTATGACAATTTGGATCCAAATCAGGACATTTTGTCAGGCCTGATCTGAGTCCAAACTGTTTGCAATGGATATCAGCACTAGCGGGGAAAAGTATTATGTAGACAATTTTTTGGAAGTGAGCCAAAACAACTGACAGTTGCTTACCAAGGACAGAACTGACCTTGGTATTGAAGATGGGAGCTCCCCTACAAGGTATATAATTTGTTCCCAAAAGTTACAAGTACAGGTCTATACATTCCCCTCTTCTAAATTCCATTATATGACAAGTGAATGGCTGTTTACATATTCCCCTCCCGTCACTAATTCCAGGAAAAATACTTGCTTCTGAATACAAGCAAGAAATGCTAAAAAGACCCATTTTTCAAGTTTTTACAGAACGTCTCCTTGGTCTGGTCTCTCTTTGCCATACACTATAGTCATCGGCTAATTCACCATTCGTGGGATTCGTCGAAGACAGTGTGGATTTTAAGTCACAAGTTCCTGGATTTGAATGCTTAACTATTCGCCATGTCCCACTTTCATGTGACGAACACAAATGGTACATACCAGTGGCTCATTACATCCGCAAACATTTTGTAAAACAGGCCAATTTTAAATGTTAGCATGCCATTAACTTTGTTCAAGACACAAATGTTAGGAAGCCTTTTCAATGCTAAGCATGCCAAGATATTTTTTCAGACATTTCATATCATTTACTTATATTTTAACAGAAAAAAAAATGCTTTGACATTCCATGCAAATTGTTGGTTTGGACTTCTGACGTACGAGTCAACACTATTAATGTCAGGTTACCCAGGGGTGGGAAATGATAATTCAACAAAACCGCTGAAAATGTCCATACCCTCTACCGCCCCCCGCCCCCCAACCACAAAAATACCATATTTCAAAAGCTTGTGTCCTGATCAGACCTTTTTTTCTTAAAAAAATCATCAAAACTGCCGAATTTAGTTAATCCGAGAAGAAGGGAGACAATTTGCATTTAATGTCAGAGCCTATTTTCTGACATTAAGGAGAATATTTCGAGTTGTCAGCTGATATTGTACAGTTCTTGTAATTTCACAAAACGACACAGAAAACCTTACCTTGCAACTTACCACAAGGAAACACAATGAACTTTACCAAACCCTAAGCTTTGGAACTGCTGCCTGTAAACATAGGTTCAAGTCAAAACTGCCGACAGGATCCCTGGAGTTGAACTTCCAACCAAAACTGCCGATGCACTTCCTTTTTTCACTGCGTGTTTGTTAAACAGCCGGTTGGAAGATGTGCATTAGTGGTACCACTCTCTGGGCAGATCCTCACAGATTTTTCTCATTTTTCCCAGAAAAAAAGAAAGCTTTTGAAATATCACGCAAATTGGCAGACAGTTTGCATGACGTCTAAGTCTGTTTTCTAGGAAAATAAATTAAAATGTCAATACTGACAGTTACCAGACCGAGGAATGCAAACATCTTGGTCTTCAATTTTGGAGGCAGTCCCTGAGCAGGCTGCACTCAGTGGAACTTCCCATTTTTTTTTTCTCCACGAAAAACGTGTTCTGTGTATGCATCAATAGGCACCCATGATCTAATGAATAACAACAAGTATTTAAGACCAAGTATCTGGACGAGTTATGTTGCTATAATCCCTGAAAGTGCTAAGCAAAATAGCAGATGAATCCCCCCCCTTCCCCCATTATTCTTTAGAGAGAAAAAGATGCATTTCGTGCAAATCATTTTTTCTCAAAAATATACAAACTGTCTACTGTGATTAGCACTTGAAGGGTTAAAACTCTTGGGAGCAACTAAGTGCAGATCCTGACTTGATGCGTATCTGTTCTGCGTCTGTTTGCTCAGACTTAGCTGCGGGAATACCTAGAGTTTATATGCTAGAAACTGCAGGAAAGAGATTTGTATAGAATTGGGCTATCATTTCTTTATAAGGAGCAAAAGATAAAGAAATGCACTTTACCAGTAACATAATGTTACCAGATTACCAGTACTGTAATGTAACCATCTTACCAGTACCATAAAGACATCCTGATTATACCTAACCCTTACCATCTAGATGCAAGAAGCTTCGTGTCAAAATGCCGAAATATTTACGCATGATCCAAGGAGTCCTGGACATTACGGAATATCTATTCAGGAAGAAATCCATTGTAAATATTTTAACCCCTTGTAGTCTGGAGATCCCTAAAAGGGTAAATGGCAAACAGAGCAGACCAGATCAGACACAGCAGTAAGCAGTGTCTGATCAGGGTCTCCACGGTTTCCAAGTAGCTTAGCCCATTTTTCTCTAGGAATATCTTTAGCCGGAGGTACCTAAAATTGAAATTGGACTTTTCCAATATGTAGTGTTTATTCAGTCTACAATGGGTGAAATACATTCTACAATTGATCTCAAAAAGACCTAAGAGAGCAGGAATCATTTTAGCAGTCACTGAATCAGCATGAATGGGCAGAAGGGAAATAGCAATGCAATCTGATCAGTCTGACATGTCTTGATGAGGAGTTCAGGTTTAACAACGTATCAACCCATGAGGGTCATTTGCATCATAATGGTGTCCTAACTTGGTTTTGTGATGAAATGGCTATTATTACTTTTTTTTTTTTTTTTATTTGGGTTTTACGGCTCTTTTAAGAATATTTCACTTACATTGCACTTATCGAGCCGATTGTTCATCAAAGGTGGGCGAAAAATGGAGAACCCGGGGTAAAACCACCTGACCATCCGTAAGCAGAACTTGGCTTTACCACGTGACCCAAGCAAGCTCGAACCACAGCGGTGAGAAACCTAACGGATTAAGAGTCAACTCTCCTATCCACAAGGCTACAGGGGCCCACTTAATGGAACGGATATAACGATATGTCATATATACATAAAATGTATCACTAGAACATTTTGATAGTAGATCCTGCAAAAGTTAAGGATTCTATAAACAAATCTAAAAGACATGATCAAACGGAACGGATGATCCGGCCCGATACTGAAGGTTTACTATTTGCATGTGCCAAGGTGAATGGATAAGACACAGAAATTTCACAATTGTTTGAAGGGAGATAACTTTTATAGAGAGACAACTATTGAGAGGAATTTACCTCACTTTTATAACAGAGCCTCAGGGAACCAATTCTTCCTTTAAAGAGTAGACCCTCCCCACCATGAGTATAAGGGAAGTAAATATCAACACGACTTCCGTTATTGTACTTGAAGATGCATCTATTCCCAGTAAACAGCCCATTCTCTTCACGGTTACTTTTAATTTGCAATTTTGCAAGTTAGTATTTTGAGATTCCCTTCCCCCAAACTCCTTACAGTAGCTCTATAAAGTACAAACTGCTAGTAAAATAACGACTTAATGTCAAGGCCACAAACAACTTGATCTGCCCTAAATGACCAGGGACAACCAAAACAATTCTTGCATTTCTGTTGGAATTTGGGCAGATACAACTGGACGAGACCATAGGACACAAGAAAAACAGCCTGAAGGCAAAGCTCGAACTTATGGCTTTTCCTCAGCAAACTCAACCAGCCGCATTCCAACTATGGAAGGCCACCCAAGCCCCACCAAGTGAGAAATTGCCTCATGGTATAGTGTCAGACTGATCAGCGTATACATCAATGCAACCCAATTAGCAATGCTTGCTTTTATAACAAATTCACAAACAATGCACATCTCAATGCTCGGGCAGCACAGATGAACAAGGTGATCTTGGTCCTTGTTGCCATATTTCACAAGAACTTCTCTCACCTGGTGCAACTCCATAAATGGCAAATACCAATTTATCTCAGTTTAGTCAAAATTTAAATTTTTGTACTAAAATTTTTTTTAAATATTTAGTAGGTTTTATATATATATATTTATATATATAAATACGGTAAATATCCTAAAATTGAGTCCCTTCTTTTTTGGCCTAACTTTCTTCTTTATAGTAGTTTCTTTGAAGGCATTTGCCATAAAATTCACGATATACCAAACTTTGCTTATGGGTAAAAGTGTCATTTAAATGTCGTTCTTTACATTGGTTCAAGTATGAAAAAAGTACTGCTTACTCTGCACACCACCTCTCCACACACACTATCTCCCAGGATTCCATTAATTACTTACCATTTCACTTACAAATACAGTATAACCTCAATGGCTCGAACACGGATGGCTCGTTTACCGTGGATGATTCAAACTCTTTTTTCAGTCCCTACAAAATTCTTCCAATAGCTCAAGAAAACAAATATTTAGGGATTTTTTCTTATTTTATCATGGAATTGTATGTTGTGTGTACTCATTAGAATCGCCTCATCAAGGCAATTCTTATGAGTACACTCAACATACAATCATTGTGTATTTGTTTGTGTTGAGGTTTTACGGCCCAGTCAACCCAAAGGGGTCATGTCGAGCTCGGTCAGTTCACCTACCCACACATTCACTGGGCAGGCTTAGTATTGTGCACATTCTTTCGCCAGAAACTGACAACTGCCCTTCTTGAATCAGCAGAAGGGAGAGAATGACCGTAGAAAATATTTCATGATCAATCTCCACGAAAGAATGTTGCCGACCTCGGCGGGGGTTGAACCCGCGACCTGGTCTCCAGTCGGACGGCGCATCCAACTGAGCCACCGAGGCCGGCTAACAATCATTGTGTAAAAAATCGAAAAGACTTCCCTAAATTATCGCCATTTGCTTTCTGAACTGGTGTCAGGATTACCCTCAGTGGCTCGAACTTCCTATGTGTCAAAAAAAAAAAAAAAAATTTCCATGGTCCCAAAGACGTTCGAGCCATTGAGGTTCGATTGTATAAATATCAAAAAGCTTTTTGTTACCTGTTACCTTTACCATACCGTTACCTTTACCATACCAGTTTTGAAACAGATGGACACTTAATGTTCACTTCAGAAGCCACAAAACAGCCGTAATACACCGAGAAAAATCGCCAACAAAACTGTTGGAAAACATCTCTTTTTAAATATGCAGGATACATGTTCAGATGGAAGAAACTGCCGAAACAATCATTACACGATTTCGAGCCCAAAACATCTGGATCTGCCAACCAGACTTTCCTGCTACAACGCTTATAAATAGCAACACACGTTTTTAACGCAGCATCGTTTCTTTACCATATATAATATGCTGAATAAACAAAGCCACCCACAAACTAGTAAAACACCAAATTTCAATCATTCATTAACCCACTGTAGACTGGAGACCCCTAAATTGGTAATTGGCAAACTGCACTCAGATCAGGTGCTGCAGCCCATATCTGATCAGGTCTCCACTGTTTGCAAATAGTTCTCTGAAGCCTGACATACATGAAATCGAAATTAGAATCTTCTCATAGTGTGGGGAAGCTTAATAAGTCTACAATGGGTTAACAGACACAGCTGCACTTATTTTGCATTAACTCTAATATTTAAGTCCTTATCATACTTGTCTTAGAAATTAAGGAAAAAAAATCAAATTGATAGGATCTCATCTAAACCTGTGTTTATTCAGCAGAAAATAGTAAATTCATTTTTTGCACCGAACAAATACAACATATTTCATTCTACTATTTAGCTGCAAGTTCTGCTATTTAGTTGGTGAAAATAACAAAGCTGTTACCATACCCTTATACTTACCTCTATACCACTTTTACGTGCAATTCTATCTTCTATGTATGTCCACACCCTGCTGCTTCTCCGCTTGTACAAAACTGCCGAGTTCTTGACTAATGACAATCAATCTTTGTGGGTATTTCACTATTTTGTCATCTTTAAGAGGGAAGGAGAAAGGGACAGAAGTCAGAAGAGAACTTTAAGAGGAAAGGAGAAAGGGACAGAAACAATAAAGGGAAAAGTGAGGGGTGCGAGGGAAAAAAAAAAAATGTGAGGGGAAAAGTCCAGAAACAGAAGAAATACTGACAGGTCTTTAGTGCAACCAGTTATTAACTACTAAAATGTTGGGAGTACGGTAAATGTCCTAAAATTCCTAACAATTCATTCTATCATTTTGGTTTAAATTTTGCTTTTTTATGCAGTCTGATCTGGGTCTGCAGTTTGCATATGGCATTTTGTCAGAAACTTTGCCGTTTGAAATTTTATGGGTTACGGTACTGACTATAAGCAATTTTTTGGGTAACTACATACTAAATTTTTATAAAAAAATTAACTTGCTGCACTTGATGAAGATCACCCGAGCCCTACCAAGCGAGAAATGGTCTCATGATGCACAATGTTGACAAGACTGATCAGCGTGTTTATCAGTGCAGCCTGACCAGCAATGCTTGCTTTCATCAACACATTCACAAGCAATGCAAACTCAATGTTCTGGCAGCACAGATGAAGAAGGTGATCGTGGTCTATGTTGTTGCCATACTGCACAAGAACTTCTCTCACCTGGTTTTCATTTCACTCATACAAGTTACAGCCAATATGAACTATTGAAAATTTAGTGGAAAAAAACAAAAAAAAAACTAACTGTAACCAATGCTTACATAATGGGCCAAGTTAGACATTTACCCTTAAAGTTTAGATATTTAACCTTTATAGTGCCAATCACAACTGCAGCAGACTACATTTTGAAAAGGTTTTTATTTTTCAAAGAAAATGTCAACATTCCATGTGAATCATCTGTCAAGAAATTTTGTCTGATTTGTTTTTTTTTGGAATGTCGCCTACTACAAAAGTGCTTGGTGCTTTGAAGGTTAATTCTTTGATATACCTCTTTAGATACTAATTCTATATAGGCAAAACTAAATTAATAAACTTACCATGTTTCACCTACCTTTTACAAGTAAACTAACTTTTGTTACCTTTACCATCCACTCTTTTACAGTCTAAATGATTTCCAAAGTTCCTGTCATCATACATCAGCACAAGTGACGCAACTGACCCTCATGGATTGACAGGTTGTTAAACCTGAACTCCTCATCATCAGCACAAATATCAAAAACTGCCGAGTTCATCCAAGCATGGTTATTAATGAGACTGATAAATATATTCTTTTTCCGAATACTTTTATGATGCTGTACGAGACAACAGATTAAAACTTAAGAAAATGCATCAGGAGTTATTCTATTTGCCACTCATCCAGCAGTGTTGACACATGATCACTATCAGGTAGTAAAATGCCTTTGAACAAACTTTTTAGAAGTATGCTAAAAGGTTATGGGTAATTATCGCAATATCAACTTAAAAGACCTATGCCACTTATATATTAATGATACCTTTCCATAGCCAAGCTTTTAAAATTTTCAGACGATCAGATTACATGATCCAGATTGTTGATATAAATTCACATACTGAATGGCAAAGAGCGCAGATCCAGATCAGCTGGCTTCTTAGAAGCCAGCTGATCTGAATATACACTGTTTGCAAAGGGTTCAGCAGGAAGGGTTAATCACTGCTGGAAAAGAGGCAAAGTGTAGATCCTGAGAAGATGCCACATTCTGCACTGAGGTACACTATTCCTCAGTTCTGCCTGTCCAAAAAGCTTGGGAGTAAATGTATATACATTGGGTAAGCCTTCCATGCTACCTTAATAAACTTACATGTAAAAGCTTAGTGCATCGAATGCTCATCAAAATGTGATCTCAATCCGTCATCTAATACACTTATCCAAAGCACATCAAAATAGGCGCGTTTCATTTTTAAAATACCGCAACAACCGATTCATAAATCGCAACCACCGAAATTTTAAAGAAAACATTTTCCTTCAAGGAAGGATTAACCCAAAAGAAGCGTGTGAAAAGAGAGCGAATCTATACCCTTCAAGCACTTATCACAACAGCAGCAACAACATTCTGAAATATTCCATTTTCTGAGTAAAACACAAAGCTCCAGATAAGAGGGGGTTTCAGGTAATTTTCATATTTCTTAATGAAAACGTGTTGTGGGTACTCATTAGAAGGGCCTCTCAGAGGCCCTACAAGGTTTTCATTGAGAATTAAGAAAAATAACATTTTTTTTTTTTTTTTTTTTTTGTTGTTGTTGAAAAAAGTACCTAATCTGGAGCTATGGGTAGACAAACATGAAATGTCAAGCCTTCTCTGAAAGATAATATAAAAAATATTTCAGGTTGCTATATGCTACATTTTGCATGACACTTAAAAACTTAGCAAGCTAAGAGTAAATTCAGAGGATATCAGTATTTTTATTTTTTTCCCAAAAATAAAGATTTCACATTTCTTGCAAGGTTTGTCATTAGAAGACAATTTGCATGAAATGTCATATCTTTTTTTCTGCGAAAAACAAGATAAATTTTTAAAAATGTTTTTCTGTTGAATTTTTTACCCAGCCTGCTAAGCCCTAGGGTTTATTGATCACCAACTACGCTTTTCTCAAGCAAAGATATACACATAAAATATGTATCCCACTTACATGTGAAGTACATAAAAAGATTTGACAAAAGATTAATGGCAAAAATAAATCTCAAATACACAGCCACCTTTTTACAACAAGCATCAAGATTGCTATTTAACAAAGTTCAAAGAACCATCTATATTGTTTCTAAACAAAAAATCTATACTACACAGAAAATTGACCAGATTTTATATAATCTATAGTTTTGTTTAGGTACAACATAGCTGTTTAGCTGCCATCATTTTTGCTTTGGTATCCAGCAATTGTATTATAAACAGGTTGTAATGTATATTGTTTACCACCTTGCATGCTGGGTAAAAATTTAAGCAGAAGACATTTTGAAATATTTTTTTTTTCCTGGAAAATAGGATCGGATGCTTCAAGCAAATGGAGACAATTTGCAAGAAGCATCAGATCCTATTTTTAGGAAAAGTAAGAAAAATCATAGCTCAGGATAGGGCTCCTTTTCCGAACTAAAAAATATTGGTGTTTTTCTTATTTCACCATGAAAACTTGGGCTGAGGTACTCGTAAGAAGTGCACGACAAATGCATTTCTAATGAGTACCTACATGTGTTTGTGGAGAAATAAGAAACAGCTAAGATACCTTACCTGGGGGAGCTATATTTATAATAAAAATGATTTTTGATTTTGAAGGTAAAGCTAGTAATTCTACATTTCGTATCAAAAATGATGCAGTTTTCAGCATTATGCATTGTTCTAGGCAAAATACTTTTTTCCATCCAAAAAGTATGGCTATTTTACTATGCTTGCAGGTAGTTATTTAAACATTGAAGTAACTCATTTGAGTGCCCGTAGCATGTGTGTAAGTATTACATTTCACAAAATGGCAAAATATTCTAGATACCCTCTCAAACCTCTAATCCAAAAATAAATAAGTAAAAAAGCTAACACCAATAAATATACATTTCAACACAACTAGAACGATACCATTTACCAAAATGTCACCTTTGCATCAGAGCTTGAAGCATGGTAAAGGTACTTTCTGATTCAAAATCAATGTTATCTTGCTCCAGATAAGGCACTATTTCCTTCAAAAAAAAGTGCTGATGATTTTCTTTATTCCTCAATAACATATAATGTGGGTACTCATTAGAAGCACTTCAAAGAGGCTCTTCTAATGGGTCTTCACATTTTTGTGGAGAAATAAGCAAACTATTGTCGCCACCCTGTTATCTGGAGCTAAGAAAGACCCAAACCACTCTATTTACTGTGGCTACCAGGTTTAGGTCATCCTTGCTGCAGTGCCACAATTTCTCGACAGGATACCTTTTCCAAACTGGTAGCTCCGATATATACATACTTACAAAAACTGAATATTTTCATTCAATCTTTTTGTTACAACAGGCTTCATAAAAAATCTACCGAGCTCTTACAGCTTGTATTAATGTACGCAACTTAATTTTCACGCGGCTGCTGTTGGCTTTCAGTTTATAGATTTATAGAACTTACTCCAGCTGTCAAGTTTCATATCCTTTTTAAATTTACGCCACTGCAATGTTTAATTTTGAAGTAATCTATTAAAATTTATCATGAATAAAAATTGCTGCCATAAATGACTCTTAGACTTGTTTTGCCATCATTTCGGAACAGAGTATTAATCATAATAAAAGATGACCTTTTATGAACATTTTTAAAATACTTTCTCGGAATCATTCTAAAATGTTACTTTTTACTTGTAATTTTCTTTGATTAAATTTTCCTTTTTTTTTTTGCCTAACAGCATTTGTTAATAATTACATGTACCAAGTTAAAAACGAATTATGGAAACAGCCGGTTCATCACCGCGGTCATAGCGTGATTGTGTGTAGACACATGTAATTTTCAAAGGCATGTTCTCGATTTTTTATAACACAAATTAAATACATGTCAGAACAGTTGTTAAAAGGAAATAAAATTTACATGTGATATAAATTCACAATTTCTCAACTCTTACCATAATAAAGATTGTATAATAACTAACTTATTTATCAACACAAGATATTTAAATCTGCTAAGACTTTGAATATCTTAAATACAATCCTTACGTTTAAAATGCTTCTATACAAACATACCAAGATGCATACTTACTAAAGAGTATTTGGTGTTCATTCTGGGGCAATTTTCTCCCTTCTCCACAAAAACATGCATGTTATGGATACTCGCTGAAGGCGCCTTGGTGAGGCACTTTCTAATAAGTACCCCCAATATTTTTCATGGAGAACTAAAAAAAATACTATCCCAGAATTACCAACATATACTCCTCCTTAACATGTTAGTTAGGTCCTTTGAATAGCACTTCCAGTTTTACAGCGCAAAATACTTCCTATCAGCGTGGCAATGACTGCTTTTTTATCAAAATTATAATATGTAGTACTTAGCAAGCTGTGCATTCACACTTCCAAGTTTGCATCTTGGTTTATAGTAAATTACTTTCCAAACCTCTGCATAAAATCATTGACAAAATATTAATCAGATTGGTGGGAAACAACAATTTCACACATGACCTTGTAGAACCAGGCCTCACTGATCATTTACACAACAGGTAAACAAAAGCCTGTAGATGGGCAGATTGGTCTGGCATGTCACAGACAGCAGATAGTGTAAAGATGGCTTCCCACCAGCCTTCTTAAAAGCCTTGTCCTGCTGAATCCAGATATATCCTGCCTTTGAAAGTGTAGATCCAGATCAGTTGGCTTCAGAAGAAAACTGATCTGGATCTGCACTGTTTGCCATAAAGTATGGGAATTTATAGCAACAATCCAGATCAAGTAATCTGGTTGGCTGAAAATTAAAAGTGGGTGTGGCATCTTAATTTATTCAGTAGGACAAGGGTTAACATGGCTCCAGATAAGAGGGATATCCAGATATTTTATTCTTTTTCTCCATAAAAAACATATTGCAGGTACTCAATGGAAGTAGCTTGCAAATGTGCTTCTAAGGAGTGCCCACAAAGTTTGTCATTTTGGAGAAGCAAGAAAAACAATTCATTTTGGTTGAGAATAGCATCTTATGTGGAGCTATGTTTTAATCAAACTGCTTTGGTAAATGCAGGATCAGATACACACCTGAGTCTTTAAGAGTCCAATTACTAGTGCAGAGATCAGAGCAGCTATAGAAACCATCTATTCAGACATGCTGTTAACCATTGTATACTGAATAGACTCTCCCACACTACATGTATATACTGGAAGAGTCCAATTTCAACTTTAGATACGTCCAGCTATGAGATTTACATATTCCTAGAGAAAACTGGCTAAACTATTTGTAAACAGTGGAGACCCCGATCAGACGCTGTGTTTTGCGGCATCTGATCTGGGTCTGCACTGTTTGCCAATTACCTGTTTACTTGTCTTCCGACTACAATGGGTTAATGCCTTTCATTTGAAGTTGACTATTGACTGACTGAACTCAAGTTTTCTCATATGCAGATATTGCAGAATCTACTGTCAACCATGTTCGTATAACAACTGAAAGACTGTTGTATTTTACTGATGGGACATAAAAACAAAAGCATTATACTGGACAGTTTCAGATAAGACGGTTTAAAGGTGGACCCAAAAAAGTGATTCATCCAAACTAGAGAGAGAGTACATATACAGTACAAAGACCCATTCATGGTCATTTTCTCATATAATCTATACATTTTTTAATAAACAGTCATTTAGCTTACATTTTGGATCCCAGCAATAGCACTTTGTATATATGAATTTAGAATACTCTACAATCCTGCAAACAAAACATGGCAGTCAATAATGATTTCAAGTCTATGTACGGGCAACAATCTGATCCTTGAATTTACCAGAAGCAGGGCTATCTGCAACAGGATCAGGATCTACAATTTCTTCATAATGAACACCATTTCAATCAAAATATTAATATTTTTATTCTCCACAAAAACACAGTGAAGGCAGTCATTAGAAGTGATCCTCTGAGGCACTTCCAACAAATCCCTACATCATAGGTTTTATTTAAGAAATGCATTCATCTGGTAAATACTTAAAAATGTGTTAAAATGCCTTTTTTCCAAAAAAAAAAAAAAATCCAGTTCAATACATTTATCTTGGGTGTTACCATGTTGATGACGATAAAAAACAATTGTGAAATCTCAAATGTTTTAAAACATTTTTTTTTTCTCTCTCTCTTTTTAAGAAAGAAAATTTCAAACTCAAAAGAGTCCATAAAGTTTTGTTCTCTTCCAGCCTTAGGGCCAGATAAATAAGCAAATTTTCTTCATGCATAACTTACTTATTTCAGAGGTTTTGTTTGTGTTGAGGTTTTACGGCCTTATTTCAGAGGTATATGTTGAGCTAAGAAAGCAATGCTACTCAGACCTGATCCATTGCTGCAGATGCCATCCAGTCTCCACACACACTTGGTACTTGAACTTGCACAACCATGTCAAACTTCTCTTCCTAAATCCTCAACTTACCTTTCATTATGCATAGCTCGATAAAATGCTTTTTTTCAATCCAAAAGTATTGATATTTTTATAATTTCTCCACGAATACATTATGGTACTCATTAGAAGTGCCTTAGGAGTACCCACATTTTCATGGAAAAATAAGAAAAATATTAACCTGGTTCCACCCTTATTTAGACTTATGATTATGCAATTTAGAAAGAAGCTGGCAATGTATGAGACAATCACTCATAAAGGTAAAAACAACTGAATAAGGGTATCATATTTTTCTTTTTAAGAAAGTTACACTCCTCTTTCCATAACCTGGAATTTCAACTAATTTATAATGAACATGAGAATAAATTAAGTACCAAGAACTAGAAGCTGAATAAAGATTTATAAAATATTAAGACATTTTTCTTGCCATTAAATGCTAGATACTTCATGACAGTGACCTTTCCTGCAAAGTTTCATGCATAAATGTTTGTTCAATAAACCTCAGTATATAACCATCAATGTCTCAAGCAAGAGGACGTTAAAACTCAAAATTATATCACATCATCAGGCAAGGCGGACTTCATCATCATCCTTTTTCTAAGTGTAACAGCCATTCTTAATACTGCTGGGCTGTAAAACCTGCATTTAATCTCAATTGCAGTTCTGTTTCTAGACTAGACCAAACTATGTTCAAAATGAGACACAGATATAAGCAAAAATTGATAAGAAAAAAACAACAACAAAACTTGTGAAGTTTGAAGGTGCTGTTTAAGACTAAGTACCTGTACATGGTTGGAGACTGGAAATAATACCAAATAAAAATATTTATGAACTTACTATATCCTGGATTTCCTTGGCCGTCTGCGAGATCACCCTGAGCTCCTGTTGATGTTGAAGGGCCATAGCCCATTCTTGTTTGAACATTTGGCACCCAATTGTCACTTTGGGCCATTTGGCCTGGTTCAACACCTGTTATTTCGAGATCAAGTTCCGATTCCGTAATTGCTTCCACTTTGATATTAACATTGGGGTCCATTTCTTCCGTTCCTGTTTGGTCGTCACTTGCACCAGCTGAGGTTTTTGATTCTGAGGTGTCCATCTTAACTGATTCTCCTGGAATTCCTGTGAGGTTTGATAAATCGGAATCTAAACTGAGTCCTTCTGGTGGAACGGTATCACTGTATTTTACTTCTGGGGCTTCGTTGACAGATGATGAGGATTCAGAGCCGTCATCTTTGACAAGTGGGGAATGAACTGATTGTGATGTTGGGGTGGATGGTAATGCTGTGTGTGATGGGGATGAGGACGCTGATGATGACTGGATATGACTAGAACTGGAAAGAGCAGCACCCATATTCTCTGACTCTTCTGTTGATTTTCCTGGAATACTTTGGTCTGTTTTGGACATCTGATCACCCTGAGTTTCCTCAACCTCATCGTCCACTGCTTCGATTTTTATCACTTCATTTGGATTAATGTTTAATTTCTGAACACTCCCAGGTTCCGTTGGAAGTTTCATGGAACTGGGACCTTTTGAAAGACGTGTATGGCTTTGGGGGTCAAAGTTTAAGGATGCTCTACGAGGTTTATTGGCAGGATACGGTTCATGTCTAACATTGGAAGCACCACCTCTGGAAACATTTGGTGATGCTCTAGTCAATGACACAGGGTGAACACTACGGGGACTTTGTGATTGAATCTGTGGAGAAAACTGTTGTCGAGGTGATGTCTGAGCACGTGAAGGAGCAAATCTAGGCCTTGGTCCCGGGCCGTATCTTGTGGGTGTGGTTGGAGCCATGAGTATTCGCCCCCCAGGGTCCGAGAGAGTCTGTTGTTGTTTCTCTTTCTCTATCTGTTTTTGTCTGTGATGCCCTGTAATGGTAACACACAACCTACTTACACAAAAGAAAACAAGAGGGAAACTTGATATCTATATTCCTGGCATAATTTTGAGCAACTGTTAAGCAATGTGTAATACCATGCCATTATGTTAAAGTTAGCGATGCTTACTTGACACTTGGCTCTCTGAGTAAAAATTATACAGACATATAAAAACATTTTTCTTTTTTTTCAAGAAAAATGATTTCAGACAACTTTTTTGATAGTGTTGGGGTTTAACGACACATCAACCCTTGTGGATCATTTTTGTGTCGTCTCCCAGAGAAAGGGAGAAAAGAGATAGAGGAGATGAAAGAGAGGGACAGGGAAGAAAGAGTGCAAGAATGAAAGTGAAGAAACGGAAGAAATAAAGACATCCCCTCTCTACCCTAACCTCCTACAAGGATAGCAGGCCTTGCCCAACTGCTCTACCCTAACCTGCTATAAGGATAGCAGGCCTTGCCCAACTGTAAGCCAGTATCAGTTGGATGCCAGTTTGTTTGATTTGGGCTTAACGTCGCCTTCAACAATCTTTCAATCATATCGCCATGGTGTCTAGATGTGGCAGGGAGCTCAATGCTCACTTTTAGAGTGCTGCCTCGCTAAAATATCACGCCCCTGACACTTTGACATGATATTCCACCCAGTCACATTATACTGACACTGAGATGACCAGTTCTAGCTCTACCTTCATAATGCCGAGCGCCAAGCGAAAGAGCATCTAGTACCATTTTTAAAGTCTGTGGTATGACCCGGCCGGATATCGAACCCGCAACCTCCCGTCACAGTGAACGCTCTACCACAGAGCCACTGCGCGTTTTTAATAACTTAAAAATATTCAAAACTTATCAAGTTTGAATGCATATCTGACGTGATTTTAAGACTTTAAAGGACCAGAGTAAGACCGATTCATAATACTTAATATCTTTGGAAATTCTGGTATGTCACAACGGTAACACCTATCTTTTTTTTTTTTTTTTTAGAAAACGTGAAAAAAAAAATTAAAAAATTTGCTAGGTTCAACTAGGAAGATTATGTAATATTACCACAAACACAGCTTTTTATTTGGCCTAATCTGAAGCTTTGTATTTCACAAAAAATAATAAAAGCACCCTAAGCATAATACCTCGCCATAGCAATTATTTGTTTATGTAAGAAGTTATCGTAGCGAAAATGTCTGGAAAGAAAATGACGGATGGACAGATAACAATCCTTAACCAGATCTTGATAATATCAATGGACAGAATCTGATAACAATCCTAAACCAGATCTTGATAATATCAATGCATATAGCAAGTTTGGTTGAAGGCCTTGTTATTTACTCAAGTTATCGTCTGGAAACGAAAATATGGGTGTGTGTCTGGTAGGTAACTCCGTAAAAATTGGACGAAATTTGCCTATTAGCAATTCCAAAACAGATCTTTAACGTCAATGCATATAGCAAGTTTGGTTAAAACCCCTTGTTTTTTTACTCAAGTTATCGTCCGGAAATGAAAATATGGGCATGTCTCGGGCATGTCTCGGGCAGATAACTCTATAAAAAATTGACAAAATTTGCCCATTAGCAATCCCAAACAAGCTCTCCTTAATGTCAATGCATATAGCAAGTTTGGTTAAAATCCCTTGTTATTTACTCAAAGTTATCATCCCGAAACGAAATAATGGGCGTGTGTCGGGCAGATATGCGTAAAAATTTGACGAAATTTGCCCGTTAGCAATCCCAAACCTGATCTCCACAATATCAATGCACATACCAAGTTTGGTGAAAATCCACTGATGTTTACTCAAGTAATCATCCGGAAACAAAAAACGGACGGATGCGACGTACGTACAGACAGACGTCCAACGTGAAACAATAATACCTTGCCACTATTGTGTGGCGGGGTAAAAAAAGCATGCTGCGAGCGTCTCAGCAATACACTTCTAATGAGAAAAATATCAATAGTTTGTGGCTGAAGAAGCAACCAATCTGTAGCTGTGATACCCTGTCATGTTTTTATAAAGGCTATAGCAGAGCGACGTGGCTTGTATGAATTGTACTTTGTCTCTATAAACTTCAAACATATTTTTTCCAAAGCCCTTGATCTCAAGGTCACCTGTGGGTTGGATGGTACCAGTGTCTAACATCAGGGCATGTATGAACTACTTCCGTCTAAAGGTACAGGAGATGTAGCTTTTTAAAAACTTTAACCAACAAAGTCACGATGTTGTGGTATCTGCTATAATTCTTTTTGAATTTTCATAGAGGCCAGCTAAATACAGAACCCACTTTTTCAGATATAGAAAACAAAATATCAATACTTTTTGACTGAAAAAAAAAAGAAAGAAAAAAAATCCTTGATTTGGAGCTACTCTGTCACTTACTTTTTAAACAGAACCCTAGAAACTGTGATTTGATGTCATCGTGATCTTCCAAGAAAACTTTTCCAGATTCTGATCCAAGGTGGCTCAGGGAACCATCTGACACGGAGGCTGTGAGGATAACCGATTCCTCTCCAGTATGGTCTGCCAGTTGCTCAACCTGAAATGCATAAAATCACTTACTTAACAGCATTAGCTCACAATGGTAGTTTCATCAATATTTCTTTCTTTTTTTTTTTAAATAAAGATTAAAGATCATTTGCGGACACTCACTGTAACCTCTCTAATGTGGCGTGATGATGATTTTGTTTTTTTTTTAACATCCCTTTCAACATTATACAACACTTAAAATATTCATGTGATGATGGTTTGTTGCAAGTCCCTTTCAACAACTTTTGATCATACTGACTCATGGCAACATTAATTCAAAGATACAATAAAAACATCACTTCATTTTTAAACGTAAGACTAAATGAAATTTTACAGGCTGTCAGATGCCACATTTTAAGATTGTATTAATACCATATATTGATGAATTAAACCTATGTTTATTTTGAAGAACATGTACCGTTTAAGTCCCACAGTATTTTTTTTTTTTCTACTGACCCTTCTAGGGCATACCCCCTGTTGCAATCTTTTTTTTTTGTCAGTTTTTTTTTTAAATATGAAGGACAATGCTATAGCTCTTGTTTTTTAAACACTTTTTTCAATTAAAATTGAGATTTTCCCCGATACCCTGGATCTACACTGTTTGCAAAGGCAGGGTATATCCGGGTTCAGCAGGACAAGGGTTAAACATCAGTGCTTAGTTTGTTGCTTAGTTTGTGGTGAAGGGATACTGAGCTTGAATAGCATGCTGTCCTTATATGGTGGCAAGGGCTTTTGTATACTAACTATATGCTTTCCTACTTACATTTTAGCCTCAGGTGATGGGCTTAGACTGCAGTGCATCATTTAATACTAGAGGCCCAAGTGGGCCAGAAATCGCTCATCTGGATTAGGCTGATCAAGATATGTTAGATTGTGCCATGGTGGCCAACTTGGCTATCAATCAGACTGTATTTAGCAATTCAGAATCTGATGTTGTTCAAAGAGTTTCAAGATTGCTACCATGGCCACCATCTTGGATACTGGAACTGAACAATTCAGCAATTCTGAATCTCCATTTCACCTTGATGCCCCCTATCAAGTTTTGGGTCAGCCTGATGTTTGAAAAATTTCAAGATGGCCACGGACATCATGGATAATGTCATGGAATTATTTTTAGCAATTTTGAATTTCTGTGTCACTCTATGCCTCCCATCAAGTTTCAGCTCAATCAGACTTGGGGTTTAGGAGATGTAGTTTAAAGAATTTCAAGATGCCCCCCACCCCACCACCACCCCCGGCGGCCAACTTGGATATTGGAATGAAACGATTTTAGCAATTTAGTATCTCTGTGTCACTATGATGCCTCCAATCAAGTTTCAGCTCAATCGGACTTAGGGTTTAGATGTCGTTTGAAGAATTTCAAGATATTGGAACTGAACAATTTTAGCAATTTTGAATCTGTGTCACTATCATGCCTCCCATCAAGTTTCAGCTCAATCGGACTTAGGGTTTGGGAGGAGATGTCATTTGAAGAATTTCAAGATGGCTGCCACATCAGAAAAGAATGATTTTAGCAATTCTGCATCTTCATGCTGCCACAATGCCTCCTACTAAGTTTCAGCTCAATCCAACTTCAGGTTCTGGAGATGGACAACAGGCCACTGCATAAGCTGACCTGAAGCAAAGCTCCAGGTGAGCTAATAATAGTCATATTTGTGATTTCATTTATTAGTGCTTAGTTTGTGTTGAAGGTATATTATTGTTCTTGAACATTGTGCTTGTATACTGGTTTTTCAGTACCAATAATGCTTTTTCTTACATTTTGACCTATGCTTCAGATGTTGGGATTTATTTAAGCAGTTCAAGTGGAAGTGTCAAAGGTGTGACCTCTGACAATTATGACCTGATATAAGTATAAAAGAGCTCACCAAGAAGACGTCTTTTACAGCCGATTTCAGGGAATGACTATGAATAGCAGCTCAGTATCAATTGAGGATATATTGTCAAGTGGATTTCTAGGCTTACGTACATGGGCCCAATCTAAAAGGCCCACTTTATAATCAGATGGGGGCCAAAGGCCCAGTTGGACCAAAATCTGAAATGAACCCTGCTATTCAGATGAAGAAAGTACCTTGTTGGGAGCTTTGAAGTATGTTTACTTACCAGCTGTTGTATCTGGCTTTTGAGCACTGCCTTCAGGATAACCTTGTAGCCTGGTATGTCCTTGATCACTTGTAAATCAGATGCTTGCATTTTGACTTTGGAGGCTGACTATGTTATTTTTTCCGGCGAGATATTGTGGTGATGTTTCTTGTCTGTAAAGAAAAATGCACCAACCAGGTCATATTCAGCAAGCAGCTTGGGGGGGGGGGGGGGGGGGGGGGGGCATACTAACTGATAACATAACGTCCAAATTGTTTGTGTTGAGGTTTTACAGCCCAGTCAACCCAATGGGGTCATGTCGAGCGCGGTCAGTTTACCTAACCACACGTTTACTGGGCAGGCTTAGTCCTCTAAGCGGTTAACCGGTATTGTGCACATTCTTTCGCCAGAAACTGACAACTGCCCTTCTTGAATCAGCGGAAGGGAGAGAATGACCGTAGAAAATATTTCATGATCAATCTCCACGAAAGAATGTTGCCGACCTCGGCGGGGGTTGAACCCGCGACCTCCTGGTCTCCAGTCGGACGGCGCATCCAACTGAGCCACCGAGGCCGGCCTTATAACGTCCAAATTTTAGGGCAAGTACGGTAAGGACTTCCTGTAAATATTCTACAATATAAAGGTCTCACAAGTACCATTTTCTTACATGACAACATTTTCTTACATAGAACTGGCTGACAGATAATGGAATGTTACACATTAGTTTTGCTCCAGTGGAACATGCTCCCAAAGAATTTCTTAAACCCCAGCCCCTGATATAAAAGAAGCTCCGCCCCTAAATTGATAATGGTGGTAAATTCAAATATTCTCCCCTTCCAGATACAAATTCAATGATTCTGCATTTCAGCTTCAACATTTTGCCAGGAAAAAACTTACAGCTATGTATAAGCTTAGCCTTCACAGAGACAAGTAAATAAATTTTAAAATTATGCTGCAGAACTCTGAATTAAATCATCTTATTTTCAATGTTTTCTTACTTTCTACTGATAAATGACAGTTGAGTTTGAATTTTCACCTTTGACCTCAGTCAAATGATCAAAACAAACTATAAATAGAATAGCACATGTTGTAATGACATGCAGTCATACATATAACTAAACATGCTTGAGATGCCAATCATAAAACATGTCACCAACTCTATAGAGTACCATGCTTAATTTTTCCAGTTCTAGGAAAAGTAAATTTCAAATTTTGTTTGATGAAAAAGCTGGATTAGTTTAATGAATCAGCTGATTCCCACATGTGAATGTTTTGTTTACATCTGGAAGCTGACCTGACTCTGACCCAGGTAACCTCATTAACTTTCAGGTCTCCACACCTACACCTGTTACTGTTGGTCCTACAGCAGACTGGTCTTTAATGCTCTTTCATGGTTACACAATTTTTAAGGACATGGGGAAATATAAACTTTTTGTTAATTTTCTTGATGGACAAGAGCAATGGCGATATTTTCATGGAAAAACTAAAAAGATTATTAGTACTTTTCGGTTGGAAAAAAAAACCTATCTCATGCTGGGGTGGGGGCACTAAATACAGGGTTGTTAAAAAGCGTCCAAATTGTAAAGCAGACAAAATGCAGTATTGCAGCATTGAAAGCAATACAAAATGTGCTGCAGCTCATGACACCATTAACAGCTCCAGTGTTCTGCTAAGAACTTTCTCTAAAGGGGTCCTGTGATCTCATAAAGGCCCCGACCATTCCAAGACAGTTCCTCTCAGTTGCAGTTCTTTCTTTTTGGATCATAGATTACTTTTAATTTGACAATATTTGTTCATCTCTCCTTTTAATGCCTTAGGAAGGCTGTGCGCTATTGTGGCATTTCCTAGCTATCTTCATTTGTCATTTTGGGTAGTTTTTTAAGTATTTTAAGACAAAAAAGGTTTTTGATTTTAGTGCTACAATACTGCTTTTGTTTGATTTGGAGCATATTCCATTCAAGGCTTAACAACCGGAGGACGAGGTAGAATTTAAACTTAATGCACAGCCAAGACAGTGCTATGAAGCGCGCCTGTCTCAGATAAACTAATTATTGTGCCGCAATTGTGGTTTCGGACCGTTTAGCCGTGGCAGGCTTTCAAGTGCCCTCCAACGAAAAAGTAGGGATAAAGTAGTGCTCAAAAGTTTAAAAAATTAGGGCAAAAGTAGGAATTTTAATCACATCCATGTTCTAAAGGGTGCTGCCAGCATTCCAACAGATGACCTTATCCACCAATTAGACACAGTAGAAATCATCACTCTTGGACTTTTCAGACTCCAGCAGCAAGAACTGACATTTATAAGGGCTCATTCTTCCCGCAGACAATCAGAGATTGGAATGCGCTTTCAGATTTGATTATTACTCAGCTGAAGGTGTAGAGGATGGTGTGGCTAGCATAGGTCTAGATAAGAGTGGTTATCAGATAAATAGTTTTCTTATTACTGGACGAAAACATGTTGTGGGTACTCATTAGCAGCGCCTCGGCAAGGCTCTTCTAATAAGTACCACAACTTATGTTTTCATCCAGTAATAAGAAAAATATACTTTTTAGTGGAAAAAAGTGCCTTATCAAGAGCTATGGGCTAGGTTTACATCTCTAGTGATAGGTAGAGACTAACTTCTCATATCACAGGCCATGGTGAATGTCATAAGACTTATCACTAGTAAAACTTCCAATTCTGAGCAGGACAGCACACAGTGACACCTGCCTAGAATGCCTGCGAGGGTGTAAGACGCCCTAAACAGTTGTGAAATCTGTCATTTGGTCTCATTCCATGGAGGTGATAACCTTTTCTTTGCCTACTATAACGAACTTCCAGTTGGAATATTTCAAAACCTGTTTAAAATTGTTAAATCCTTAAATTTAGCACAAGAACATTGTGTTGGGGTTTAGCGAGACATCAACACTTGTGGGTCATTTTGTGTCACCTCCCAGAGAAAGGGAGAAGAGGGATTGAAGATAGTTGAGGAGACGGAAGAGAGGAACAGGAATGAAAGAGGAAAATGAATGAGCAGAAGCAATAAAAACATCCCCCTTTTACCCTTACCTGCTGCAAGGAGAGCAGGCCTTGTCCAACTGCAAGCCAGTATCAGTTGGACGCCCTAGTGACTCAAGATACACGACACTTTTGCCACTCAACCACCCCCATTGCATAAGAACAGTGTATTCCCTCTTGCTAAAAGTAATAGCTTTTTAAACATCTTGTCAAGTTTTCAAGTTTAGTCCATTGCAAGTGATTAAACTACAATGGTAATTAACTGAGGGGAATGTATTTCAGTGGAGCGAAAACTGGAGAGCGACTTTAGAATCTGTCCGCACTTAATTTCAGATGTGTGATTAAAATGTCACGTTATGCAACATCTCTGACCATGCATCTATAAAAGCTCAGCAAAACGTGACATTTTAATCACACATCTGTTGCAAAGATTTTTCTGTACCATCTGAGAAAAAAAATCCAAGATAGATCTACCTCACCTGCATGCAACAATGTTACCGAACCCATTTTATGAAGACCGACGCCATTTTTTTTTTTTTTTTTTTTTTTTTTTTTTTTCGCCGCGGCGCCAAATAATAACAAAGAACTTCTCTTCAGAAACTCTTCACAGAAGAGACCCAACGAAAGATAATGCACATCAAGTCAACTCATATACATTTACCTCGCGTACAAAGGAAAGGATCAGAATGAAGGAATGCTGGCAAGCCAATTTAAAAAGCGACGCCATTTCTTTTTCAGCCGCGGCACCAAATTGCAACAAAGAACTCTAAAACCCGTTTTATAAAGAAAGACAACACAAATAAAGAACAACAAATCGAAACATAGGCTATATTTTACCTCATATACGAAGAATATTTTCATCAGGTCAGAATTTTGGCTGTTTTTTTTTCCAAAAAAATCTTCGCAACTTTTGTCAGCGTGGTGTTGTTTCGACCTTTTCAAATAGCGGCGTGCCTTGCCAGGGGCAGTAACTTTGAATTGTATTTAAATTTGAGGCCTCATTAGGGGAAAGTAGGAAAAATAAATGCTCCAGCCTCTGGAAATGAAATACCAGTGCATATTATAACGCTTCGCTGTTTTGGGGTTTTTTTTTGTTTTGTTTTTGTTTGTTTGTTTTTTCGTTTTTTTTTTTTATTTCTTTTCAGTTTGTTTATTTCTTTTTATCTTTTTTTTTTTAATTTTAAATATCAAGAAATCCCTTATTTATTTATTAAATAAATTATTAATGAATAATTACCAGTAGATTACATTGTGGATGTAACATTTGAGCCATTTCGTTTGAAAAAGGTTTTGTATCGCATATGAGCATACCCAAGCCCTTTCAGACAAGACAGGCCTTTTGCACTCTGTTCATATATTTTGTCTGTAACAGGACAGTGAAACCCGGGGTGGGCAGGGGTGGGGGTGGTGAGTGAATTTTGCCTGCTGCATAGACTAGAACTTTTTTTTTTTTTTTTTTGGTTTAGAATTTTGAATTTTACTTATTTTGGGGGTGGGGGCGGGGATGGTGGAATGGCTATTTTTGTGGGTAGGCCTATTGATCATTTGCAGGTAATTTTTGGGAGTCACTTTAAAACTGACTATTAAGCCCTTTTCTTGCAAGTACAGGATTTCATCATCAAGTCTGGAAGATTTTTTTAGCATACCCAGTCATCAACCGTTGGCTAACGTACTAAATGGCACTTCTACATATTTAACGCACAGCTTTTGATCCCATACATATTTAGGCATGGGCGTCAGTCGGTCAAAATCTCTCTCTCTCTCTCTCTCTCTCTCTCTCTCTCTCTCTCTCTCTCTCTCTCTCTCGTTTGCTTGTTCAAAATGTCCAACAGTATTCATTATTAGTCATGCCGTTCAGTTATGTTGTATACGAACTTGTTCCCAGGAGATGACATTTATAAGCATTACAGCTTACAGTCAGATCCTATTCGACATGTCTGTTTTATCGATGTAACTTTTATACGAGCTTTAAAATAAATATTGTTTAAACCAAAACTGACTATTTTGTGGGGGTCTACAAAAATTCTCGGTATTTTTGGGGGGCATTGTAAGCTTCTGTTGAACTGATAGTTGTTTTCATTTAGTTTTAACAGCTCTATTTCTGCATTGCATCAGTTCAATGACATTAAAGTAAAACGGAGCTACTGTTGGAAACTATTTAATGCACTTTTATTACTAATAATGTACAGGAAAAATAAATGAAAAGTGCACTTTTATAAAAAGAAAGCAAGGGGAATATTATTTTGGGCACGTTAATATTTGCAGATTTTTTTTTTTTTTTTTTTTTTTTTTTTGATTTTTTTTTTTATTATTATTATTTTGGTGGTTGGGGAGTGGGGGGTGTAGGCTTATGGCTAATATACCATTTATTTTATTTTATTTATTTTTTTTTTTTTAGGGGTGGGGTGGGGGTGGGTTATGGCTGATATACCGTATTTTTTTTTTTTTTTTTTTTTTTCAAAGTTTTTTTTTTTTGCAGGTGGGTGGGTGGGGGCGTAAACACTAGATCTGGGGCCCAGCCTATGTAGCAGACAAAATTCAGAGTAACGTCCCCGCCACACCCCCCCCCCCCCCGCCACCACCCCCCCCCCCCCTTAGGCAGTGAAGGTCTTGATCAGACTACAAAAACATAAACTGGAAGCACGTTGCTCCGGGTTTTCGTCGTCCGAATATGCAATAAAAAGACTCTTTTCTCATAACACGGCACATAGTTGATTTTAAAAGATTTACATATATGTAGGATATCCCTGTTTTTTTTTTTTTTTGTTTTTTTTGCTTTTTTTTTTTTTTTTTTTTTTGCTTGTTGGTTTGTTTACATAAATCTCTCTCTCTCTCTCTCTCTCTCAGGAATCGTTTAATATCTATATCTTTTGTGTGATGAAAAACAGGCCTAAGAAAAACAAATAAAGGGCTAAATCTAAATGAGTAGTATTGGGCATCGTCACAAACATGTTTAAAAAAAAAATAAAAATAAAAAACACGACAGGCAGGTACAAGATAAGTTATTCTTCTTTGAACTGTTTACTTCTTCTGGCTTAGAATAATCTTCTTTTTTGTTTCCTCATTTTTTTGTGGCAAAGATCCATAACTGAAAGACATTTTGTTACAGATGGTAAGCATAGAATATCCCCGTAAAAAAAAAAAAAAAAAAAAAAAAAAAAACGACGATGCAAACTGATATTGCGGCGACATTGAAACAATGTTAAATTGCAACGGTGTGTGTTTTCTGGGCATTTTTTTTTTTTTTTTTTTGCAGTGCAGCGATAATTAAACCAATACCTACCCAGCTAGCATTCTTTATAAATCTACAGCGGGCCGTTATCGGCCCGTCAGCTACCCTGACGGGCCGATAACGGCCCGCTATAGATTTATAAAGAATGCTTACTGGGTAGCTTCCCAAAATGGGACCTAGACAAACATTGTGTGTCCAGATCAGACGCCGCGTTAAACTGGTTCTGATCAGGGTCTACACAGCTTGTATTAAACAAAAGAATTTCTGTAAAAGAAATAATACAAACTAACCAAACTACCTTATCTTGAAAATGGACCGGTGCAAAGAGAAAGCAGTAGAAATCTCATCCCATCACGAAAACATGCCTATATAATTTTGACCCCCTTCAACCCCACTTTTATATAGTAAAACTGGGGTTTACAGGGGTATACAATATTTTTCTTATTTCTGCTCAAAAACATAGATTGTGGGTACTCGTTAGAACCGCCTCGTCGAGGCGGTTCTAACGAGTACCTACAATCTATGTTTTGAGCAGAAATAAGAAAAAGATCAGAATTTTTCGTCTGAAAATTTTCATTTTTTGGTGGTAAAATTCTCAATATGTTTGAATAGGCGTGTTTTCGAAATGCTAAATCAGTTCAAAACTGTCAGTAGTATAGGCTGGCACCAGTCTATACTACTACTGTCTAACTTCTTGCACGGCGCGCGCGCGTGCTTGCGTGTGTGCTTGCGTGCGTGTGTGGTTTTTTTGTGGCCTGGGGATCAAAACCGATGTTTAAGCGGTTCGTATCTCTGCAAACCCGCCACCCCCGCCCCACCCCGCCCCGCCCCGCCCGGTTCGTATCTCTGCAACCTGCCCCGCCCCGCCCAGCCCCTCCCCCGGCACATAATTCTTTCTTTTTATTTATTTATTTTTATTTTTGTTGTTGTTGATGTTATGATTGTTTTGTTTGTACGTAAGTAAGTAAGTAAGTGAGGAAGTAAAAGCTTTATTTAATGATGGTGACAAATTTAGCTTGAAGCTAATCTAGAATACAACTAGATTTACAACTATGGAATATACAGATCAAATATACACGGTGCAAAATAATGGAAGATTATAGTTTCATAGTTTCATACCCAGATAAAAAATACAAATAAACGAACAAATAAAAAAAAAAAAAAAAAAAAAAAAAAAAAAAAACCGAAGCGTCTCACTTGCAAGAAAAGCAAACAGAATTCGGATAAACATATTTTACAAGGTTTTGTTATGTTTTATTTTGAAACGATTTCATACTGGTAAAAATAAGAATAAAGAGAAAATAAAAGTTGTTAGCAATGAAGTTACTCATAGATCCGTTTAAGTGCAGCAAAGACGTATAAAATTACTATTATTTACGTCCTTGAGTGCAGTAGCGAGCAGTTTTATATCAAGTTGAATAGTGTGGACCTGAAACCCCGCCAGGAACCTCTTCAGAGTTCGCGCCTCAAATCACGTGACATTGCACACGCATCTCTGTCCGCTTTATCACTTCCCGACACAGGTGCCCGTAAATTTCCCGGGATAAATTTGTTATGCGGGTTATTATGTATCTATCGGGCGTCTCTTTGGGATCACACGTGTGTTGTGTTACACGCTTAAGATACGTGATAGTGTGCTTTTGCAAAATGCCATCAATGAATAAATGCATTTGATGGAAAATATTTGCAAACTCGATAGCAAGCAGTTATTCAGCTTCTACGCATCAATTTCGAGCTTTATGCAAATCATATCGAATATACGCATCACGTGATACGCATAATGTGAGTCAGACGTGTGTTTGTACATAGATCCAGATAAGGCGCCATTTCAATAAAAAAAAAACTATTGATATTTTCTTATTTCTCCATAAAGTCATATATTGAGGGTACTCATTAGAAGCGCCTGTTGAAGGCGCTTCAGCTGAGTTCACAAAACATGTTTGTTTGTTTTTTTATGGAGAAATAAGAAAAATGTTTTCCTGATAGGCCTACACCCCTTATCTGGAGCTATGACGTAGATCATTTAAACCGATGTCTGGCAGCACAAATGATAAATTTTCAGACAAACTCAAACACAACAGTTAGTCTGTATGCTGTCCCGGTACATGTCGTTTCTTGATGTAAATTTCGTTGTCTGAAATTTCCAAAAAAATGGCCTAGGCGCTAACTAGGCCTAGAAATGAGAACGAAAATCCATGACTAAAGCGATATATAGGTAGTAAATTTATTTGTATTGGCCTACTTCTTTGTGTATTGGTTGTAACTAGGCTTTAAATCTGCTAGATATACATGCACTGATTTGGACTGCGTTGAGCGAAAATGTGTCTTCGAGCATGCGCAGATTCAGATCATATTGCGCATTCGCGTGGTCTCATCAGGATCTTTGCTGCCCGCTTGTACCTTCTACATGTAGGCGGACAGAGAAGACCCTGATCAGACAACAATTTCACTCGATTACGGCCATTATAGCCGTATCTATCCCACTGATCTATCCTATCGGCCAGACATACAGACCTGAGCTTACAGTGTAGACAAAGATCATGCGGCGGCTTTTATTATTGTATTTTATCTATTCGGACAGACAGGCTTGAGCAAACTCTGTGGACCCAGATCAGACGCCATAGGTAATAAAATGGGGTCGTTTGGATTTTAGGACAAGCAAGTACATCCGAATATTTATGGTAAATTAGGCAGAGGGCCAATCGATTCTGGACATGTCCTTCTGTTCCCGCAAATATTGTGCGCGCAAGCTCAGATCAGCCGCGTTTCGATTATTTGATTACCATAAACTATACAGGATTTATAAAACATGAAAGAGAAGTGAATGTAATCTAGAATAAATTACCACTTTGCACGCTCTCCGAGAGCGCGCAATGAGCAAATTCAGCAGACGACAAATTGATGATATTTGTCCTATCTTTCCCAGAAAACGGAATTCGACATTTCATGCAAATTTGGAGATAATTTGCATGAAATGATGGATCCTGTTTTCTTAGGTGTGTGTGTGTTGGGGGTGGGGGGGTGGGGGTAAGAAATGTCATCTGCTGAAATTTTACCCAGCGAGCTAGCAGTTATTTTACGTCAGTAGTTACACGACTGCTAATCTCCACACGCGCAACACCGTGTTGAGAAAAGAAAACCGTAAGATCTTCCGAAGGTGGTTGCGGAGAGTCAGTTTAGCGTTGTAGATGGGTGTCAGTTGAAATAAGGCTGATATTTTGGCACGATCGCAGATATCTCAGAGCCGATATCCAAAATCGGGCGATGTATAATTCAACCTCTGATTTAGTCTTCTATACAATCAGACCAGAATTGTAGTCCTTTAAGTGAATCGCATTTTTCTCCCGATGCAAGGGTGGTCAGATTTTGCCGTTTTGGTGACGTACATCTGGTTAAGTACACCACCTTGACAGTGAAGATTTAACATGTTACTGTGTAGTTCAAACGAAAATGTATTACATTATTTTGCCATTGCACAGAAACTAGGCATTTTATTGACAGGTAGTGTCACATAATAGAATAAACAAGTATAATTTTACAGTTGTAAAATCTTTAATAAGTAACCATTTCGACAATATAATTATCAACCCAGGTTTCTACTGCATGCTTTCACTTTGCGACTAGAACCTAAACTGCTCTATGCTCGAGCGGGGATAATGATTCAACTGTGTGGGATCAAGTGATGGATACTGCCCACACGCACACTACTGTTAGTTTGCTTCTTACTATATAAGCTGAGGTCGTCTACTACTGTCTTACAGGTGGGCTGGGTGGCCTAGTGATTAGCGCACTCGACTTTCAAGCGGGATATTGTGGGTTCGAATCCCGCTCGGGTCGAGACAATTTTCAGACTAGCTCATACTCGACGTGCCCTGGGTTGAGTATAAAGTGGACAGGGCGGCGCTTGGTGACAGACAGCGGCACCAAGTGTGCATGGGTGATCCATAAAAGCAAGGCTGTACAAATACATCTACATCATAGCAATCGCCGCTGCCTCTATGTGCCTCGGGTGCCTGGTAGCGTTAAAAATCCGCACAACAACAACAATACCGTCTTACACTATTTTTAACTATTACCTTGGATACGGGCTACATGTACACAATGCTAGTATACTTCTTACCATATAAGCTAATGTTCTCTACCATTTTCTTACTCTATTTTTAACTATTGGCTACCTGCCCCATCATATAAGTGTTGCTACTTTACTCCCCTATACGTTGTACTCCAGCTATTATGTTATATGCGTACAGAGAGCGGTGGCGAGCAAAGGGATATGTGGTAATTCAGAAATACCAGCTCAGTATCTAGCAAGACTGCCTATTCAAACATATGCAAGACAGTTCAGACGAAGTTCAGAGACATGCAAGACTCCTGGCTGAGAAAAAAGGCTGATGAAATCCAGTCCTTTGCAGACAGAAGGGACATGAAAAAGTTCTTTGATGCACTCAAGACAGTATATGGTCCCCAGAGCTCAGGAACCACCCCACTCCTTAGTGCAGATGGAACTAATCTTCTGACTGACAAAGAAGCTATCTTTAAAAGATGGGCTGAACACTTTGATGGTGTCCTTAATCGGCCACCATCTGTCAATGATGAAGCTATCAACAGACTACCACAGGTGGAATGTAATTCGATGCTTGATGAGCTCCCAACCGTCTCTGAAACAGTGAAAGCAATAAAACTCCTGTCAGATGCAATACCTGCAGAGATCTACAAAGCAGGAGTTCCTCCAGTTGCAGAGAAACTGACAGAGTTATTTCACACTATGTGGAGAAAAGAAGCCATCCCTCAAGAATTCAAGGATGCAACAATTATCCACCTATTCAAAATGAAAGGGAATCCTCAAGTCAGTGACAACCATCGAGGCATCTCTTTATTGTCAATTGCTGGGAAGATTCTTGCTAGGGTCCTACTGAACCGATTGAATGAACACCTGGAACGGTCAGGGCTTCTACCAGAAAGCCAGTGTGGATTCAGGAAAAACAGAGGAACTATAGACATGATCTTTACAGCACGACAGCTTCAAGAAAAATGGAAGAAATAGAATGTAGACCTCTACACAACCTTTGTCGACCTTACCAAAGCATTTGACAGTCAGTCGTGAGGGACTTTGGAAAATTATGGCAAAGTTTGGTTGTCCTGCCAAATTTATAGCAATGGTGCGGCAGTTCCATGATGGTATGCTTGCAAGGGTCCAAAATGATGGCGAGTTTTCTGATCCATTTCCTGTGACAAATGGAGTTAAGCAAGGCTGTGTACTAGCTTCAACACTGTTCAGCATGATGTTTTCTGCCATGCTTAGAGATGCTTTCCAGGAGGGTGACAGTGGTATACCTATTAGGTATCGCTTTGATGGGAAACTTTTCAACCTAAGAAGGTTGCAAGCTAAATCTAAGGTGCAGACAGAGATGCTAGACGAGTTCCTCTTTGCTGATGACATGGCAAAGGGTGCTCCAACAGAAGAGAAAATGCAAAAAGGTGTGGATCAAGTATCTGATTCATGTGATAGCTATGATCTCATAATCAGCATCAAAAAGACTGAGGTAGTATATCAGCCAGCACCTGGAAAGCCTTACAAGGAGCCTACCATCACAGTGAAAGATCAACGACTGCAAGTGGCAGACGTTCACCTACCTTGGAAGCACATTATCTAGAGTTGTGCACATTGATGATGAAGTCAATGCTAGAATTGCCAAAGCTAGTGCAGCATTTGGCCGGCTACGTGGAAGTATTTGGGACCGAAGTGGAATCAGACGACACAAAGCTGAAAGTATATAGATCGGTAGTGCTGCCAACACTATTATACGCATGCGAAACTTGGACAGTTTACCAACGGCATGCCAAAAGACTGAACCACTTCCATACAAGCTGTCTTAGAAAACTTCTAAAGATCATGTGGCAAGACAGTATTTCAGACACAGAAGTCCTGAAAAGGGCAAGGATGCAGAGTACACATACTCTTCTGAAACTGGCACAGTTAAGATGGACAGGCCATGTCACCAGAATGCCTGATGAACGTTTGCCAAAGAAAATCCTCTATGGAGAACTTCAAGTAGGAAACGCTCTAATGGTGGTCAGAAGAAGCGATACAAGGACACCCTCAAAGCCTCCCTTAAAGACTTCAACATACCAACAGAGTCATGGGAACAGATTGCACAAGATCGTACAAAGTGGCGAGGCCTCATAAAAAGGGGAGCTGGTGAATACGAAGCAAAAAGAATCAGCGAAGCTGAGCAGAAACGTGCACAGCGGAAAGCCCGAGCTAAGGCACCAACAGAGCTTTCTTCCTCATATCTCTCTTGTTCTATCTGCAACAGGCAGTTTAGAGCTAAGCTTGGTCTCATCAGCCATCTTAGAACACACAAATAATAACACATTACACAGTTGATTAGGATTGGTCAATGTCAGTAATGACAGACGAACAAGGAATGTGGTGATTGAGAAGACCATGTTTTTCAACATCGTATTTCATACTACCCAGGTCGCGTTTTTTCATACTATTTCTGATCCAGTTACTGCAAATCTGTTCCTGAAGCCTTTTTTTTTTCAATCCTAGTGCTATTATTACCCTTTTTCTTTCTTTCTTGTTGGAAAACCATGGTCTTCTTAATAACCACCTAACCATTTACTCGCCAGCGCTCTCCTTATACGCACCAGTCGTCAACAAAGTGCCTATTTTCTATGCAATGGCAAATGAATGCGATATATTTTCTTTTGAACTACAGTTACATTTGTAAACCTTCGCTGAAATGGTGATATATTTAATCATATTATAAGCTCTCCAAGAACTGGAGTTTTCCATTCCTGTCTGTCACCAAACCACCCTTGCATCGGGAGAAAAGGGGTTTTTGTTCCGTATTCGCTTGAAGGATTACAGTTCCGGTCTGATTATATGAGAGACAAGATTAGAGGTTGAATTACATCGCACGATTTTGGATATCGTGCCAAATTGTCAGCCTTATTTCAATTGATACCAGCCATCAACGCTACCTAAACTGACTCTCCGCAATCACCCCGGAAGATCTCCTTAGGATTTTCTTTTCACAACAGGGTGTTTCGCGTGTGGAATAGGCAGCCATGCATAATTAAAATTAAAATGTGGAGACAAAGATCTAAATTTAGCGTCTTGGCCCAGATTCAAGGTGTGTGTGTGTGTGTGTGTGTGTGTGTGTGTGTGTGTGTGTGTGTGTGTGACATCACGAAAACATGCCTATACAATTTTGACCCCCTTAAACCCCACTTCTAGATAGTAAAACTGGGGTTTACAGGGGTATACATTATTTTTTTCTTATTTCTGCTCAAAACATAGATTGTGGGTACTCGTTAGAACCGCCTCGCCGAGGCGGTTCTAACGAGTACCCACAATCTTTGTTTTGATCAGAAATATGTAAAATATAGAAATTTTTTTATCTGAAAATTTTCATTTTTTGGTGGTAGAAATTTCAGTATATTTGAATAGGCGTGTTTTCGTAATGATCTAAATTTCAACAAAGAATTAGTGTTTCGAGTTTACTGAGCGCATTTGAGATGCCATGAGAAAGAAAGTAGGTTGAAGGAAACTTTGCAAAATATGTTATGGGTAGCCGGATTGACCTGGCGCAATGACCTTTAATACATTTGGTATTCATCAGGATGTGTCTGCTGTACAATTCGGGCATGACCTCGGTGGGTCCGAGGCATGACATTCAGCGTGAGGCGGCGTGCGGGTGGTGCCTGTTTGCGCAATAGACTTGTACAAATGAATATTCTGATCGTGGGGTCGAAGCCGCACGGGTCGGTTGCTCGGCCTATACTATATAGCGTATCCTGCTAGTGCAAGGGAAACAAATCTTACTTGGACTTGTATGCATGCTGTTTATTATTATTATTATTATTATTATTATTATATGTATGTATGTTCTACTATAGGCTGAGATCAGACTGGGCCTTCAAGCAGTCTCATTAAAGTCTGTGTTGTCCATTGATACACATGTGGACACAAAACTGTGCAAACTCTGATGAAGTAACTTTCAATGAATCTGTTTGCTTCATGTTTGTTTGACAGTCAAATGTCATTCATGGACAATTGTAACAATTTACATTGATTGATCGTATTCATTTTGACAAGTACTTATTCTATTTTAGGTCTGATGTATGTTCTTGGCAGTTGAAATGTACTTTAATTGGGTGATGCAGGGCAGGCTCTGCCGTGCAATGGACAACTTCTTATGTTTTGCATTTATACCTGGCTAGCATTTGACTGACAGGATGTTAGGATATGTGTCATATCAAAATGAAATGAAGCCCGTCAAAGTTTGTACAGTTTTGTGTCCACAGGTGTATGTTAAAGCTAATGTTTCTATAAGCGAAAACCCTGATGAAGCTGCGCGGAGTCGGCATCAGCGCAGTCGGATGTGGACCTTCACTTTCCGCACAAACCCCGATGATTATAATATTTTTATGTACTGCAGACAACAGGCAGACAGATTTAACTCGGTATTATACAAAGAAAAAGGTGAAAATCCAGATCAGCCCACACATCCGCACAGTCTGATCAGGTCGTTCCGAGTTTATCGATATATCGCATTTAGCCTAAATAATCCCACCCACCCGCACCCCCTTGACAGAAGGCTGGCATGTGAAGTGGCCCAGCATTTCTGAGGAATTCGTTCAAAGGTGTTGACGGACGACGGCCCGTAAATGATAATAGCTTATCTGAGTCTTCGGCTCTGGTGAGCTTATTAAAGTCACTTTCTTTTTTAGTCTAAAAAAGCTGGATGAATGTAGAATGTAATGTCTGATCTAGGTTTAAATTGTTAGGTCAGAACTGTCTGGGCTCACTGTCCAATAATTATGGTATATACAGCATTCTACAGTATTCATTTAACAGACGTAAGGTGGCGCCTAATCTGTATCTACACTGTTAGCTCAGGACTGTCTGTCCAATACCTTGTGTATAAAAGGTATTCTACGGTATTAATTTATTAGAATAGATGTAAGGTGGCGTCTGATCTGGGTTTACACTGTTAGCTCAGGACTGTCTGTCCAATACTTAGGGTATATACAATATTCTACAGTATCTATTCATTACATATAAGGTTGCGTCTGATCTGGGTCGGGTCTACACTGCTAGCTCAATACTGTCTGTCCAATACTTAGGGTATAGATGGTATTCTACAGTATCCATTTATTAAATGTAAGGTGGCATCTGATCAGGTTTACAGTGTTAGCTCAAGACAGTCCAATACTTAGGATATATATGGTATTCTGGGGGTGGGGGGGGGGGGTGGGGCGGGTAACTTAGGGGTAATTTTGGTACGGGTGTGCGAGCCAGTATTTCAAAACTTACCCGATTCATATACCTGGCCTTCGAAAAAACGGACCCATTCATATACTTGATCATCCAAAATGTTGACCTATTCATTTACTGCCCTTTGATTTTTTGTACCCATTTTTTGCTGGTTATTACACAAAATATAATAGCGTATAAAAAAGCAGTCTCTTACAAACATTATAAATATTTTTACACGTTTCGTCATGAGCCCGCCTAGCTCAGTCGGTAGAGCATCAGACTTTTAGGGCTGAAATCACCTCGGACATCTGAGGGTCGTGGGTTCGAGTCCCACGGTGGGCGAATATTTTTTTTTTCTTTTCTTAATGTTTTCATTATTTATTTATTTATTTATTTTTCTTTGTTACTTTGTAGCTTATATTTTTCGTGTTTCATTATCCATTTACTTTATTTCCATTTCATGTTTGAATTATTTCTATAAATAGAATAACCAAGGACGTTTTAAACGTCTTTGGAATTACCCTAATAAACCCAGATCACACCAGTACCGCATACAATTTTTAAAAAAAAAAATGTTATGAAATCCATTTTTATCTAATCATGACTCATTTGATCGTGAATCTGTTTTAATATTTCACTTGCGGATTATATCGAACACTGATTGTACATTGGTTACGTCCCTTAGACCGTAAAGCGCTCAACTGAACACATGGGAAGTAATTTGCTCGTTGCATACATGCCATACCTCACATTGAGATAAAATCTCACAGAATTTGGCCCATCCGGAAGGTAATTCATATAAAAATTCAAATCTCAGAATTTTCAGACCATTTTACAACAGATTTTATAAGAAACAAACGTAAATAACACTGTGAAAACGTGTCTTACATGAAGAAAAAACAAACAAAAAACAAAAAAAAAAAAAACAAAAAAAAAAAACATAAGACTATATTGGGGGAGCTCCAAAGTGATGTTTAAGAAAATCTCACAGAATTTTGTCAAATCTCCTTTAAAATTTTGCCATCTCACAGATTTTACTATAGGGATATTTTGGTTGTCAGTGCAGCATTATTGAGAAATCGCCACGGTAAAGGTCGAAAATGAGTGGTTACACATTAAATCTAAATAAATAAAAACAAAATGGTTTGAAATTACTGAAACTGCGGATCCAGTATCCAGTTCCATTTGTAATTGTTTACTGTCAATATCGGGTGTAATCTGTATCACGTTTGACAATGATTTCTTATTCTTAACACTGTTATATGTAGCTGACAAAGTTGATACAAATGTGTCCTCATCACTTTCATCACTGCTGTGGTCAGCAAAATGTGTTTTCTTCCTGTCTTTAGTATGTTTCTTAACAAACATGCTCGCTTTAATGGCCCCGTTTAAAACAGTCATGACAGATTTTTTTAAATCTGCATTCGTCCGCAGTATATGTGTTGTTCCTTTGCATCGATAGCAAGGCTTTTTCGGCCGCTGCTTTCACTGAATAGTTGTCTTTTTTTCCCTTGACATTTTGTGTACGGTGGCTTCTTGCTGCTTGGATTGTAGCTCTGTGGCATCCTTTGTCACAGTTTCCATTGCTACAGCCATGTCTACTGCTTTCTTTAATGACAAATCTGCTTCCGATAATAAGCGTTTTTGAACAGTCTCAGCTTTAAGTCCGCACACAAATCTATCTCTCAGACTGTCATTTAATTTAGCACCAAAGTTACAATATTCGGATAGCTTCCGTAATTCCGCTATGTACTATGTAGTTAGTGGTTTCTCCTCCATGTTGGTGACTCTTGTGGAAACGAAAACATTCCGCAGTGATAAGTGGTTTTGGTGACAAGTGATTAGTCAACAAAATAACTATTTCATCGTAAGGCTTTGTTAAGGGCTTATCTGGAGCCGTTAAGTTCCTCAGCAAACTGTAGATTTTTCCTCTTAGCAATGTTAACAAGGCTGAAACTTTTTTGTCATCAGCAATATTGTTGACGTTAAAATATTCTTCTAGCCTTTCAACATAACTAGTCCACTTCTCTATATTTTCATCGACGGGTTCTATTTTTCCTATATATCCTGCAATTTTCTTGTTATCCTGTATTAATTTAACCCTTGTCCTGCTGAACCCGGATATACCCTGCCTTTGCAAGCAGTGTAGATCCAGATCAGTTGGCTTCTTCAGGTAATCTCACTGGCTGGAAATTAGAAATGGGCGTGGCATCTTAATTTATTCAGCAGGACAAGGGTTAACAACTAACGAAAACTCGCACTTTACATAATGTAAAAGAAGCAGTCCTCTGAATTGTCAAGCAACAAAAAGACAGAATGATACAATTTTTATCTCGTCGCCACTATATTTGTCAGCCAGTCAGATTCCTTGATCCAGATTGTTGATATAAATTCACATACTAAATGGCAAACAGTACAGATTCAGATCAACTGATCTGGATCTACACTGTTTGCAGACAAGGGTTAATACTACAAATATAACTGTCGGATAGACAAAAACAAGAAGCTGGTATCTCCTTTAAACCTGTCACAGTTATGCAAGCACCTTAGGGAAGGCTAAAAAGTGGTTGCTCAAGACAGGCGCTTGCTGAATACAGGTAAATTTACATTCATTTTCTTTTTATGGGACCTGAAAACCCGACTGCTTAATACAGGTGATTGCTTAATGCAGGAGGCCTTTAAGACAGGTCTTGACTGCACTTTGTTAACAATATCCCAGTAAGCATTCCACATAAATCTATAGCGGGCCGTTATCGGTCCGTCAGGGTAGCTGACGGGCCGATAACGGCCCGCTGTAGATTTATAAAGAATGCTAGCTGGGATTGGGACAGACAGTCCTGAGCAAATCATATCTTAGGAGCGAATTTCTATTAATAAATGAAGATAATTTTTAGCGTTGACTGAAGTTTGAACAGCATCGGGTCATAGCAAAGTAACTGGACCCTAAAGGGGTTCATGTAAACTTTACTCGCGACCGACCCAATATTCACGGTTAATACTACACTGTAAAAAAATCTTGTAGATTTTACGGTAAATACTGGCAATTAACTGCGGTAGCTCACAGTTACGTTACCTACCTTGCCCTACACTGCCCTCAGAGACACTGCCCTACCGTGCGTAATAATTACTGTAAATAATCTACAGGCGCCCGTAAAATTTACGATACATGTACTGGCAGCAAGTTGCCAGTGTTTACTGTAAAATTTTGACAGATCTTTTTTCAGTGTCCAATGATCGTTAACTAAATTGCCTTTATTACTATATTTATATTACTTTCCATCATGTTTTGACGAAAGAAAAAAAAAAGAGTCGGATTCGTGTGCTAAAATTGAAACAAGAAAACAATTGTACGCAGTTTTCCTATGAACAGCGGAACAGCGTCGTTAACGTCATAACGTCGCCATCAGCCTATTATATTGGGGAGTACCCACGTTCATTTTGACGTCACTTAATGACCATATGACGTCGTATGAACCTATGTATACATTGAAGTAAGAAACAACATTACGTCCCAATAGTTAACTATGTTGTTTTTTTTTTGTTGTTGTTGTTGTTGTTGTAAATGCACTGAGAATGTAAATATTCCCATCTTGTTACAACGTGTATCCATTTCTTTAAGCCTGTTACCACCGAATGATGTAAAATTGGTTAATTCCCAGTAAGCATTCTACATAAATCTATAGCGGGCCGTTATGGGCCCGTCAGCTGACGGGCCGATAACGGCCCGCTATAGATTTATGTAGAATACTAGCTGGGTTAATATTTATTTTTTTATTTTTTTTTTTTTTTTTTTTTTTTTTCATCTAAAAATTTAAATTCAGAAATTCATATTTCTAGCTTGCACTGGATTATCAAAGAATTAGTCTTCTCGGAGACATTAAAAGGGCTTCTCGGAGGCATTAAATACAATGTAGTCTCTTTTTTTTTTTTTCATCGTTAGTCTCCTCGGAGACATTAAAAGGGCTTCTCGGTGACATTAAATACAATGTAGTCTATTTTTTTTCCATCATTAGTCTTCTCGGAGACATTAAAAGGGCTTCTCAGTGACATTAAGTACAATGTAGTCTAAGGTTTTTGATCATCCAGTGCAAGCTAAAAGTCTGAATTTCAATTCTTATATTTACATATTTTATTCATGCAAAATTCGTTAGTACTCTGGTTATCAGGAAATGTTTTTCTTAATACCGGGGGGTTAGTTTGCTCAACCCATTGTAGACTGAATAGACTCCCCCACACTATATATGGGAAGATTCTAATTCTGATTTTAAATATGTCAGGCTGTGTGATTTAGATATCCCTAGAGAAAAATGGTTGAACTATTTGCAAACAGTGGAGACCCTGATCAGACGCCGCATTCTGCAATGCGGCGTCCTATCTGGGTCTGCATTGTTTGCAAATTACCCTTTAATGGGTCCCCAGACTACAGTGGGTTAACGTCAGATTGGTAACAGCCAGAAGGCGGAACTTGCACGCTACGTCAAGGTACTCGTTATATGCGTGCGACGTCAAAAACTTCAGTAAGCAAAGAATTCTATTTGGCTGACGTAGGCATACACATGCAATACTAGTATTCTTTGTCTCCGCCTTATGCCCGCTTTGACAAAAATGTTTGAAAACAAAATCATCAAGAAATGAAACGCACTCTGAGAAAACGCATAAGAATGTTATGCTTCATTTAATATTAAGGACGCGGCGTTTATATAGTTTCCTTATAATCTATCCCGGAAGCCTTCAAGAAGATATGGTGTAGACATAAAACATGAGCATAAAATGTCTGACCATGAAATGACTTTGGGTTGTCGTTTCTGCACATCAGGACAATGTTGTGAACAATTCTATGAAAGTCTCTCAAGGGGTGGGTTGGGGAGGGAGGAAAGGTAGGGGTGGCTATTATAGAGCGCAAACGGTTTGGCACTACTATCATTTGACTTTGATTTTTGACCTTGTACATATATAACGTTTGTGAGTTCTGGACTGTAACTCACTAATTCACTAAAAATTCAAGGTAACCTCTATTCAGGCGGCCTTGAGAAGATATTGAGCCTGCACGGAATATCGACCACAAATGTTTGACCTTGAATTCCGACCTTGACGCAGTGCCTTAGTGCACCTATCCATGTTTTCCCCGAGAGATGTATACCCTGGAAATTAGACAGCAAAAACATCCCTGCCCTCGCGGGAATTTGACAGACCACTGAAAAACAGGGGTGTGCTTTTAGACACCTGAGCTGGAAATTCTTCAGGAAAATAAGTGAAAAATCTGACGCCTATCCACAGGGTTTTTCGACACAAAATTAGAACTCAGTGGTAAGGAATTAGGCATAAAACTTTCAAAGGCGTCTAATTCCCATAAGTTACACATTGATAGGTGCATAACTCGACATGGATGAGTTTGACTTCTACACATCAGGACAATATGGTGAACTAAAGGAGATACACAGCGGATGCACTTTCATATAACTTACAGTTGATCTTGAATTTTGTCCTTGGCCTGTGACTGACATGTCTGAAGAATAAAAAATACTTAATTAAAACTATTTTTATTTATTTCTAGCTGAGCAAAGAGTCTAGACTACTATGCTCAAACTGATAGTCAGATGGACTTGGTCAAAGTCAAACGACTTGTTAAAGACACAAAAAATCTGATGATAATTTTCTCGTTCTCCACAAAGGCATATGTTGTGGATATTCATTAGAAGCGCCTCGCTGAAGCGTTTCTTATGAGTACTCACAACGTGTCGTTATGGATAAATAAAAAAAATATCCTCCTTAACAAGTCAAATCTTATAAATTATTAAATAGCTATAAATGTTAAATGATTAAAATGTGCGATAAAAGCCGAGGAGCTAGCGATATTGCACACTTACTCGGATGCCTTCTCATATTACCGTTACATTACGTTGCTTTTGATGACGTCGTAATGCAGTGACGTCGCTACAAAACCTTGTCACGCACATTGGTAAAAATTCACATTTTTTTTTAATTAAAACAGCGTTTTAGAGGTCAGAAACCCCGGGAAACGAAATAAATATTTGTAGCTATATAATGAAAGGGTTATTACACTGATATTGGTGAATATTGTCCCGACTTGGGATATCGAAGGACGCTCGCAAGCTCGATATCCCAACTCGGGACAATATTCACCAATATCAGTGCAAAACCCCTATAATATTAACATTCTTGTAATGCTGTTCATACTCCAGTGAATACATTGACTCACACGACGTCACATGATCATTAAGTGACGTCAAAATAAACACTGGTTCTCTCCAATTTTATTGGACGATGTCGTAGTTATGACGTCAACGATGCTGGTCCGCTGTAATAGGAAAACTGCGTGCAATTATTTTCTTGTATTGTTTTCTTATTTCAATTTTAGGCATCGAACCAGCTTTTTTCGTCAAATAACGTTAATGCTTGGAATATAAATATAAATATTAAAATCAATTTATTTAACGTTCATTGAAGTTTGAACAGCATCGGGTCGCGAGCAAAGTTTACATTAACCCCTTCTTGGTTCACTTACTTTGCTCGTGGCCCGATGTTGTCCATACTGCAATGAACGTTAAAAATGCCTTCATTTCTTAATAAGATGTTAATAGTAAAGATATATGCATTGTCCGAGTATTTAGAGTAGAATTTTACAGTAAACGAAAAACACATTACGAAAACACGCCTATTCAAATTTATTGAAAATTTTACAACATAAAAAGGAAAATTTTCAGATAAAAAAAATTCTGATATTTTCCATAATTCTGCTCAAAACATAGATTGTGTGTAGTTGTTAGAACCGCCTCGGCGAGGTGGTTCTAACGAGTATCCACAATCTATTTTTTTCACACACAAAAAAAAAATAATAATGTATACCCCTGTAAACCCCAGTTTTACTATATGAAAGTGGGGTTTAAGGGGATCAAAATTATATAGGTGTATTTTCGTGAAGAAAGAAAACTATATAAACAGTTTCAGTACACTGATATTTGTGTTAGGAGAAAAGAAAGACGTAATAAAATCTACTAGAATAAAATCTACCCACATTTTCGTTTCATAAACGTATATATTACAGCTGTGTGAAAATAAGATTGCCACAGTGATCTTACTTGATTAATGTCACACTGACATGATAAACGCGTCACAGGATAGACGGAGTCAACAAGCTACTCAAGAAGATTATATTACTCCTAAAAATAAAGAACAATAAAATTATTAACCCACTTAATGTCTGTCCCATCGGGTGGACACTAACAAACCTTGCAGCGCTTGCACTAACATTCAGAAACATGACTTCCTCTGGCTATCATTTTTGACTGGAAGGACAGCTGAACTTAAAATTTTACATACAATGTAATTGTTTTTTTTTTTTTTTTTTTTTTTTTTTTTTTGTTGTTGTTTTTTTTTTTTCAGTATGTCAATTATTTTATAGGAACTTAAAATTATACCAATAAATGCTAAAAGAAAATCAGAGTTTGTGCTAAATCTGCAATATACATAAACCATAAATGATAAATGACTAATGTTTGACAGTCTTCCTGACTTACAAGCATCAATATTAGGAAGTCTGATAGCAATATTTGGGAGTGTCTGAAACCTGAAGTTCTCTTAAAGTAATGCAAACACTGCACTGTTGACCCAGAGTAGACTCTATAGTTAAGTGATTTGCCTTCCCATTAAATGCACAGAAAAACGCCTTATTGTCAATCCCCGCCCCCCCCCCCACACACACACCTCCCCCCTCCTCCCCCCCGCCCCCCCCCCCCCCTTTAAATACAAAATTCCAAAATTTCGAAGTCCAAATTCAGAGACGGTAGAATCCATAGGACATAAAGATAAACTAAACATTATTTTGAACATCGCATTTACCTGAGTACTGTATTCGACCTAATTACCGCATCGTGCGCTTTGGTTTTTCAAAATTACTGGGAAACTTTGTGGTAAAATATGTTTCCAGCTGTACTAAGAGTACACTAAAAAGAACAAAGATCAGCAAAGAACTTATCTAATGATATATATGTATTTTTTTTTTTTTTTTTTTTGTATTTTCTTTGTAAAAGCATATGTTGTGGGCATTCATTTGAATTCGATGCAATGCAAATGGGTACCCACGACATATATGCCTTTATAAAGTAGCCAAAAAGTACACTGGCTGTAATCTGAGGGCCACGGAATTGCTTGACTGTGCGCTTATAGTGGTATGTGCGGTAATTAGGTTGAATGCAGTATTCGGACGTCTTAACCCTTAAAGCACCAAGAAAAACTGTATCTGAAAACGTCGTCTGCTTATGTCGTCTGCTGCATCTTCTTGCAAACTTTTCAAATTTACATTTTGCATGTAGGCAAACAGTGTGGACCCAGATCAGACTGCTCCTAAAGGAGCAGTCTGATCTGGGTCCACACTGTTTGCAACAATGACTTTTGAAGTAACCGGCAGAAGACAAAGCAGACGACAATAGTTTAAGGGTTAACTCCTAACCAGACTTATCCTAAACTTTGAACACGACTCCATTTTACTGCCTGTTGCTGTATCTAAAATTGCTAGATTACTAGCAAACAGTGTTGACCCTGATCAGACGCAGCAGTTTGCGGCGTCTGATCTGGGTCTATATTGTTAGCTCAGGACTGTCTGTTCGAATACATAGGGTATGTGCGATAAAAAAAAAAGAAAATCTCTAAATGCATCTTACACGTTCGCAGCCTTAAGGGTGATGCACCCGCAAAGTCTGTTCAAATCATATACTGCTGTTCATTAGCCATGTTTATAAATGGCAACGCCGTATTCTATCAGTGTCAGCGAACCTGATCAAAATGGACGTGCTGATCTTTCATTTGTGCTAATGTACTTTTTCTAATGACATGACTGACGTTTATTAGCCCACATCAAGATACCATTGTCAAGCTGTCATCCTGTCACGTTATGTCCCATGACATTTAAAAAAATGTCACAAGATCACCGAAACTTGCTGCTTACGGGCAACAGTTGGCAAAGATTGAAACGCATCTACAATGGAATTTCTATTCAGTATGTCGTAAATGGATATCTGGAAGCACAGGACTTTTTTTTTTCAACCCATTTTAGACTGAATAAACCCCCGCACTATATTGGAAGAGTCGAATTTCAATTTTAGGTATGTCAGGCTATATGTGATTTAGAATTTGCTAGAGAAAAAATGGCTAAACTATTTGCTGCGGTGTCTGATCTGAAAAGAGAAGAAACTAGGCATTTATATTTTTAACAAAAAAAAAAAAAAAAAAACACCCTGTCCCCACCAAGTAACAATTCATTCCATTACGAAAACATGCCTATTCAAAGAGGTTATATTTAAAATAAATGTGTTGTACTTATGTTTGGTTAGAGATGAGCTATAGAAAATCCTATGGTGTCCAAATATATAAGTGGATGAGTGCCAAAACGGTGTAGAGATCCTGATTAGACGCCACGTTCTACGGCGTCTGAACATGGTCTACACTGTTTGCATTAAGTTCAAGAATTCCTACAAAACATGGTAATAATAAGAACTAACCAGACACCCCTATATAGGAAATGAACCTGTCCAAAGACTTGAGGTAGAAGAGTCCACTCGGCATAAATAGGTTAAGTATTCGAACATCTTAATTTCTAACCATACTTGTCTTAAGCTTCGCACATCTCCATTTACTATCTGTTGCCGTGTATTAAGGTTGCTGGGTGATTGGCAAACAGTGTTGATCCTGATCAGAACCCGCGTTCGTTTTGCGGCGTCTAATATTGGTCTACGCTGTTTGCTTGAGTCGTTCTATCCGAATAAACATGGTGATTAAACTCTGAATCAAGGGCGGATTCAGAGGGTGTTGGGGGTTTAATCGACCCCCCCACTCCCCGCCCCACCTTTTGATTCAAATTTCATTTTCATGGGTAATTTTGGATAAATTTGATAAATTTAGGACACTTTTTCATATACGTGTCTTCAATAAGTCCATCTTACTACCTGTGAATGTGTATAAAATCGCTGAGTAAGCGGCAAACAATGTAGACTCTGATCAGACGCAGCGTTCTGCAGCGTCTGAACTGGGTCTACACTGTTTCCTTAGGTCTGTCTGTCCGAATACATAGAGTATGTACGGTAATATGATTAAATAGAACCCCCTCAGATATCCTCCTGGATCTGCCCCCGTAAATGCATCTCAAACTTTCGCAACCTTAATGGTGATGCCTCTCCACAGTCTGTTCAGATCATATATTTCTTTACCACCCCTCACCCACCCCAACCCCTCCTCCTCCTATGTTCATAAATGACAATGCCTATTCCAGCCGAGTACACAGTAAAAAGATCCCGTAGACTTAAGAAATAGATCAGCTCTAGCAGTGATTTGTTGAGTGATAAATCACTGTTTTGAGGTAAGTTGTAAAGTATATCAAATCAGGAGCTCCGAGCGCGAGTGATTCATAAACTTACAACTGGTCGACAGACTGTGATTTATTACTCAACAAATCACGCACAAGAGCTGATCTATTTCGATTTTAACACACAGAAAACGACGAAAAAGTAATTGTATCCTTCAGATTCTTTCAACTTTCCACCATCGCATAAAGAAATCCCGCCAACAGTTTTGACTGTAACGCTGATGTTTTCGTGCGTTTCTTTCGTTGTTGGCTCGAGAAAAATGACGTTAGGCCGTTTAAAGTTGTGGCAACGAAGACTGACGTCAGCAGTGTCAAAACGACGTCGGAATGGCACCAGATAGCGTAGCGCGCTTCCACCCAGAGATTTGTTGTGAGCTACCGCACCGAGTTTACTCATCCTTAGCCCATTCTATTCCTGCGAAAGTTCTACGGGCAAAAATATATGGTGAAGGCGCTGGTAGCCAGTTGCTAGTATTTACCGTAAAATCTACGGGAATTATTTACAGTGTAGCGAACCTGATCAAACTGTGCTTGCTAATCTGGACATTCATTGCTTGCATTAGTGCTAATATATATTTTCTAGTGAAGCGATTGAGGTCAAGGTGCCATTGTCAAGCTGTCATCCTGTCATGTTACGCCCCATGACATTTCACAAAAATGTCACAAGATCACCGAAACTTGCTGCGTACGGGCAACAGTTGGCAAAGATTGAAACGCAGCTATAATGCATTTTTTATTCGGTAGGTCGTAAATAGGTATCTGGAAGCCTAGTCTTTTTTTTTTTTTTTTTTAATCCATTTTAGACTGAATGAATTCACCTACACTATATACTGGAAGAGTTGAATTTCAGTATAAGGTATGTTAAGCTATGTGATTTAGGCATTCCCAGAGAAAAATGGCTAAACTGTTTGCAATCAATGGAGACCCTGGTTTTAGGTATGTCAAGCTATGTGATTTAGATATTCCTAGAGAAAAAAAAATGGCTAAATTATTTACAAACAGTGGAGACCCTCATGCTGATTTTAGGTATGTGAAACTATGTGATTTAGATATCCCTCCAGACAAATGGCTATACTATTTGCAAACAGTGGAGACCCTGATCAGACGCCGCTTTCTATGGTATTAGATATGGGTCTGCACTGTTTGCCAGTTACCTTTTTCCAGACTAAAATGGGTTAATCTAGGAAAAAAACCCAAAACAAAACAGGTAAACAGATAAACACTGGCACACAAACACTGACACAATAATTAATTGCCGGTTGGTTTATGGAGGGGAGGATGGAAATGGTGTATCCCTGGGTCACTATCTGGATTTCTCTAATCGATGTAATTTACTTCAAGATTTTGCTAATCGTTGCTTACCAGGAGAACTTGCGGCAGGGTTTAGTGAGCTTTGGAGTAGAGCGTTGTGGTGCAGTTGTAAAATCTCGAACTCGAGATCGAGCTTGGTAGTGGCTTCGATCCTCACGAGCTCGAAGTGTTGTGTCCTTAAGCAAGACACTTTATCCACATTGGTCAGTGCTGGTTTCTACCCAGGAAGACCACGATATCGTATGGCAGTACATACAGGAGAGAGAGAGAGAGAGAGAGAGAGAGAGAGAGAGAGAGAGAGAGAGAGAGAGAGCATACACCCTAACCGGGGGAGGGTGGGGTACTCTGAATTTTGTCTGCTACATAAGCTGGGCCCCAGCACCTAGCGTTTACACCCCGCCCCCTCAAAAACAAATATACAAAAAAAAAAAAACAAACAAAAAAAACAAACAAAAAAAACAAAAAAAACAAACAAACAAAAAAAAAAACAAACAAAACAAACAACAACAACAACAACAAAAAAACAAAAAAAAAAAAAAAAACAAAAAAACAAAAAAAAACCAAAAAAAAAAAAAAAACAAGAAACAAAAAAACAAAAACGGTATATCAGCCATCATCCCCAAAAATATTTTCCTTGCTTTCCATTTTTTTTTTCTTTATAAAAGTGTGGTTTACACTTATTTTTCCTGTATAATGATTGTATTAGTAATATTTAAACAGTTTCCGACAATAGCGTTGTTTTTACTTTAACGGCATTGAATTGATGCACAACAAAAATAGAGAACTAACAACTATCCGTTAAACAGAAGGTTCTTACCCCGATTCTTACAACATCCCGCAAAAAAAAAAAAAAAAAAAAAAAAAAAAAAAACGAAACAAAAAAACGAATTTTGATAGACCCAAAAAATGGTCAGTTATGAAAGTGCACGCCCCCACCCTCCCCCCACCCCCACCCCAAATAAAAAAATATATAATTGCAAATAGGGCCAATAGGCTACCCCACAAAATAGCACTTTTTTCCCCAACCCCCAAAATATAGTAAAATATCAAAATTCTAAACTCAAAAAATAGTCCTAGCCCATGTAGCGGGAAAAAATCTGAGAAACCCATCTCCCCACCCCCGCCCCCACATCGGTTAAATTATGAATTTGTGTGATGCTATTTGACTTTTCCTATTTTTACTGGCGACTGGCTACCGCAGAAGAAAATAAACGAAACATGATGTGACGAAACCGTACTCAGCTCGAAACTGAATAACTTCCCTTTGGAAAATTGAGCGCCCTCACAAAAAAGGAAAACAATGCCGGGACAGAAATTCTGCCTAAATGTGAGTTTCATTTCGTAAAAACTGTTATAACAGTAATTCCATTACGGTTGCAATATATCATTTTATTGTGTAATTTGTTCTCAAAGATATGTTGTGCTTGGTTCAATGCAAAATTTTAATACGTTTTGCAAGTCATGGGTTTTCGCGTTTTGTTTGGTGACCTATTTTCACACATCTTCCAGTTCTGGAGAACACATATGTAGCAACCCAATGAAAATACGTTACTATTTAAGTAAATGGAGAAACATACTGTATTCAGGCTAATGACTGCCTTCTGTTATGTTAGGTACATTAACAAAATTTGAGAATTCGTAATTTTCAAGTGAACAACCTTGTTGATATACCTGCTGGAGACTACCTCACACACTGCACATACAAGGTAGGCTCACACTATGAAGTTCAGAAGATTTTCTCCCCAGTCTAATTTTAAGCCTGTGTGACAGCTGTCCTGCAACACTTTTCAACAGCCAAATTTTATTAATAGACATTTTTTTCATTTTTTTTATAATTTCATTTGCTTTTGCATTCATGTTTTTGGGTAAAAAGACACTAAACTGGTATCATCTGAACACAAATTATATTTTCTAGTCCTGTTATTGTCAGTTGAAACCATAGTTTGTCTGTCATGGCCTGGGGTATTAGTGAGCAGATTGTAGGACAACTCGGCACATTGCAAACTCGGCACATAGCAAACTCGGCACAAAACCAACTTGGCCCATAACTGATTAGTCCAATTATCTTTTGTTATGTTGAAAACTTTAATCCACAAACAGCCAATTAAAGGTTGCCTTTGAACTGTAATCATTTTAACTTGAAGGTGGCAAATATTTATAATGTAAATGTCATGCTTAGATGCGATTCTGCCGAGCAACTACAATCTATGATTTTGAGCAGAAATAAAATATACTCCTGGAAACCACCTGTTTTACTATTTGGGCTTAGTCGCTTGAAAACCTGTCTTTGGGGGTTCCGATCAATCAGGTTAGACAAAAACTGGCCAGCTCAGTCTCAAAACCCACGAATTTTGGCATACAGCAACCTAAATTATCATACTTTCCAAGTAGTGCACAACAAAAGTGTTGATCAGACTGCGCGGTTGATCTGCACTTTTATTGTTCGCACATGCAGTTTGCAGGTGGCCCCACGGGTTTTCTCACGACAGAGCTCAAATAGAATTTCTAAGCATACTCAATCCAATTCGTATCGATTAGCACTTTAATCTGAGAACATTTAGCCTAGACGAGGCGGTTCTAACGAGTACCCACAATCTATTTTTAGCAGAAATAAGAAAATAATGTTTGACCCTGTAAACTCAAAATTATACAGGCATAAAAATGGGCCATAAAAAAATTAAAAGGAAATTTTCAGATGAAAAACTCTGATATTTTTATCTCTGCTGAAAAACATATATGTTTTAGAATAGAAATAAGAAAAACAGGTATATACTCCTGTATACCTAAGTAATCTATTAGAGTAACAATTATACCCTTTTCATGGCCTACTGAATGGTTAAAGATATAATTTGAAGAAAAAAAAATAAAGAAATATATTTATCTTTCCTAACTTTTCTTTTTATAATGATCGATAAAAAATGTAAACTATGTTTAGAAATAGATGCATAAATGTACAGATATATAACTATATTTATGTGCCGAGTTTGCTATGTGCCGAGATGGTATGGGCCAAGTTGGTTATGTGCTGAGTTTGCTATGTGCCAAGTTGACCCGGAACCAGTGAGCATATGCTCACTTCATGGTCTAGTTTTATTTCTTCTTATGTACTTATCTTGATTATCAGTTAAGTCTCATTTATGTTTTAATCAATACTTCTCTTTAATTTCATCTTCTTGCATTACCGTATGAAAACAGACCCATCGAATAATGGTCAAAGCTGACTGATCAAAGTATAGATGGATGAAATGTGATGGAAGCAAAGCATCAGAGAAAGTTACAGTAGATTCAGGTGTTCAGTAAGGGATAGTCCTGAGATTATCCTGTTTCTGTGTCACATTAATGACTTACTTTAAGCAGTGTCATCCCAAATACTTTTATTCTCAGATGACTGCCTATTATATGAATCAATAAGATCACAGTCAGATTACGTAACCTTATAGAATAATCTCTTGGAATTGGAGAAGTGGGCTTAGCCCCTTACATGCGATTAAATGCCAATAAGTGCTAAATTATGAGCATAAACAACCAATCTTCTCACTCCTACAGTCTTAAGTAATCATATCCTGAAACAAGTGGAAGAAAATCCCTATCAGATCATGCTTGTCAAGAAGCCGACAAGAAGATCTTCGAAAATATTGATCCCAAGTCTTCAGAAGTCTACCGTCTTGCTAACCAGTTTAGAAGAGAGAACGCTGATGTTTGTGACAAACCAGTGAAGAATGATGCAGGAGAGATGTCAATGAGCGAAGACTCAAAGCAGAAGGCCTGGTTAGAGCACTACCAAAGGCTTCTCAACATTGAGTTTGACTGGAACCCAGACCACCTGTCTTATCAACCACCAGTGAAAGGCCCGCCCATCCCAGTCACCGTTGATATGGTGAAGAAGGCTATCTCACAGAATGATGAAGGTGGGCAAAGCACCAGGTCCATCAGGCTTAGTGGTGGAGATGATACGAGCAGCAGGTGACATGGGGCCTCCATGATCCGTGACCTCGCAGCTGCAATCATTCGCGATGGCAAGGTACCCTCTGACTGGGAGCAGAGTTTCATTGTCTGCCTCTACAAGGGAAAGGAGGATGCATCAGGGTTCAAGCTGGCTCAGAAATTTAGGGAGAAATGACTTCTCCCTCCAGACAAAATAGGGAGAAGTTTTTTAGGATGAGGGAGAAGTCAAGACTCGGTTAACCTATCTCCTTATTGAAAGCATGACACTTAAAAACTCTCAACTCGCTTTACTGCATTGTCTTGGGAATTAACAAAAGAAGGAAACAATTTTTACTGTAGATCTGTTCATTCTTACTTATAAACCAATTAAATGATCCACAGAAACACAGACGTGAGAAGAGCAAATGCATCATATCTGGACCGTGTCTTTTGGAAATTGATCTTCTCAGTAGATCCAGTCAAAACATCAAGATCTGTGGCTTGATAAGCTACAAACATAATGATAAAAAGAAATTTGTTAACTAAAATGTCTGTCAACTTTAAAACTTAAACTATCTCTTTCTGACCAATTTTCAGCATATAAATGGTTCATTTATGAAAAAACGGACACCCACGAAAACTAATGACATTGACGAAAAACGATCTTTTGGTCACTTAGTAGGCACACCGTTTTCCTCCAAAACTTGTAAACCACATCAGAATTTTATTTTGTGGCCTTTGATACATCTAACATTTTTTTTTTCAAAAGAATTTTACCTTTTTATGTTTGCTCAATTTTTACTGGATTTCTCCTAACAAAAAGTTCGTTTTGCACAAGTACTAGCTTTTTCGAAAGTTGCTAAAATCCAGGGCGAAGTTTTTGTCGCCCTCTGGGCTTCCCAGGGCGACTTAGAGCCCTCAGGGGCGACTATTTGGCCCCAGTCGCCCTCTAGCTTGACCCCTGATGCATTGGAAAGGGGCAACTACCATGGCCTTAAGCTGACGGAGCACTTCGTGAAAGTCCGGAGAGGATTGTGGATGGCCTCATCAGACAGTTGGTGTCAATCGACGATTCCCAGTTTGGCTTCATCCCAGGCGGAGGCACAACAGATGCAATCCTTGTTGTCAGGCAGCTGCAAGAGAAGTATCTAGCTGCCAACAAGAGACACTACATGGCTTTCGTAGATCTGGAGAAGGCTTTTAATCGAGTACCTCGGAAGGTCATCTGATGGGCGCTGAGAAAACTTGGTGTGGAGGAGTGGATTGTGCGACTGGTGCAGGGGATGTATGCAAATGCGCAGAGCCATGTCCATGTTGGTGAGGGGTACAGCGAAGAGTTTGAAGTGAAGATCGGTGTTCACCAAGGTTCCGTACTCAGCCCGCTTCTCTTCATAATTGTGCTTGAAGCCTTATTACGAGTGTTCCACTCTGGGGTCCCCTGGGAGGACCTCTCTGCTGGTGACCTTTTTATCATCGCTAAATCGCTCGAGGAATTTGTCAGAAGGCTCTTGACTTGGAAAGAAGCAATGGAAAAGAAAGGACTGAGAGTAAATGCAGGAAAGACGAAGATCATGATTTGTGGTACAGGCCTGGGCCTCCTGCAGAGTTCAGGAGAGTTTCCATGCGCCATCTGTCACACTGGAGTGAGCAGCAACAGCATCTTCTGCAACGGCTGCAAGCACTGGGTGCATAAGAAATGCAATGGGCTCAAGGCCTTGACAAATGACCCTGACTACAAATGTACACGGTGCCAGGGAACTGCGCCTTGGACGGCAGACCACAGAGGGAAGTCCAAGTCGGACCTGACAAGCTGGAGGTGGTAGCTTCCTTTTGCTACCTAGGAGACTTGCTGTCAGCAGCAGATGGCTGTGAACTTTCAACCAAAACACGTGTGAAAACCGCCTGGAAGAAGTTCAAGGAGCTGCTACCAGTTCTCTCTTCACGCCACCTCTCTTTCAAGACACGTGGCCGTGTGTGTGGAGCGCAGTGCTCCATGCCAGCGAGATTTGGCCATTGACAAAACCAAATCTCAAACGTCTGCAGTGGAACGACAGGGCAATGATCAGACAAATCTGCAATGTCAGGCCGCAGTGCGTTGTCACCACCAGGTCCAGTGAACTACTTGCGCGGCTTGGCATTGAGGATCTGGACCTCATTCTGAAGGAGAGAAGGCTCTGCTGGTATGGACACCTGGAATGCTCCAATAGTGCAGTCAAGACAGCCTTTCACATACAGGTTGAGGGAAAGCATGGGCGTGGGAGGCCCAAGATGGCATGGAAGCAGCTGACAGAGAGGGATTGCAGAGAGTGGGAGCTCTCAGCTATAAACCCTCATGATAGAAATATGTGGATTTGAGAATTTGAAATGGTTGCTCACATAATGAAAGTAACTAAGTAGCATTTTTTATTAAGAGGCAGGAGGCTAAATTGTCTTCTACTCTCTAAGCATGGTCATCTACCTTTAAGCCTTTCTAAATGGACTTTTGCAAATCTCTGTAACATCTGCCCTCGGCCTCCTACTTCAAAACTTAATGAAAAGGCTGCGAAGAAGGCAAATTCTACTTATGGGTATGTGGAACGCTCCAATGGTGCAGTCAAGACAGCCTTTGACATACAGGTTGATGGAAAGTGTGGGGAATTTTTCATGCAATTATATAAGAATGGAGGCACCATATGTCATGTGATGTACTTAGTTTCAAGACATGTTACAAAATATAATCCCATTCTACAATAAATGCCACTAAGCACAGTCTTCGCAAAAACTTTTGAAGTGCTACAGGACGGCTGTCTGTCAGACAGAAATTTTCTCCAGGACAGAGGGAAAATCTGCAGGACAGACAAATTTTGATTTCAACTGATAACAACTTAGGATTAGAAAATATAATTTTAGTGTTAGATGATACTGTTTTAGTGCCTTTTTTACCCAAAAATGTGAAGTCAAAAGCAAATGAAATGAAAAAATGTGTATTATTTAAATTTGGAGATTGAAAAGTGTTGCAGGACAGCTGTCAGACAGGCCGAAAATTTGTGCAGGACAAAACGAAAATTTGCCTGTTTTGTCAGACAGTCCTGCAATTTTTGCGAAGACTGCCAGCACCCCTCTGCCCATAAATCCTAGCTGGAGCACTGATTAAAAAGTTTCAGTAGAAAAAAATGCTTAGAACCCATGATTTCATGTTGGGACTTGCTGGATTAGAGTTCTGTATGAGTCCCTCAATGCCGTAATCCCAAAATTATAAAATAACTAGAGCAAGCCGATGGTGAGCCATTGCATATCCCCGCGCCAGTGCCATCGCATATCCCAGCACACATCAAAGTTCCAAATGCTTTCCTCCATTCCTCATCCATAGGGCTATTACCTGTGACAGTTTCAAGGTTCTAGCTCAAAAAGCCTAAGAGTTGTGTGACAATCAACAAAAAAGACCCCAAATCCTACTTTTTGACCGCTGGTGACCCCCAGACATGCCCCAGGGTCAAAATGTTTGCACCACTGTATTCTACTTTTCCTTACCTTTGATTTGATATGCAACATCACTATGTTTGTACAAAATGGATTTTGGACCCTTCGGGGTCGCACATCCCTGGCCCAGCCTCCAGGGGTTAGATAAAAATTCCGAATGTGTCCCTCCAGTCCTCATCCATAGGGCTATCGCCTGTGAAAGTTTAAAGATTCTAGCTTAAATGAGCCAGCCTCGGTGGCTCAGTTGGATGCACATCCGACTGGTGAACAGGAGGTTGCGGGTTCGACATTCTTTTGAGGAGATTTGATCATGAAATATTTTCTGAGATCATTCTCTCCCTTCCATTGATTCAAGATGGGCAGTTGTCAGTTTCTGTCGAAAGTATATGCTCAATACTGGTGAACTGCTTAGAGGACTAAGCCTGTCCAGTAAAAGTCTGGTTAGTAAACTGACCGCGCTGGACATGACCCCATTGGGTTGACTGGGCCGTAAAACCTCAACACAAACAAACAATCTAGCTTAAATGGTCTATTATGTTGGTGGCATTACAGACATACGGACTGACGGTGGATATCACAATATCCCCGCTTTTTCTTCGAAAAGTGTGGGGATAATCACTGGAAACCCCTGCAACACTGTAGGGGTTACATGTTGCAATCATATCCACCACATAGTGTTCCCCATAGTCCCTTTTAGAATGGTGCCATGTCATGCTCGAATTTGTCAGCACCAGAGCTCTCACTAGGATTTCAAAAACTGGAGTTCAGGACTCCCATCTTGCAAAAAGTAGGAATCCCACTGGAAAAAGTGGGAGTCCCATCCCGAAAAGTGCGAGTTCCACAAATTCACGCATTTCTCTCAGTGTGGTAGTATATTTAATAATTCTTTGATGGACTGATTTTAATTAAATTGAGACAATATAACACAGTCATCTTTATTTCTTTCAAAAACAGTACATGTGTAGATGCAAATTAATGCTGAGTTACTACAGTAAATGTTCTAAAATGTCCTGGAATAACAAGAAGTACAGACCTTGATCTGATGTATCCTATCATCAGTCTGATGCAGTCGGATCATTGGCTGTACTGTTTGCTCTCATGTCTTATTCCAGAAACTGTTAACACCGTACAAATTATTAGGACATTTACTGTTGCATGCTCCAAAAGCACATAGTTTATAGCACATTTGAATTGTAATTTTCACAGGAAAAAAAAATACTCAGTAAATAAAACATAACACCGGTACTAGAATATTCTTTATACAGTTGGCAGTGATTTTTTTTACCTGCGCATCCCTAGTCCCGTACTCACATTTTTGCTTTGGGACATTTTAAATCTCAGCGAGTCCTAGACTCACAAAATATAGTGGAAAATTCTGTAGGTATAAAAATGTAAATAAATCACTGCAGTTGGGATGGGTATCTTGGCATTTTCAAGTTCGAACACAAACACAGACGTAAGAACGAGTAAAGAAAAACGAAGACTTTAGCTTCGTTGTTTATGTTGCTCAAATCGCAAACAAAACTAATTAAAATTATTTTCTCTGTCATTCCTAATCAGCTGAAGTCCGTTCGTTAACTTGACATGCAGTTCAGATGTTGTTTACATCACTTACCTGTTTTTTTTTTTCACCTTTAATTATGCTACCGATTAAATGTGAGTTTGTAATAGCGAACGATTTTTCACTGGTAAACAATACGTCATTTGTTTGTCCGAAACTTGCAACGGTTCCTGAAGTTTGTCATGCGAGGTACAAAAGCATGGAGACGATAATGAAAATGGTCATATTCGTCGTGTGCAATGCGTAAAATAACGGTTTAACTATCAGACAAACAATTCTATTCATAGTTCAGTATGTAAATAAAAATATTTCCTATTGTCAAAACAGGATGATTTGAAAACGATTCTCCGATTCTTGCGTAATTACTTTAATCATATCGTTTGCACATCAGTCATCCTGTCTATCACCGTTCACACTTTGCTTCACTACACACTACACATGGTCCGAGTTACCGGATTGTTCAACATAGTATGACATCGGATCACGCCTCCTGCGGCTCAGTAAGCGTGGCGCGGTAGAATCAAAGCGCTTTTGATCTGTGGGTGTTTATTTGTCTCTCGGCTCCTGGATTTTTGACGCGTGCCGACAAAAGAAAAACATGCATATGGGGGACTCCCACATGATGAAATTTATGCGTCTCCGGGAAAAAGTTTGCGTCCCAGTACGCGTAATCCTGCGTTTCCGAGAGCTCTGAGCACTATGCTCTTTTTCACTTGCGCCATGCCCTTTTTGTCCCAACAATCGCATATGATTAACCCTGCATATTCTCAATTACCACTGGGTAAAATAAACAGTAACCTCTTGATCTACTGTCTATACTTGTGTATTCTCAGAAGACTTAGTGTTTTCATAGTGCAGGATGACACCTGCCACTGATTACACAGCTCATTGTCTATGACAGTATATGTGACAAAAATCAGCTGCTTTTGAATTGCAAAAGTAGGCAGTAGTAGGCGGGCCCAGTTTGCAGAGAGCGAGTATTTTTGATTGGCTCATTCAGATTTACAAAGCCCACTGACTGTTTCACATTTGATTTGGTGTAAATTGATCAATAACGGAGTCATTCAGAACAGTGAATGGATGGGAGTAATGTGTGAAACTGTTAGTCAAATGTACTGACAGTTCATCTTCTCTAAAATTAAGCTACCTGGTTTTATGACTTGCACAAATGTCTAGTTCGATGTATTTTTCTCTCTAATTTTAAAAACAGCTGATATGCCTGTTTCGCCATTTCTGAATGGAACAAACCCTTCTAAGTTTATCCGTTAAGGTGTCAGAACACTAGTAAAACAGTTTCAGACTGGGTGTATCTTTTATTCATCAAGTTTTTTGTTTTTTTTCCTGTAAACAACTCTGAAATTTACCAAATTTATTACGGTGCTTCGTGGTTCAGTATTCATGATTCGGGTTCACAGTTGTTTTCTCCCAATTTTGATAGGGTTCAGTTCACTCATGTGCAAACAAGTTGTCAGTTAGCTGCCAATTAGATTGGTAATTACTGCATGTAAAACATTCAGATCAATTTAGGATAGCTCTACTGCTGCATGACTACTTTAGGCAAGGTTTTAATGACTGTTATCAACAAAAACGTACTTATTGCCGTAAAATCTAATTGTCATTAGTTTTCATTACTTTTTTCAGTCAATAAACATTGTTATGAATGTTTAAAGCACTTAAAACACTCAGGAAAATGTTGTCAAGCATTCTTTCATGGAATTTTCAATCATTCATGCCATTTGCAGTAGCGATTTTCTATAAAGTCAATAAATCCAAATCACACTGAATGAAAGGAACAGCATTACGTACGTCCCAATTCGTGTCCGGGCCATAACTCCTAAACCATATGGAATATATATTTATGAAACTTTACAGGTGCATGCATGACATTGAGATGATGTGTTATGAACAAGGAAGACAACTCTTGCTTGTTTTGGTTTTTGAATTATCTGCCCTTGACTTAGTTCCATATACATTGTAGTAAACCATGTCGGGGCCATAACTCCTAAACCGTATGGAATATATTTATGAAACTTTACAGACGCATGCATGACATTCAGACGATGTGTCATGAACAAGGAAGACAAATCTTGCTTGTTTGGATTTTGATTTATCTGCCCTTGACTTAGTTCCATATAGTAAACCATGTCCGGGCCAGAACTCCTTAACCGTATGGAATATATTTATGAAACTTCACATGTGCATGCATTACATTGAGAAGATGTGTCATGAACAAGGAAGACAATTCTTGCTTGTTTGGTTTTTGAATTATCTGCCCTTGACTAACTGTAGTTCCATATACAGAACAGGCAGCGCGACCTTACTACGTGTCGCGATATCAAGCGTGGAAACACGCAAGTCACGTGACTTTTTATGGTGGAAGTTGCGCGGGATTAGCGAGGAAGTAACGCGAGTTCAACGTGTAGCGTGGAAGACAAGCGTGGAAATTCTCGCTACAAGCGTGTGATCATGCGTGTAACAGATTATAGGCGTGGAAACCCGGGCGTGGAAAAGATTAGTGCACGCTCAACTTTACCGTTACCTGTAAAAACAAAATCTACTGTCCATGCACTACTCTGATTGCAGTACATGTACGTCTTTTAAAGTGTGAAAACATAAAAATTCTCTAATGCGTTCTGATTGTTTTCATTTCTTTCCAGAGTCATGAACCGTGACACAGGCCACACATTAATTATTGATTATTATTGAATAGAACGTGCGAATATCAAAGCTTGCTCTTTGAATTTCGATTAGAAAAATCATGCAAAAGTTATCAAGGTAGCATGGGCCTCGACAAAGCTCCATATGAAAAAGTACCGGATTCTTTGGCTTAGTCTAGTCCGGCCACAAAAGTGGGTCAGGCATGGTCGTTTTTACAAACACACAAAAGTCACAAAGAGAATCAAACATCTGCCCCCAGTCGACGAATTACGAATTACGTATTTTATATTTGGTATTCCTGTAACTGCTTTTTCCCATGCAACAACCGCACGCGCTCAGTATAAATGACGTACTGTGGTAAAAGACCGGGAAATTCTCACTTACGTGCAGCAACCGCACGTGTCAATATGAATTTACTTAAAGGGGTGCTTCTGCTATCAAAGAGACATTGAATCAACAAGACAGGATTTGTGAAAAGGGTGTCTGTCACACAAAAACACACTTTACGCGCACAAGGGGCAATAGAGGCTAATGACAATTAAAAAGAGTGAGTTTTTTACGTCCTACTAACAGCTAGGACATACGGAGATATGGACCTTGGTTTAAAGTCCAATATGAAAGGCTTGAGAAGCCTGGGATCGAACTCATGACCCCGGTTGACAAGACGAGAAGCTTTACCACTGCACCACCGAGGCACCATTTCCCAATATTTCATACTGTTAAATATCTAATAAAAGGGCTGAAGACATTTCCCCATGCCCCGCCACTGCACTTAAATCAAGCAAGTACCATGACTCTGTTAATAAACTAATAAGTTTCAAGAAAATATCTCAAATAGTTTTCAAGTTACAGAGCGGACAGAAAAAAAAAAAAAAAAAAAAATCAGAAATCACTAAAATATTTTCAGTGTTCAAAGGGCCGTAACTCCAAAAGTAAGGTATATGAAAGAAAAGAAGGGCAGTTATCAGTTTCTGCTGAAATGATTAATAGCTTATGAATAAGGCCAACCCGGAAAAGTGTGCGTGCTCGACAAGACCGAAATAGTGTAGACTGGGCCGTTTAACTCCAGTTCAAATCAAAATTACGTCGGTATAAAGTTCTCATGTCTGAAGTATGATTTACAACGTACGTACAATGAACCGGACAACAAAACGTACAATAGTACAATGTACGTGCGACCAGCAAAGACTCAGGTCAGTCTGTGCATCGACCCACTATATAAAGCAAGTTTCATGAATAGCCCGGATTCCGAAGAAGGTGCATATTGTACAATCAGCGAAGGGTCTGATCGGAATGTGCTGTTGCAGTCGCACTGTTTATCCAGCTTTGGACAGCCCAGCTATCGAAGGTAAATACGATCAGCGAATGCTTTTATCAGAATGTGCAGCTGCGCAGATTGACCCGAGTCTTCGCTCGTCGCACAAGACATTTTGTTAAACCCAGAGATTGCAGGAGGTACATACGATTAGCGAAGGCTCTGATCAGAGTACTGATGTGCAGGCTCAGAGTGTGCGGGCTGATCCGTCTCTTCGTACATGACATCGTAGGTTTCGCCATGCACAGACCCATGCGCGATTTGTTTGTGCAAACCATAACGCCTGACACTCTGGCTAAAATTTTCAACAGACGACATTTTGAAATATTTTTCTCATTCTTCCAAGAAAACAAGATTTGCATTTCATTCAAATTGTCTCCATTGCATGAATGTCAAATCCTGTTTTCTTGGTAATAAAAAAAAAATAACGATTTTTTTTTTTTTTTTTTTTTTTTTTTTTTTGTCGTCTGCTGAATTAGCCCAGATAGTGGTAATTCGAACCCGCGAGCACCAAGTGTTGTGTCTTTGAGCAAGACACTTTGTCCTCGTAACTTAGTATTGGTTTCTAACCAGGAAGACTCTGCTTAGAATGTCCGCGAGGGCATATGAAAATATTATGGACAAATGCCATTTAGAAGATTCTTTCCCGCCGATGCTAGGTTTTATACATGCGTCTCTTTTACTGGTTTAATAAATTACGGTCTTGGTTTTGGCATAGATTTTGAAGACACAAAAACAGAACACTTTACATGGAAACGAAAGTTTTGAAGATTGCTCTATTAACCAGTAAAGATAATGCTATTAATGTATATACTGTAAGAGAATAACATAACATAATATTCATTTGTACCCTGATAAATGCGGGGTAACGTCCTCACACTGCAGGTGTTTACTCTTTTAAGGGAGCTTACTGCAACTGACTATCAAAAGGGAGTTAACTGCAATTGCTTTAACGAGTCGGGCCCATGCGAAATGGGATTGGGAACAACATTTTTTATGAATCGCGCTTGTAAATTGTATATGCTTATACAATAAGCGGTTAACCAGTACACCGAACCCCCTTCCGCCAGAAACTTGTAACTGCCAATCTTGAAGCAGTGGTAGGAGCGAATGACCGTAGCAAATACATGTGTTTCATGATAAGTGGGGATCGAATCGCGTTCGATTCCCGTCGGTGCGATACCATTTTTCCAATAAAGTCAGTGCAAACAACTTCTAGCTCGAAAGGAGACCCGTCATATTTGCATGAGGGTAAAAAGAAAGAGCTTTCCAGAGAGAGAGAGAGAGAGTTTGCAAAACTTGTAAGCTTCTGGCTCGTCCATTTTAGATACATCCGGCTATGAGATTTAGATATTCCTAGAGAAAAACGGCAAACAGTAAATACCCTGACCAGACGCCGCGTTCTATCATCTCAATATGACTTAAATATTTTTTTTTTGTTGAAAGAGACATAAGACACCAAGTCACCGTCATCATTAAGTGGTGATTTGAATGGGCAGTCCTAACCCATGTCCAATCATCAACCGTCCAGGCCTCGATTCGAGCAGTGTAGATACATTCCAGCGTGTCCGTTTCTGTCTCCCTTGTCAATTGAAATGTATCGCTACTTTTACCCTCGAAGCGCTTAGCATATTAGTAGACGCCCTTTTTTTTTTTTTTTTTTTTTTTTTGTAAATTAAGCGTGACGTTACATGTGACTAGTTACTAGTTTGCTTAGGATTTACACCCCACTGAATGTTTGCAACGTCGTCGGTCACTAGCCTGCCCTCTCTGAATATTCTGCTTCTATTTACCACTAAATACTCATTGTCCTAAAAAAACTGAACAAGGTAACTAGTCCCTGACTCTCTGGTTAGCGCTCTGCTTGACATTTTATTTTCTATTTACTTAGACGTTAGACACTGGCGAAAAAAAAATAATCCTCGTTTCTTTCTGAATAGTGTGATCACAGTATAAAGCACAAGAACTTAATAACAATTAAGGCAAACAATGATACAAGAATATTATCGTTATTACAAATAGAAATCATGTACTACCGTACACGTGTAAACACATTGGGATCAGAAGAACGGATGCGGTACTGATCTAAAATAAAATGCAGACAGGTTGCAATGGGTTGTAGAGTGTAGCGTGAAGCGATCTTACCTGTAGCGCGTGGCGATCGTGGAACTATCGAGTGACACGCAAATTTCACGTTCCGCGTTGCGGTCGGGTTTGTTGCGTGTGATAAGCGCGAAATTATCGTGGAGAGAGCGTGGAAAGAACGTGGAAAGAGCGCGGAACTTGCGAGGAAATTAATCCTTTCCTCGTTCGCTAGTGAAAACGACACGTAGTAAGGTTGCGCTGACTGTACTGTAGTAAACCATGTCCAGGCAATAACTCCTAAACCGTATGGAATATATTTATGAAACTTTACAGGTGCATGCATGACATTGAGACGATGTGTCATGAACAAGGAAGACAACTCTTGCTTGTTTGGTTTTTGAATTATCTGCCCTTGACTTAGTTCCATATAGTAAAACGTGTGTGGGCCATAACTCCTAAACCGTATGGAATATATTTATGAAACTTTACAGACGCATGCATGACATTCAGACGATGTGTCATGAACAAGGAAGACAAATCTTGCTTGTTTGGATTTTGATTTATCTGCCCTTGACTTAGTTCCATATAGTAAACCATGTCCGGGCCATTACTCCTTAACCGTATGGAATATATTTATGAAACTTTACATGTGCATGCATTACATTGAGAAGATGTGTCATGAACAAGGAAGACAACTCTTGCTTGTTTGGTTTTTGAAATCTGCCCTTGACTTACTGTAGTTCCATATAGTAAACCATGTCCGGGCCATAACTCCTAAACCGTATGGAATATATTTATGAAACTTTACAGGTGCATGCATGACATTGAGACGATGTGTCATGAACAAGGAAGACAACTCTTGCTTGTTTGGTTTTTGGATTATCTGCCCTTGACTTAGTTCCATATAGTAAAACGTGTGTGGGCCATAACTCCTAAACCATATGGAATATATTTCTGAAAATTTACAGATGCATGCATGACATTGAGGCGATGTATATTGAACATGGAAGACAACTCTTGCTTATTTGGTTTATAAATTATCTGCCCTTGACTAAGTTCCATATAGTAAACCGTGTGTGGGCCATATCAAACTTAATAATAGCTTCATGCTGTACCTGTCATAATGACATATGTAACCTTTTCCTGAATGGCATTTTGGCGGGGGCATCTGTGTCCTATGGACATTTTTTCAAGTTTATTACTAATATTTGAATCTGCAAAAAAAAAAAAAAAAAAAGAAGGAGAAAAATGACATACAATAGCTTTATAACATAGGTCACTGAGCCTCTGACAAATAGTACTGACAAATGACAAACAGTATTGACAACTGCTTTGAAAATGTCGAGTTCAATTATTGTGCAGTATGGGTGAATGAACGTGTAAACATGTGATCATGAGGCAGGAACACGCAAACATGAACATTAAAATTTGAGAATTTTAACCCTTAAAGTGCCAAGCAAAATTTGTAGCAGACAACATTTATTTTTTTAAATTTTTCATAGAAAACAAGTCTTGGTATTTCATGTGAATCGTCTGCCAAGCAGACGATTCACATGAAGTATCAAGGCTTGTTTTCTTTGAAAAATTAAAAAAAAATATTTCAAAATGTCGTCTGCTGCAGTTGTGATTGGCGTTTTAAGGGTTAAGTTTATTATGATGATATTATAAATATAACATAGATTTTTGATAAAAAAGAATATGATACAAATTTTATTTATAGTAGGAAAGGTTTACACAGAGTAGCATTAGCTATTAATCACAGACATGTAGCTATTCACTTATTTACTGATAGAACATGAAATAAATATGTATTCTCATGAAGAAAAAAAAGGCTTGTTGCATGACCATGTGATAATGCCCTTTTAGTGAGATAGCACATGCGAAAGTGCCATTTTTGGGAAAAAATTACCATGGCCTTTTTAATTTCTTGGGGAAACACTACCACAGTAGGAAAATATAGGTGCAAATCCAACCATAAAACTTAAGTCAAAATTAGTAGACATCTGAAACTGCATTATTCTAGGAGTAATGTCGAATACTGCTGACCAGCATCTTAGATGAGGCTTTAAGTATTCAGTAGTTTTTTTTGGGGGGCTATTTTTGCCCCACCCGTTTCTCAGTGAATTGGGTATCAGGAGTTTTCTTTTGGGTACAATGTTTTTGATGCAAGAATTACTGATATGTGGACACTTACCCCATGAATTTAATTTGAATTACATTTTCAGATATTTTAATTGGATAAATACTCCAAAAATATTTGTGTGTAAATGTCTTGTCAGGTCACTTCTGATGAATACCCACAAGCCGTACTTTAGAGAGCACTAGAGAGAATTATCCCAGAATTATCATCAAACATGTCTCATTAACAACTTTGCAATTTTTTAGGTTTTTATTAAAGTGCTACTCTTAGAACTTTGCCAGTCATACTCTGTTTCCATCCTTTTATTCCAGATCTGAATTTGAATGCCTATATAGTTCAACAAACCATCTTACAGCCCACAGAATATACTACATGCCACACTGAACAGAATCTATCAGGATAGTACACACAGTAGATAATAAGGCTGTTAGCAAATTGACTAAATCATCACCATGATGCAAGTGGCAGATTTACAGGTCATCAAGGACATACCAGGGTTCAAGGTCATTCTCAAGGCCATCCTAAAGAGTCAGATACAACAAATGGTAAGCATTAACTCGGTCTGCTTTAACAACCAGGGCCCGGTTGTTCAAAGCATCGTTAGCTTAACGAGCTCGTTAATGGTCATTTCGTTAACTGTTTTAGCGGATTCATTATACAATATTCTGATATTTTTTGCTGAAAAAATGTGAGTAGCTTTTGCACTGCAAAAGCTACTCCCATTTTTTCAGCAAAAAATTCAGCATACTTGCATGTCACTCGATGTAAATTTTAACGAATCGTTAAGTAACGATGTCGTTAGCTTTGAACAACTGGGCCCTGTAAGGTGCTTTATGATTATACTGCCACACAAAATTTAACGGGGTATATACTATATTGGTTCATTTGTTGTTCTGTCTGTCTATATTTTGCACTCTGCCTCTCGTGAAGCCAGGGACATTGGTTATAGAGCACTCCATTCATCTATGATTCCGTGGGTCTTCCATACTTCATGTCAAGATTTTAACCCTTGTCCTGCTGAACCCGGATACACCCTGCCTTTGCAAACAGTGTAGATTCAGATCAGTTGGCTTCTTAAGAAGCCAACTGATCTGGATCTGCACTTTTTGCCGTTAAGTATGTGAATTTATATCAACAATCTGGATCAAGCAATTTAATTGGCTGAAAATTAGAATTGGGCATGGCCTCTTCATTTATTCAGCAGGACAAGGGTTAACTCTCTAAACCTAAAATATTTTCATGAAAGTAACTTACTTTTGAGCTTTATAGACAATTTTTCAAGATCATCTTTAACCCTTCTCTTGCTAATCACGTCATGCCTTGTCTTAGCAAATAGTGTAGATCCAGATCAGTTGGCTTCTGATCTGGATCTGCATTGTTTGTCCTTAAGTATGTGAATTTTTTTAAAAAACCCGGATCAAGTAATCTGATTGGCTGGAAATTAGAAATGGGCGTGGCATCTTAATTTATTCCGTATGAGAAGCGTTAAAACTTCGTAATTGCCTTGGGGGACTGTGGCAACTTCTTGTTATTGAGTGAGCTACTTGCAGTGTTCATAAAATGTCAAAGAAATCATATCTATAGATAAGAGGGAGAGAGCCTATAGTCATTCTTTCCCTTCCTCTGATTTAAGAAGGACAGTTGTCAGTTTCTGGCATAAGAATGTGCACACTTAGGGGATAACTGCATGCAAACAGTCTGAAATTTCATTTTACGGCGACACGTTAGTAGAGCCATAAAACTTAATTTGTGACAGTAAAACTGGCGAGTTACCTCCCCAAATGACAAATTTGAATGCAGTTATCTCCATTCTAATGATTTTATTCTTTTTTCTGTTGAAAAAATGTACTATTTGCACAAAGCGACAAGTGCTGTGAGCTGCATAAAACCAAATGCCAGTCAGTGAGAAGCAACGTTATGTGATGATATCGGATTTCCGACAGTATATCACAGAATATACCGTCTCAAATTTTTGACATCATCCGATCAGACGTCACGTTACATACACAGGTGCATTAGAATACTGGTTAACCGCTTAGAGGACTAAGTCTGTCCTGTAAAAGAGTGGTTAGGTGAAACTGACTGTGCTCGACATTACTCCATTGGGTTTACTGGGTCATAAAACCTCAACATAAACAAAAAAGACTGCAATGGGTTAAAATGTTTTTGTTAAGAAATTAGTAAATTACTAAGTTATTATTGGGAAAACCCCAGCTTAGCTGGTGCTATGGTTGTTTGTGGAAACGTCAGAAAACGTACCTCAGAGATGTGTGCCCAGTGCAGATTCAGATCAGGATAGCAAATTTTTTTTATGCAGACAATGAACTCTGATCAGACGGTGGATGGATGGGCTGATTTGAGTCTTCAGTGGACGCACATGTTAGCAGTTACGTTTTTTTCACACATTTTGGCTGGTTTCATTCTGATTCACATAATGCATGCTCCATTCCACAGGTTGAACAGCTTGCAGAGTACACTGGGGAAGAATCTGTTTTGTTGACCGCATCGGTGTCTGATGGATCACTGAGTCATCTTGGATCAGAATCTGGGAAAGTTTTCCTAGACGACCATGATGACATCAAGGCACAGTTCCTTGGGTTCTGTCTCAAAAGTAAGTAAACTGAAGAAAAGCTTTATTTTCAGATCTGTGCACGATAGTGTTGGAGCTAGCGCAACAGTCCGGGAGCAATATGCCAGAGAATTTTGGTGATATTTCTTCCAGCTCACTGTTCTGCTAAGAAAGCGCATTGGCATCATCAGCATTAAAAAATTATGTATGGCACAATAAAAGTTGTCTAGGTGGGTCTGTTGGAGCGTAAAAATTTTGTCCTGTATAAAAATCGCATTATGGATGAACAGCGTTCAGTGCGAATCTTTTGTTGTTTGGCCGCCGAGATCAGCCGAAGTTCAATATTACAGAATTTTCATTGGTCAGTGATGACCAGTCTAATAATGTCAGCCAATAAACAAGTCCCAAACAACCAGTTCTTATTGATGTCAACAACATGGCTTCATCCGAGAAAAAATCTTGAAGAATTGAAGTTCTGTGAGTGGGGTAATGCGAGGTGGAGGTGCTGGTACAAATTGGCAAGAAAAAATATTTTTCACAGAAACAGCAGACACTAAGAAAGAATTTTATATAGATTATATATGCCTGTCTTTAAAAATCTAATTTTACAGTGCCCAGTTGTTCAAAGCGTCATTAGCTTAACGAGCTTGTTAAGGGTCATTTCGTTAACTGTTTTAGCGGATTCAATACACAATATTCTGATATTTTTTGCTGAAAAAAATTGCACTGCAAAAGCTACTCACATTTTTTCTGCAAAAAATTTCAGCATATTTGCGTATCACTCAATGTAAATTTTAACGAATCGTTAACTAACGACATTGTTAGCTTTGAACAACTGGGCCCTGATTTTTTTTATCTGCTTTAGGGTGTGCCAAAACTGTCCTTAAAAAACCTCAGCACCAGAAGCACTTAGTAGTCCTGACTACCATAGTAGGATAAGGGCTAAAGTAAACTTTACAATTCATATTTAAAGTTCCTTCTCACACAAGATACAGTAATAACAATTCTAGTTATAACAATATTCTTGAATGAGTAAATAACATCCTTTTGCCTAATTTGCTACTTCAACTCCATGAGGGAGGTAGCTTAAAAGTGCCTTTCACTAGTTTGAAATATTGTGCAAAAATATGTGCGGCGAAGTAATGTCTCCATGTTCCAATAAAATGGCCCATTTTTTGGGACCTACAGGGCCATTGGCTCCATTAGTGAAAATTCTTGGCAGAACACTGCTGTTAAAAGTTTTGGTTATTTTTTTTAAGTCACAATGACAAATTGTAGGTCAAGATTATTAGGCTGAGAGTCAAATCCTCTCTTGCTCATATTGACAAAATATCACATACTTTGTCTGAAATGTCAAAATGCTGAGAAAATGCAGATGGTTGGTTTGGTGATCGTCACCATCTCCAGATTATACACTGTAAAATGTAAATTGCTTTATTCGACCTGCATAGAAAGTTAAATCATATTTACATGGTATAGCATTTACTGAAATTCTGAGTAATTCATTCTTTCTTCTAAAATACATTAACCCTTGTCCTGCTGAACCCGGATATACCCAACCTTTGCTACAAATGTAGATCCAGATCAGTTGGCTTCGGAAGAAGCCAACTGATCTGGATCTGCACTGTTTGTCATTCAGTATGTGAATTTATGTCCAAAATCCGGATTAAGTAATTTGATAGGCTGTCAATTAGAAATGGGTGTGACGTCTTAATTTATTCAGCATGACAAGGGTTAAAAAAACAACAGCACACCTGCCTTTATTTACCAAATTTCAGGTTAATACAATTTCGAGGTAGTTCCCCTGATTTACACCAGTGATATGGTACCATAAATGACAATAATTCATAGCTCTTGATAAGGCACTTTTTTCAACCAAAAAGTATCTATATTTTTCTTATTTCTTGATGAAAACATATTTTGTGGTACTCATTAGAAGCACCTTGCTGAGGTGCTTCTAATGAGTACCCACAACATAGGTTTTCGTTGAGAAATGAGAAAACTATTTACCTGATACTCACTCTTATCTAGACCTATAATGATAAGCTTACCCCAAAGAAGCCGGCCTCGGTGGCTCAGTTGGATGCGCCGTCCGACTGGAGACCAGGAGGTCGCGGGTTCAACCCCTGCCGAGGTCGGTAACATTCTTTCGTGGAGATTGATCATGAAATATTTTCTACGGTCATTCTCTCCCTTCCGCTGATTCAAGAAGGGCAGTTGTCAGTTTCTTGCGAAAGAATGTGCACAATACTGGTTAACCGCTTAGAGGACTAAGCCTGCCCAGTAAACGTGTGGTTAGGTAAACTGACCGCGCTCGACATGACCCCATTGGGTTGACTGGGCCGTAAAACCTCAACACAAACAATTACCCCAAAGAACCCAAGTATCAAAAAGTCTTTCTTGAAAAATTCTAAAGCAGTTGTATTTTTCATTGCTGATTATTAATCAGAGAACCTGTTAAGGAGGAGTATTTGATGATAATTCTGGGATAATTTTGTCTAGTTCTCCATAAAAGCCTGTGCTGTGGCTGTTCATAAGAAGTGCCTTGGTGAGGTGCTTCTAATGAGTGCCTGCAACATACATTTTTATGGATTTTAATACATTGCTTTTCAGTGCCCAGATTGTAGGTCATTACCTTGCGGGGATTTCTTACAAGCACTACTTATTGACACTTGTTTTTCAGGATATCATAAACAGAGACAGTTGGAGATGGGAGGAGAACTTCCTGTTGATTCTCGTGGTGTCCTTAGACCAGGAGCTGTATCACCCAGAAAGTTTGGTCCAGGATCTAAATTTAGGCCCACAAAGCCTCAAACAGCTGGCTCTCCCGCACAAGATAATACTCAGTCATCGCCTTTAACTAAATTCACAAACCTGAAGGCTCCAAAAGGAAATATTAAGCCTATTAGACCAGAACCTTATCCTGTAATTCGCCCTCAAGGTGCCTCTGAAAAGATTCCCAATCCAAACCATGTTCCTGCCTTAAATCCAACCCAAGAAAGTAGAACAGACAATAGTGTAAAAATGAGTGAAACATTTCAAAGTGATGGAACTAGTATAAAAGCTGAATCAGAAGTTAATAATGAAACAATTAGTGATACAAAAGTAGCAAAACTTAGTGATACCACCAATACCAGTTCATCTCAACTTCAACCTCAATATTCCACACCTGTGAAACCTACTCAGTCATCTACTATAACATATAGTGAATCCTCGTCCTCTTCAGCAGCAAATACTGGTGAACCTATGGAAGAAAGATTTAGTGAATCGTTTAGTTCTCAGGGACCAGCATTTGAACAGGAAACTTCAAATATGAGTAAAAGTTCAGTTGAAACGGACAATGCTTTTGGTGTTGATCCAAAAGTAGACATTAAGGTGGAAGGAAATTCAGAATCAGAAATGGAATTTGGGATGACTGGTATGGAATCAGGCCAGATGGCACCAACTGGGGAGAGTTGGATGCCAAATATTGGGGAAGGAATTGCCTTTCACCCATCCGCATTTGGAATTACTACTACTAGTCAAGGAGAGATGACTCTGACTCAAGGGCAGGCAGGTCAAGCAACCAGTAAGTCTTTTGTCTGTTTTGCTTTCTTTTACCAAACTCAAAGTAAGGTTAAATCTGGTCACTGTAGCTATTGTTTAATGCTGGTGATATCATTGATTAAAATTATTGCCTTAGTAAAATAGAATAGGTACAAACTTGTGTCCTACAGCAAATATAACCAATAGCTCTGTGGTGTTAAATATTTCATCAGTTAGAATATAGACCAGATACCCGGTTTGATTATGCTTTGAGTTTGATTGATAACTTTGACAAAGACGAGTGGTGTCAGACTTTGATTTTTTATCAAGAGAGTGTGAGATTAAAGGTTTTGGCTCATGCACAGGACTGGGGAAGTGGGATTTTCACTCCTTCCAATATTTTTATCTCCAACATCTCATATGGGGTTCTCTTTTTAAGTTACATAAAAGTTTCATCTGTGATATATAAGGGATGGGTCATCTGATGAATTATGAGCTATCTTATACTTGGTAAACCTCATGATTCACCTAAATTTTCATTGTGAAACAAAATCTTAATGAGTTGTAAAATCCAAGTGTAAAGATGGTTTTAATCGTCAAACCTGACATGCACTTTTTCCCTAAAAGGCACTCAATTCCTGTGGTGTCATTTTGCAACCTTGACCTATATTTCTTGGTTCTCTGACTTTGTTATTCTTAGTATGAATTTCATAGTACAGTAAATGTCCTAAAATTTCGTACACCAAAGTGCCTGACAAATTTGAATCTGCAAACAATGCAGACCCGGATCAGACTGCTCCTAAGAGCAGTCTGATCAGGGTCTACACTGTTTGCCATTCCACTAAGTATTCTAAGAAACAACTGTACAAAAAGCAAAAAATTATGCCAAAAAGTATGGAATAAAGTGTTTGAAATTTTAGGACATTTACCGTATTTAGCTTTATTATAAGACTGCCAAGCCCTACTAGGTGCGACACTGCCTTCTGCTGATTTCTTGTCTCTACTTCATTGCATTGTGTAACCATAGGTGGCACTATTTTTTTTTCTCTTATGTGATATCTGAACTTATGGCATTACTTTAAATAGTTAAGAGGTTTTTAGTTCTGAATTAATCATAGTATTTACTGCAGAAAACATCTTGTTGAGAAAAGTTAGATATAAGTTTAATGTGATAGGTTGAGTAGGATAAGGGATGAGAGAATTTTCCTTTCTATACATGGGAACCTCTTCATAACATGGTTATTAAGCACTGTTTCAGATATAACATGGTATAAAGATAAAACCCCCAAAAATGTATCAAAAAATGTATAGATTATATAGAAAAAAATGACCATTTATGGTCATTTTTTTCTATATAAATCTATACATTTTTGTTTGGATTGAGCATGGTTGTCTAGCTAACTCTGCTTTTGCTTAGAATCTGAGCAATAGTTTGTATGTTGTTTTTTTTTGTTTTTTTTTACAGTTTTTAGATACTAGTGTAGAGCAGACTTTCTGAACACGAGTATTTTTATAATGAGACTTTTTTGAGCTGGAACAGTTTCATGAGGAGACCGCCACTTGTCTATGTCTTGGTTTAGAAGCTGAGTCATGTTAGAATGAACCTGATTTATAGCACAACAGATCACTGGGAGTAATATATGAATCAGTGAGACGAGGTTCCTTTTAACATGGCTTTATTCAGTTGATTAGAATTTTGTGAATATAGGATAGTAGCATGTTGTCTTCCACATTTGTTTCTTCAGTTAATAAGTCCTAATTTCTTGAGTGAAAATTTTCGTTAAACACATGAAAAAAAAAATCCCCATCATTTTGAGTGAAAATTTCAGTTAACCCTTAAAGTGCTATTAAAGCGGAAATATAGCAGACGTTTTTGTTTTATTATGTCTCAGAGAAAACAAGATATGGCATTTTATGTGAATTGTCTGCTAGACATTCACTTGAAATATCAAGCCTTAATTTTTCAGAAAAATGAGGGAAAAAATTGTCGTCTGCTGCAGTTGTGATTAGCTTTTTAAGGCTTCATTGCCTGCAAAATTTGTTTTATTTCGCAGGATTTAGAAGGAAGCGTAAAATGATTGGCCCAGCAGGGCTTCAGATCTTTTAGGTTTGAATAGAAAGGTACATAACTCCAGCCGTCTGACAGGAGACCATGAGGTCTCGGGTTCAACCCATGCTGAGGTCGGCAACATTCTTTCATGGAGATTGATCAGTAAATATTTTCTATGGTCATTCTCTCCCTTCCGCTGATTCAGGAAGGGAAGTTGTCAGTTTCTGGCGAAAGAATGTGCACAATACTGGTTAACCGCTTAGAGGACTAAGCCTGCCCAGTAAACGTGTGGTTAGGTAAACTGACCGTGCTCGACATGACCCTATTGGGTTGACTGGGCCGTAAAACCTCAACACAAACAAACAATCATTATAAGATTTTTTTTTTTGAATATATAAGACAGTTTAAAGGTGGACACCAAAAGTGTTGTGTTCAAATTTATAGATTATATAATTCTATATATAAAAATGACCATTTACAGTTATTTTTATGTATAATCTGTACATTTTTGTTTGGGGTTGTTTCACTAACATGGTATTTGCTTTGGCTCTTAGCGATAGTGTTATAAATAAAGAAGTTGTGGTGTATTTGGATAAAAAAGACAAAAAAAAAAAAAAATGAATAAATAAGGTAAAAAAAAAAAAAAATACAATATTATAGTCCTACAAACATGTCTCTATTTTTAGCACAATGGGCGTCACAGCTCCATATGTTTGGTTTATTTTAAGAACATTAGCAAAATACCTGTATTTATAAACCGTACAAAACACACCAAATCAGGATGGCTTTCTATCTCAGTGTACTGCAAAGGTATTTTAAAAATGTATCTGAACAAATCGATTGAATAGATTGGAAAAGCTGCATTGAAATCCTTATCTGTTATTATCCAATGTTTATAAATATTGCAACAATAACAATAGCCAGTTTATCTTTGTCAGCCTGTAAAGGGAAAAAGAGAAGAACTTCAATAACAACATAAATAAACAACAACATATCTGGAAGATGATATTCTTGTTTTTATTAGCTCACCTGAGCACGAAGTGCTCATGGTGAGCTATTGTGGTCAGTCAATGTCCGTCGTCCGTCGTCCGTCGTGCGTCGTGCGTCGTCCGTCGTCCGTCGTGCGGCGTCAACAATTGCTTTAAAAGCCTACTCCTCCTGTACCCCTGGGCCAATTGACTTGATACTTGGTAGGAAGCATCAGGGTGACTTGTAGATCAAAAATAGCTAAAATCGTGCCGATCGAAAATCCAAGATGGCCGCCATGGCCGCCATCTTGAAAATCTATTTTTCGCTTCTTCTCCTGAACCGAAAGGCCAATTGACTCCAAACTTGCTAGGAACCATCAGGGTGACTTATAGATCAAAAATAGCTAAAATCGTGCCGATCGGAAATCCAAGATGGCCGCCATGGCCGCCATCTTGAAAATCTATTTTTCGCTTCTTCTCCTGAACCGAAAAGCCATTTGACTCCAAACTTGCTAGGAAGCATCAGGGTGACTTGTAGATCAAAAATAGCTAAAATCGTGCTGATCGGAAATCCAAGATGGCCGCCATGGCCGCCATCTTGAAAATCTATTTTTCGCTTCTTCTCCTGAACCGAAAGGCCAATTGACTTCAAACTTGCTAGGAAGCATCAGGGTGACTTGTAGATCAAAAGTAGCTAAAATCGTGCCGATCGGAAATCCAAGATGGCCGCCATGGCGGCCATCTTGAAAATCTATTTTTTGCTTCTTCTCCTGAACAGAAAGGCCAATTGACTCCAAACTTGCTAGGAAGCATCAGGATGACTTGTAGATCAAAAATAGCTAAAATCGTACCATCGAAAATCCAAGATGGCCGCCATGGCGGCCATCTTGAAAATCTATTTTTCGCTTCTGCTTCTAAACCCAAAAGCCTATTGACTCCAAACTTGGTAGGAGGCATTGGGGTGACTTATAGATCAAAAATAGCTAAAATCCTGCCCATTGGAAATCCAAGATGGCCGCCATGGCAGCCATCTTGAAAATCTATTTTTCGCTTCTTCTCCTGAACCGAAAGGCCAGTTGACTCCAAACTTGGTAGGAAGCATCGGGGTGACTTGTAGATCAAAAATAGCTAAAATCATGCCGATCGTAAAACCAGGATGGGCGCCATGGCAGCCATCTTGAAAATCTATTTTTCGCTTCTTCTCCTGAACCGAAAGGCCAGTTGACTCGAAACTTGGTAGGAAGCATTTGGGTGACTTGTAGATCAAAAATAGCTAAAATCATGCCGATGGTAAATCCAAGATGGCCGCCATGGCATCTATCTTGAAAATCTATTTTTCGCTTCTTCTCCTAAACCCAAAAGTCACTTAACTCGAAACTTAGTAGGAAGCATCAGGGTGACTTGTTAGATCAAATATAGCTAAAATCGTTCTGATCAGAAATCCCAGATGGCCACCATGGTCGCCATCTTGAAAATCTATATTTGGCTTCTGCTCCTGCACCGAAAGGCCAGTTGACTCCAAACCTCGTAGGAGACATTTGGGTGACTTGTAGATCAAAAAAAAGCTAAAATTGTGCCAACCGGATATCCAAGATGGCCGCCATGGCAGCCATCTTGAAAAATGTATTTTTCGCCTCTTCTCCTGAACTGAAAGGCCAGTTGACTTGAAACTTGGTAGGAAGCATTGGGGTGACTCGTAGATCAAAAATAGCTAAAATTGTGCCGATCGTAAATCCAAGCTGGCTGCCATTTAGAGTTTGTTCAAATGATCATGCTCAATTGACTGGCATGCCATATATCTTCTTCAAAATAAAGAACTGCTTAAATGATGATCTTTTCATTAGTTGCGATGACAGGATTGGAAAAATGTTGCATAACATCTGCGTATCTGCAGTGGCTGTGTCACTCAGGTGAGCGACCCGTGGCCCGTGGGCCTCTTGTTTTGGAATCTGGGGTTTGTAAAGGGAAGACACCTTGCTACGATCCATTTTATATGTACAATGTACATGCATGTATTTTATATACAGGAATATTGGCTGCAAAGTATCCTTTAGCAATTTCTGTTAGGCAACCCTTCCACCACTGAGCCTATGAAGTGGACTCTTACATAATTAAATTTGGACATATCCACTGTTGCAGATAAGGGATTCAGTCAAAATTCAAAAACATGACCAAACAGTGTAAATTTTTGTAGGTCCAGATGTGACGGCTCATTACGAGCTGCCTCATCTTAATCTACACTGTGTGTGTAAAAGTGTTTCTTTTATCTTCAGGAAGGAAATGATTAACACTTATTGCATTTACAATCCAAATAGAAATTGTGACAGGGTTTATCATTTATGTACAGTTTTGTCACAAAAATTAAGGGTCCAGATAGATAATCTGAAGGTATGTTGCCAGTATTCTTGGAGTAAATGCTTAGTGAAATGGCAAACAGAGTAGACCCTGATCAGACTGCTCCTTAGGAGCAGTCAGATCTGCATCTGCTCTGTTTGCGTATGCCATTTCGTCAGACACTTCGGTGTTCAAAATGTTAGGACATTTACCTTTCTGTTGTAATTTTCTCAGTTTCTAGAAGAAAACAAATATATGAGGCAGTGTCATTTCTGTCTGATTTGAAACAAGAAAATTTGTATATATCAAATCAATCTAGAATAACGATTAAGTCTGGTTATGTACAAATTGCTTGTTTTTCCTTAAATTTAGTATTTGTCATTTATTTGGAATCAGAATATTTGACTTTTACAAATGTATTTGAAATCAGAATCAGTGCTCTTAACCCTTGTCATGCTGAATAAATTAAGGTGCCACATCCACTTATAATTCTCAGCCAATCAGATTCCTTGATTCGGATTGTTAATATAAATTCAGATATTAAATGGCAGACAGTGCAGATTCAGATCAGTTGGCTTCTTCCTTTAGAAGCCAACTGATCTGGATCTACACTGTTTGCAAAGGAAGGGTGTAATACTAATTGGGCTCAGCAGGACAAGGGTTAGAATATGCTTAGACTTAGTCATTCACTGAAAAGTCTCCCATATTGAAACTCTCTGTAGAAAATCTGGCGTAAATTATCATTCCTATATGTACATGTGTTAGAACTTCATTATTGGCTTCAAGGACCAAACTAGTGCTTCAGTATTGAGAAATGTTTTGAGCATAAAATGCGGAGGTTTATATCTTCATATTCAGATACCTCCATCTAGCTTGGTCCATGAATTTGCATGCCATCAGAGCTTTATAGAAGACATTGACATCCCTCAGAATCATATCAGAGGACATTATTTTTAAAATTTTGAAGATGATTCACATGAAATTTCAAGTTTTATATTCTCAAAGAGAAATAGAAGTGTCCGGGTGATTGAGCGGTTAGCACTCTGGACTGAGGGTAGTAAGGTAGTAAATTCCAGGATTCCAACAGCTGGAGTTGAAATTTAGCCCATGACTTTCACTGCACTTTAATGCAGAAAGGTTCACACAGTTATCTTTCTGTTGTCTCATTATTTAACTTAACTCTTTCCCTGCTAGTGGCGACTTTTGTTGTCTGCTGTTAATCTTTGCAAACAATTTGGACCCAGATAGGCCCAACAAAACGTTGGGCCTGATCTGGATCCAAACTTTTTGACACTCTGATGTATTACTGAAAGATTTTTTTTTTGAAAAAAATTTATTTAAAAAAAAAAAAATCCACAGATGCTAAAATAGCATGCAAAATTACCCAGCATGCAAAGAGTTAATACTGAAGCGAAAACACAAATACCAGCTGGTATTTGTGTTTTCGCTTCAGTATTAACTCTTTGCATGCTGGGTAATTTTGCATGCTATTTTAAAAAAAAATATTCTCAAAAAAAGAAAGAAAAAAAAAAATTGTTACCTGCTGCTGTTGTGACTGTGACTGCTGGGTTATTTTGCTTTTTTGTCATCTGTGGATTTTTTTTTTAAATTTATTTTTCAAAAAAATCTTTCAGGAATACCATCAGAGTGTCAAACTCTAAGGGTGCAGATCAGGCCGGACGTTTTGTCGGGCCGGATCTGGGTCAAAACTGTTTGCAAAGGTTATCAGCAGACGACAAAAGTTGCCACTAGCGGGTAAATAGTTTAGTTAGAGTTAAAGAACAGAAAAGCTTATCTCTAGAAAAAAAAGAGGTATCCGCATGTATTTCTTATTTCTTCATGAAAACATATGCTGTGGGTACTCATTAGATACTCAGAAATGCCTCAGCACCTTTAACCCTTAAACTGCCAATCACAATTGTTTTCTGCTATGGCGTCTGCTTGTGATTTTAAAGTTCACTTTTGCAAACAGTGTGGACCCAGATCAGACTGCTCCGTTAGGTCAACACTGTTTGCCTGTATGCAAAAATAGGTTTGGAAAGTTTGCAAGAAAATTCAGCAGACGACATAAACAGATGACATTTTCAGATGCAGGTTTTCTTGGGTACATGAGTACCCACATCATCTGTTTTGTTGGGAAATAAGAAAAATAGAAGTACTTTTTGGTTGCAAAAAGTGTCTTATATTTTGGAGCTATAAGAAAAAAAAATGATTCTACCCATTCTTGAAGAAATAAGATATCTTGATAGTTTTCTTATCTGGAACTAGTTATATCTTCCTCCATTCTTACCACTTCAACCTTTTACTTGCTGAATTTTTATTGGCAGACAAATTTATTCTATGTGAGTGAGCAGAACATCATATTTTTGGATGTTTTCACTTGTCTGCTAATTTGGCTTGCAGCATGTTGAAGGTTAAATGTCTTGGATTTATTTAGCATCCTGGGTAAAAATTTCAGCAGACAACATTTTTAAATATTTTTTACTTATCTTTCCCAGAAAATAGTTTGGAATTTCATGCAAATAATAAAGTGTCTCCTAAGAAAAACTTCAACAATTTGTTGTCTGCTGAAATTATCCAGAGAGTTTCTGAAGTTTAATTGATAGTGATAGTTCACAGTTATTACCTATACCCTGCTGGAAAAGTAGCTAAATACATTTTAAATATGAACATGTATGTAACATTTCAAAATTTCAATCAAATAATTGATTAAAATAAATATTGGTAGGTTGAAGATCTAATATAATTAAATCATTTGATTTAATTAATTCTAACAATTATATCAGTAGTAAAATTCACAATCAGTTACCTATAATTTAAGTAAATAATCTGTTTTGAAAAATAATGATAATAAAAAAATTTCATTCATTAATGATATCAAGGATATATTTATATATTAATTATTTCCATGACTTAAGATCTTTCTGTTTCCAAATTTGGAATTTTGAAGACAGTTGAATGTGTTGTTTTTACCCAAAATACATAAATTTGTATTTGGACGGAGGGGCCTGAGCAAACAAACAGTTAAGACCCAGATCAGATGGAACTGAATGCAGCATCTGATCAGAGTCTGCACTGTTTTCTATTCAATCACTACTTCATTGTAGTCAGCTCTCATTTCTTTGGATAAAAGGATATTTGAAGCAATAATAATTTAAAGGCACCATATTCCTCAAAAACAGACATTTTATTATCCAAGAAAGGTTTAATAAATTAGTGTATGGTATTAATACAATCATAAAATGTGGCACTTCACAGCCTGTAAAATTTCAGTTAGCCACTCGTTCTTGAAATGAAATGATTTTTTGTCATATCTCTGAATTAATGTTGCCATACAATAAAAAATCATTTCATTTTGATCCAGTTCAAAAACAAGACACTAACAGGAATTTTACAGGCTGTCAGATGCCACATTTTATGATCGTATTTATACTATATATATCAGTTTATCAAACCTTTCTTGGATAAAATGTCTACTTTTTTGAGGAATATGGAGACTTTAAGATAAATCTTTTTTTTTTTTTCAAAAAAAAAAAAAAAAAATGTAATCATTGGAATCGCCTTGCTTTGAATACTCTATCTGAATCAGCTGACTCCTCTGCAGAGCTTGGTGACAACCAGTGAAAGCAAAAACATAGGTGAAAATCTAATGGTAAAGGCTTCTGAATTTTGACTTAACAGATATTAACCCTTCTCCTGCGGCACCCGAATATATTCGGTAGCGCGTGCAAAACGTTGACTGCTGAACCCGAAAATTTTCGGTCAGTGGGAATTTCCAGGTTGCACTCTGACGTCATTTTTTCTAAAACGTCATGACAGCTTAAGCGGTTCCAAAACGTAACGAACGCACGAAGAATACATAAGATATGAATTTAATGATATATTTAGCGGAACATCTTAGCAATAAGATGCGTTTAAAAAGTCAATTTTATTAAAAAAATGACCAGAGGTGCAGCTGAGCTAAACTTGGATGAGCGGATTTTCCGATTCTAAAAATAGATAAATTAAAACTCAGAAATAAACATCAAAAGAAGTGTTGACATAAAAGATCGTTGTGAGAAAACAATAAAAAGTATATAAATTCATTACTTTTTATAATATTCAGATCTTAAAAATCATTAATTATTAATTTATTTTATTTATTTTGCTGATTTGCCGAGTGTCGTCTGAAAAAGCCTCACCACTTCCGGAAGTTACCGGGAGTAATTCTATAAATAAATAACTTTCACTAAACGCATATTGAAATTTATTCGACCTTATAAGCTTATTTTTATCTTTCTAACGCTGCTATCACACAAACAAAAGCATTTTTGCATGAAAAGATAACAGAAATATAGTTTAGTTTTTCATCATAATTTTCGGAAAACCCGTTTCTAAATACGTAGCCTCGTTCCGGATGCGCTGTTTACCAGCGCGGAAAAGACGAAAATAAAGTCAAAATTTAGTTGATTTGCGATGGTTTTGCTTGTGTTTTTCCATATACAAACGTAGTGCTGTTTGAAATTCAAAGAGAGCTGCCATTTATTTGTTTGCTGTTGCAAAAGTCGGCACTGTTCTCCCACACTTTTGTGAAGGACGCATTTCGTCCGCACGTGTTGATGCGCTTTTAACGATCCCAACAAATATCTCCTTACACACGCCTCCGAAGTACTTTCAGTACAGTTTATTTTAAAGAAAATTTATTTTCAGTCTTTTCGCTCATATGATTGTTTTTCTTTTCTTTTTTCTGGACTTTGAAACGAATGCAAAGTTGTACCGAATAGATGCTTTCGCTAAGGTCCGATGTACAAGTAAGGCTTTCCAAAAATGTTGCGACCGAATTTTAGTAAGCGATAAAGATGTCCAGCACATTTGAAAGAAGCTTGGATCATAATGTTTCTGTGTGTCATTGCAATAATAAACTACGTGCTGCTAAACAAAGTGCAGGAACTTGGCCCTACAATGATGTTAAAGTAAAAATAAGAGATAAAGTGTGCACCCATTCATTCCCATTGTATGATTCAAACCCATGACCTCTTGCTTGCAAATCAGATGCTCTACAGTTACTTAATCACCCTGATTACACTCACAGAATAGCCAATCCAAATGATTACCAAACTTCTTCCCCATCTATCCTTTGATAGCCAGATATTAGCATTTATATATACAAACTAACATTTTCTTCATTACTTAGAACCAGTGTGAGCACATCAAATATTTTTTTTCAGTGGCCACTGTATTTACCCTATGTATATGGAAAGACAGGTCTGTGTAAACAGTGTAGATCTAGATCAGACACTTCAGAATAAACATATTAACAAGATCTCCACTCTTAGCCAGGCATCAAATTTTAGACTCAACAGTTTTTTGTTTACTGCATTAAAATTTGATAATTTACACTTGCAGTGATGCGGGCCCCTACTTGTATCTGAGTCACACACACACACACACACACACACACACACACACACACACACACACACACATGAAATAAAACAGGAAAAAAAAATCTTTATTTTGAAAAATCATGACATCACAAGCCCATGTATTATTTACCTTGGGCACTTTTAATTTTATAAGGATTTGGGGACACTGTACTCGATTGAGGACTTGAACCCACAGCCTCCTGCTTGTAAAGCTGATACCCTGCTGGGCTGAGCTAACCAGGCTGACAGACCTGACAAGCATCATGATTGAAATGAGAAAACTTTTGTGGTCTTGCAGCTTTGATAGTTAAAATTTAGACTGAGTGAAGTGTAAGAAGCAAGCTTTATTTTTTCCAATGAATTGATGCTAGGTATTCAGACAGAAAGTCTCAATCAGACAATGTAGTTCAAGGTCAGACACAGCAGCACACAGTGCCAGATCAAGGTCAGCATTGTTATCCACATATCCAGCAAGTTTGGTAGTAAAAGGCCGCATTTAAAATTATTTCTGTTTGCCCTCTCCCAACTCAGTCAGATATTTTTGGGGAGGTAAGTACCGGTATTTTTTTTTTTTTCTTGAAAATTTATTGTATAAAATCTGCCAGAAAATGCCAGAATCGAAAAACATGTTTAAATGAAAATTAACAGCTTTTTACGTAAATTTAATATATCTGTCTAAAATAGCAATATTAAAAGCAGCATGCCTGCCATAATTTATGGAGAGCATTATACTCAAAACTTTATTCAGAACTGCTTCACTTTTGAAATGATTGAAAAAGAAAAAGAAATGGCACTCTAGAATTCCAAAAAAAAATTTTTGAGGCAGCAGCTTTTCTTTGGGCAGGTAGGGAGAGGGCAAACAATTTTTTTTATTTTCACCAAATGGACAATTTTTAGGGTAAGTATGGTTAGGAGTTAAATATGTCTGAATGGCAAATACTTAGGGTAAATAAATATGATAGGAATCTGCTTGCTAGGAACTATGGGTACCATGGGGGTTGTTGTGTGTTGTTGGAGCTTTATCTGGATTTAGAACAACATCCATGGGGCCCGATTTGAACCCAAAGGATTTTGCTGCTGGCCAGCTCTTCAGTTGTTCTTTCTGTTTTTGGAAATGAATATGTATGTTCCCTGACTACTCCTGGGTAGTTTCCGGTTTACTTTTGCAGTGTCTGACGTAATTTTAGACATTTGGCAATAAAATGCAATCTGAATCAGAATCACAATTTATGCAAAGTAGGTGCTGTTTGTGCTTTTAATGATAAATGCTTTCTGTGTTTATTTACATTGGTATACCTTTCAGTTTATTCAAAAAAAATAAATCATCATGATGATGAAATTAAAGAAGCGCTAGATGAATCGCTAGATGAATCGTATGATAGATATCTGAGTTGGCCTAATATCTGAGCTTTCTCAAGCCTCACCAAAGAATAACAGTAACTTACTGTGTGACATAGTACAGATGTGTTTAAAATGGCAGCTCATTGTTCTTTGAATGAGGTAACAAAAATTACAAATTTAAACTAAAAACTAGGAAAAAAGTTGGATATTCTTGTGCAAATCTTGTTGCATTCTGATTTATAAACAAATAAAGTCACTTCATATAAAGTAGAGCTGGTGCCTCAGTGACTTAGTCAGATGCATGTTGGAACTAGTGACCAGGAGGTCGCGGGTTCAATCCTAAAGGTCCGGCCTGTGAATGAAATAGTTTCTACAGTCATTCTCTCACACTGATTCAAGAAGGGTCATTTATGGGAAAGAATGTGCACAAGTACTGGTTATCCCCCTAGAGGATTAAGCCTGCCCATGAAAAGTGTGGTTAGGTAAATTGACCAACTTGACATAACCTTAATAGTGTTGACTGGGCTGATAAACTCCAAACCAACCAAATCACATTGAATAGATAGACTGATAAATATAGCTAAAGTTGCTTTCTAGAATTTTGTCTGCATAGCTTGCATTAACAGTCCTGTGGGTGGCAACTTTCTGTGCTTATATACGTCGCTTCATTTCAGCCCCGTAACCATACATCACTGAGGCACCTCTGATAACTTTAGAGAGAGATTGTTTCTCTCTATTTTGGTCTGTCCTCGGCTACCCTTTTAAAACATAACGAAGCCGAAATTCATCTTGGGTCCTTGATGTTTCCATCCATCATGCCTTCTTGCTCCTGGCTTGGTCTAGACCCAAAATATTTAAGACTCATCAAATATTCTCTCATCGCTATACTCAGAAGTCAGTCTTGTAATGAGCACCCATAACACATTTTTGAGAAGAAATGAGAAATACTCATCCATTTCAATTTGTAAATGCACCTTATCTAGGGTTATGATGAATACTGAAGTACGGCAGAAAATCAACACACAAGCGTTACTGTTAAAGTTCCATTTTTTTTTTACTTTTTTCCATTCAAATCTCTTCAGTGCTTTTTTGAGTACTAAATATTTTTGTCATTTTCTTTGTATGTATATGGAAAATGACTGTTGCCATGACAACAAATGTAAATGGAGAACAGACCGGACTGTAACTTTGAAGAAAATTGAAAACTGACTTGGTGTGTCAAGGACACTGAAGACACATGCATGTAAAAAATCAATGAAAACTTTTCGGTGGCTTTCTAGATGGTGGGTTTCTAGATGGTGTCATCTAAATGTTTTCCAGCTCAATATCTATCATTGCCATGGCAACTAAAGTAAATAAAAGAAATTTAGCTGCAAGTTTATGGTAGAGGTGTAGCCAGAGAACATTGCAAATATTCTTAACATTAAACTTTTGTTTGTGCTTTTGAAGGAGATAGTATTTTATTATTTTCCCTTAATTTGTTCCTTAACAGTTATGGTTGCCATGGAAACTAATTTAAAATCTGATGTGACTGCTTATGACTTTGATAATAATTAAAGTACATCAGAATACCAAAGTGAGCTAAAGTTTGTTCCTGCAAAAGTACACAGAATCCAACTTGATAACATCAAAAGCAATCATACATATATTTTGAACATTTTACATTCATACTTTACAGTTGTCATGACAACCAAAGTAAAAGGACGTTTGGTATGAAATTAAAGAAATATGACGATTGGTCACTGGGAAGTACTCCTGGCAAATTTCAAACAGAACCCTATGATAGTTATGGAGAGGGGCTCCTTTGATCTTGTTCTCATATAAATTCAGTTAAACTTACGGTTACTGCCATGGTTACCATGGCAACCAATATTAATAGCAGATAGAAGTTACTGTGATTTCGAAGGAAAAATCACATCTTGTCAGTGTACCAAATTTCAGGATACTCTGATTGCAAGTTCTCCAAAAATAACAATCTTACTGTACCATCTTGCTTATAATTACATTCTTTCACAATTACATAAAACAATTCAGCAGTGAGACTACATTAGGCAAAATCAATTCAGCAGGAGAAGGGTTAATAAAAGGTTTTTATGTAATGTTTTTGTAACGAAAGAATAACCTCTATCCATGTGGGCATGGTTAAGGATGCTCTGTAGAGGAGATATTTGTCACAAGCAGCAGGGTGTAAGTGAATATAGTGAACTAGATTAAGTTAACCAAGTATTATTTCTCTGTTTCTGAGGTGCAATGAGGGAACTTAAAGAAGTCACCAAAATGATAATAAAAAGTAACAGTATGCCTTGCTATACCTTCTAGTTAGGATCAGCATTGTTAATTGTAAAGTATACAGGTCTCACTTTTGATATTCTGAAGACAAACAGCAGCTAAATAAGAATATGTTAAATAGTAATAATTTGCCCAGAGGTTTCTCTGAACTGAACTGAATATAGTGATTTAAAAGACTGCTTGTGTCAACATAACCATACTATTTGGTTCTTCAAAAATTGTTTCTGAAAACAGAGTAGACAGTGATCAGACACTGCAGAATGTTCAGGTTCTGTCCTGTTTGCAGCAGCATAACAGTTTTAACGTAATAACCCTAAATATTGGGACAGATAGGCCTTTGTAAACAGTGTAGACCCAGGTCAGATGCCGCAGAATGCGGCGTCTGATCAGGGTCTAAACTGTTTACCATAAATACAGCAATGTTTTAGACACATCAACAGGAAGTAGATTAGAATAGATTATTTCAAGTTTTAGGAGAAGTATGGTCATTAGATATGGTGTCCCAATATTTGGGGTAAATACGGAACAATACAGAAGGAGAATGGATACACTTTCAGGGGAGGCAACTTTGTCAAAATTATTTTACCTCCCTTCTAGAAAGGGGTCTGCTCTAAAATGAAAAAAAAAAATGTTCCCCATGAAGGTAGACACCTTTTCAGATAGACTGCCTCCAGTCTGCAGTGACTAAATATTTTTCTCATATTCCTGTTTGATAATCCACTAAAATAGAAACAAAAAAAATATCATGACTGTAAAGGCTGGTTACTAGTGACCAGCCTTTATAGTCACAACATTACTTTGGTTTTATTTTAGTGGATTATTAAATAGATCATAAGAAAAAAAAAATTAGTCACTGGAGACTGGAGCCAGTCTACTTTTCAGGGCCCAGTTGTTCAAAGCGTCGTTAGCTTTACGAGCTCGTTAAGGGTCATTTCATTAACTGATTTAGCAGATTCAATATACAGTATTCTGATATTTTTTGCTGAAAAAATGTGAGTAGCTTTTGCACTGCATATTTGCGTATCACTCAATGTAAATTTTAACGAATCGTTCACTAACGACGTTGTTAGCTTTGAACATCTGGGCCCAGAAGGCTAAGTGTGCAGTACAACAAACAGGAAATTCTCTTTGGGAGCAGATTCTTTTCTTTTAAAGCAGACATTTTTTTCAGAAGGCTTATTGTGCAATAAAGCAAAAGCTATCTCTCTCAGAAGAAGCTGGGGAGTGGGGGGGGGGGGGGGGGGGGGGGGGTGGAAGGTGGGGGGGGGGGGGAACCTACCAAGTATAGCATTTCCTTTTAACTGAAGCACATTTCTATGCAACAACCCTTCAAATGATTAATAGAATCTTCCAATTTGCACAGTTGAAGACTTCAGGGTATTAATTAGATACATTAGCACAGGCAAGTCTGGATCTTCAGACCTCTAGATAAGGCACTTCTCATCATAAACTGTTAATATTATTTCTTATTTCTTAATAAAAATATGTTATGGGTACTCATTAGAAGTGCCTCAGTGAGGCACTTCTAATGAGTACCCACAACATATTTGCCTCCATAGAGAAATAAGAAAATGTTAATTTGGATCCCCTCTTATCTAGAGATCTGATCTTTTGTTTTATTGCTTCCCACAATGCACCTCAGACCTGTGATGTTCAAAGCCCAGATTGATTACAGAGCTCCACATAAATTTTGAAAATTCTTACTTCTTCACAAAAACTAGCCTATGAGTTTTAGTTTTCTAATGTAACAAAGGTAAACTACTCCTTCTTCACTATTTTTCTACACTTATCATCTCCTTACATGGCAGAAAGCCAACTCAGAGAGACAGACATTCCAAAAGACTAATTCAGAATCAATTAGACGGGAGCCAGTCTACTCAAAAACAAAATGTTGTAGTTTAAGATAAAAATTATGAGTGTTTATTTATCAAACATGCGTTCCGGCTTTGCATAGGATCCCGTTACATAGCTCTATATACAGAGATGTCCAGATAAATACTTCTCCTATTGCTTCACATACACATATTGAGGGTTGAGCGCAAGACTGCAGTAACTCAAACATATTTTTGAAACCCTTGTTTAAGGGCAACTTTGACCCCTTTGTAAACAATGCAAATTTAGGTGCCATTGCTCATACGAGCAATGGCACCTAAATTTCCATTGTTTACAGAAAGAAATGTTGTAATCTTCATAATGCCTTCATGGTAATGAGATTAAGTATTGGGAAAAACAACCATCTGACTTGCTACAGTCTTGCGATCAACCCTCGAATTATGTTGTGGGTACTCATTCGTAACCACACCATTGTTTTCATGGAGAAGTAAGAAAAATAAAAATGCTTTCGATTGACAAGCATATGTCCAGATAAGGCACTTTTTTTAATCAAAATATATTGGTATTTTTCTTATTTCTCCATGAAAGCATATGTTGTGGGTACTTATTAGAAGCACCTCTAGTACCCACAACATGTCTTCATGGAACTATAACAAAAGCATTTATTAGCTCGCCTGTACGAAGTACAAGGAGAGCTATTGTAGTCACCCCGGTCGTCCACGTTTGCGTTTGCGTTCCCGTTCCCGTCACACTGCGTTAAAGTTTTTCAAATGCTTATATCTCAACAGTCACTCCTCACAGAGGCATCAAATTTGGAACTTAGGTACCTTGGAGGGTCTTCTGAGATTCCAAGAGAATAAACCCCTGGGTTCATGCCCCTGGGTGGGGCTAGGGGTCAGAATCTAGGACACCTTTGTAATACTGTGTTAAAGTTTTTCAAATTCTTATATCTTGACTTTCACTCCTCATAGAGCATTCATATTTAGAATTTGGGTACCTGGACGAGTCTTCTGAGATTCCAAAAGAACATACCCCTGGGTTCATACCTCAGGGTGGGCCAAGTATAGCATTTCCTTTTAACTGAAGCACATTTCTATGCAACAACCCTTCAAATGATTAATAGAATCTTCCAATTTGCACAGTTGAAGACTTCAGGGTATTAATTAGATACATTAGCACAGGCAAGTCTGGATCTTCAGACCTCTAGATAAGGCACTTCTCATCATAAACTGTTAATATTATTTCTTATTTCTTAATAAAAATATGTTATGGGTACTCATTAGAAGTGCCTCAGTGAGGCACTTCTAATGAGTACCCACAACATATTTGCCTCCATAGAGAAATAAGAAAATGTTAATTTGGATCCCCTCTTATCTAGAGATCTGATCTTTTGTTTTATTGCTTCCCACAATGCACCTCAGACCTGTGATGTTCAAAGCCCAGATTGATTACAGAGCTCCACATAAATTTTGAAAATTCTTACTTCTTCACAAAAAATAGCCTATGAGTTTTAGTTTTCTAATGTAACAAAGGTAAACTACTCCTTCTTCACTATTTTTCTACACTTATCATCTCCTTACATGGCAGAAAGCCAACTCAGAGAGACAGACATTCCAAAAGACTAATTCAGAATCAATTAGACGGGAGCCAGTCTACTCAAAAACAAAATGTTGTAGTTTAAGATAAAAATTATGAGTGTTTATTTATCAAACATGCGTTCCGGCTTTGCATAGGATCCCGTTACATAGCTCTATATACAGAGATGTCCAGATAAATACTTCTCCTATTGCTTCACATACACATATTGAGGGTTGAGCGCAAGACTGCAGTAACTCAAACATATTTTTGAAACCCTTGTTTAAGGGCAACTTTGACCCCTTTGTAAACAATGCAAATTTAGGTGCCATTGCTCATACAGCAATGGCACCTAAATTTCCATTGTTTAGGCCAAAAAAAATTAATTATTAGATTCTCAGGCCATTTTTGGCAAAAACAGATGAGGCAGGCAGGAATTTTTTTTTTTTTTTTTTTTACTCATGAAACAGGCGAGGGAACTTTTTTTTTTATTACCGAACCCTTTAAAAGTACTCGTTTCATGAAATGCATTTTATAGTAATATTACCATAAAAATACTTAATTTTTGGACACCTAGACATAGCTAAAGATAAGGAGAAGTACTGAGGATAACTTTTTTATATGTCCCTATTATTATTAAATATAAAGGATAGTCCCCTACCAGCTAAAGTTTAGTAAAGTAAAGTAATAAAATCAGTTTGTGCAGCTCCAGTTTAAATTTCTACCAAAGGTTTATATACCTTCAGAGAGGGATGTGTTGACAGAACTTCTGTCGAATGTGTCTATTTTGGAGCGTCCGATCGACGCACTTACATCGTGGTTTGATAATTCATCCGGGAAGGACCAGACGTCGATACTTCGGATCCCGATTTTATGCCGTTATACAACTCGGAAATTGTGCAGTCTTTTTCGTAACCGCCTATAATGTTCCAGGACAGATGCACCGTAGCCCCGGATGAAATCTAGGTGGATATTTGAGACATCTGCTTTGAAAACGAAGGAAACACAAGTTTTGTTTACACAACTTGCGCTTCGGCAGCCATTTTGATCAATGATGATGCTAAAACGCTTACTCGCAATGTTCAATCCAATGAAAAAATCAATAATATAAGCGTTTACGTGACCGTGTATGCTTCGGTTGCATCTAAAACTAGGATTTTAAAAACCGCGATGCACCGGCATGCTGTATCAGACGCGGATGTGTTGTTTTTTTTGGACACGGAAAAAAAGGCTTATGCGCAGACTTTTTGGTACATGCGGCGGGGCCTGAGAATCTAATGATTATTTTTTTTTGGCCTTACAGAAAGAAATGTTGTAATCTTCATAATGCCTTCATGGTGAGGAGATTAAGTATTGGGAAAAACAACCATCTGACTTGCTACAGTCTTGCGATCACCCCTCGATTATGTTGTGGGTTCTCATTCATAACCACACCATTGTTTTCATGGAGAAGTAAGAAAAATAAGAATGTTTTCAGTTGAAAAGCATATGTCCAGATAAGGCACTTTTTTTTAATCAAATATATTGGTATTTTTCTTATTTCTCCATGAAAACATACGTTGTGGGTACTTATTAGAAGCACCTCTAGTACCCACAACATGTTTTCATGGAGCTATAACAAAAGCATTTATTTGGATATGTACTTTATTTTGAGCTATGAAAAAGTATGTTATTTTGAGCTATGAAAAAGTATATGTAGAACTGCATAGGTCTAAATAAGAGTCAATATCAGGTAAATATTTTTCATATTTTTCCACGAAAACATATGTTGTGGATACTCATTAGAAGCCCCTCGCCAAGGTGCTTCTAATGAGTACCCACCATATGTTTTTGTGGAGAAATAAGAAAAATATCAATACTTTTTCAAGAGCTATGCTACTGAGAAAAGCACCTGCTGGATGCTACATGCATGGATGGGTAGTAAAAGCATCAATACAGTAATTGTCCTAAAATTTTGTGCACTGAATTTTTTTTTCCAAACAATGCATACATAGAACAGTTTTATCAGGGCTGTACAATATTTGCCATACCAGCAAATAATTTTTGAAACAAATGCATAAATATCAAACAAATAATCAAAAAAGAAGATTCAACGACAAAAAACAACAACAACAAAAAAAAAAGGGCAAAGTATTTACCATATTTTATGTTCAAAGTAATGGAGCTCTGTATTTAGTTTGTCAACAAATTTCAGCATGGCATAGCCCCAGATAATACACTTTTTTTTCAACCAAAAAGTATTGATATTTTATCTTATTTCTCCATGAAAACACATATTGTGGTATTCATTAGAAGCGCCTCACCGAAGTGCTTCTAATGAGTACCACAACATACATTTTCATGGTGAAATAAGAAAAATTCTCCTTCTTATCTGCAGCTATGATTTCAGCCAGATTTGGTTTTGTGTTTTGTTGGAATTAAGATGTTTTCAGTAAGAAGCCAAGTCTGTGACATGATCTAGAAAGGGACAACAGGTAGGATTGAACAAGAAATTTCATGGTTATATAACCTGTTTTGTTTGATACATGGTAAATTGTATTACATATTTTGCATCAAAGTGAACACTCTTTTAAGAAAATATGACATTTTCAGAGATTATAAGTAAAACCCACACAATACATGTATATATCTTTTGTTGAGAAAATATGACATTTTCAGGGATTAAATCATTATAACTAAAACCCTCACATTTTTTTTGAAAAAAAAAAATGACATTTTCAGATATTATAAGTAAAACCTACACAATATATTGTCATCATGTTGTGTGTGTTGTGTGTGTGTGTGTGTGTGTGTGTGTGTGTGTGTGTTAAATCTAGAAGTGGATTTAATTAAAAGGAAGTAGGACAGAAAATGTCCTGTAGTCAAGATAAATTCTTGCTGTTGTGTTGTAGTTATGTAAATATAGATGAGAAATACACTATTACATAAGAATGAGTTGAAATGCTTGTGAAAAATCTTTTGTTGGAACAGTGGCGATACAAATAATGGAACTGCGGTAATTTGCCACAGAAAGTTGCTGTGTGAAATTGAAAATTATATACTTTACTATTGTATGGAAACCCAGACATAAAATGTGTGACTGTTTAATGGGATGGACCATCACGTCATGCTGGGAATACTAATAATAATAATAATAATAATAATAATAATCGACCTTATTTATAGAGGGTAACACATTTAGTAATCTAGTACTAATCTTCCATGTGGCCCTCTTTTTTCCTGGGTAGAAACCAGTCCTAAGCAATGTGGATAAAGTCTCTTGCTCAAGGAAACAACACTTGCTGTTAGTGGGGATCGAACCCGGTACCTATCGATCTCGAGTCCGACGCATTACCACTGCACCACAGCGCTCCACTGAAATTTCAGTGCAAAATATGGAAAGCCAAAGCTACATTCACACATTTGCATGTGTTTAAAAGTTTTGTATGTCTGCAAGCTGAAGCATATAAACTCCCATAGAAATAAGAATTACATCATCACATCAACAAGTAAAAATGTATACAAAACATGACAATTAAAATATTTACATTGAAAACAAAATTCCCAACATACAAAATACAAGTATATTCATACATATACAGGCACACACACACACACAGACTAATTGTCTAACATGGTTTACTGTAGTGCTGAGTAGTTGCTGACAAAAGATACTGAGTTTTGTTCTGTAATGCTAGTAGTAGATCTGCTGGGGTGGAGGGGAGGCAGTGGGTGGGATTCAGTAGTGTTAGTACATTTAGTCTGGTTAGTTACATGAATGGTACTGTTTTCAGAAACAAGATCTGTGCATTGAGAAATTGTGGGATTGCTAATTCCTCAAAAAAAATTATTCATTAACACTATATCTTTTCCCTGAAAGTAAAAAAAAAAAAAAAAAAAAAGAAGAAAAAAATGGTGTTAGCAGTGCATACAGGTTGTCTCGTAAGGATCAGTAATTCAATATGACCCGTACTGTTGTGCCATTATGTGGACATGAAACGTGTCATACGGGAAATTGATATTTGCCCTAATATGGCCCATGAGGTTTTGCACGACACACATATTCTGAGCCACAAGTTATTTTCCCCTTAAAAGGTCGTTACTTTCTTTGAAGGGAAATAAAACAGTGCAAGTGACATAATGTTGCTCCTCTTCGTCAGATATGCCTTTGGCAATTTTATCACAATAGCGCTTATACGAATTCCAATAATGTACTATTTATAGACGTTACTAATTTTAGCATCCTGCAGCACGGCTGTGACGTCATCGATTTCGGACAAACACTTTTGTACGAAATGTGTGTAATGCGTTATCTGACAGGCAAAACCAGTATATTGTTGCAAATTTCACAAATTTTTCTAATGTTCAGAAGTTAAAATTCCATCATGGCGACTACAAAACATTGCTGTTACGGCGACTAAGAGTGGTTCTCGAAAAACAGCGAAATTCTCTTTATCGGCCTAAACCAAACAACGAACCGGAGAAGGCCCAGTTAAAACTGGAAGCAGCATGCTCTGATTGATGTTAACAATATTAAAATTTCATATCAGCCTTTTCAAAAAAAGCCTGTGAAACAGCCAGATCTGAAACTCGGTGGGTGGGGGGAGGGGTAGGGGGTCTAGGGAGGGGGGCGAGGGGATAGGGGTAACAGGGGTGATTGTGGTACGAGTGTGCGAGCCAGTATTTCAAAACCTACCCCATTCATATACCTGGCCTTTGAAAAAACGGACCCATTCATATACTAGATCGTCTGAAATGTTGACCTATTCATGTACTGTCCTTTGATTTTTTGTACCCATTTATTGCTGGTTGTTAGATAAATATCAGTCAATTCATTGAATATCAAGAGAACAAGCAGCCTCGAAAAAGTCTCTGAGCGAAAAATATGTGAATATACCAGGATGTCAGAAAAATGGGGCCTTTCACATATGAATCCTGAAAAATCGGTTCATTCATATACTTTTTGTTGAAAAAAGGGGTCAATTATATAACTGGGAGCCCCCGCACCCCCCCCCCCCCCCCCCCCACTCGAGATCGTGAAAGTCATTCTAAACCAACTTCAATGTTGAGTCGACAAAAATGATGATAAGATGTTCAAGTTTTACACTGGTTAGACGTACTTGCAGTTCATGTGTTTGTGGAAGTTTTTGGGGGATTGATGCAAAATACAGCAAACAAAAAATTCAAGCCTGAGTTCATGCAAATTGTCTCCTCTTAGAATTTGCATGAAATGTCATCCTAATTTGACATTTCATGCAAGTCTAAGGAGACAATTTGCATGAAGTGTCAAATCCTTTTTTCTCGGGAAAAAAAATTAAGAAAAATGTATTAGAGATTTACGAAAGGAAAAAATAAAACTCGCTGCCATTATGTGTATTGATTGTGTGTCCGAAAATCGTCACGTGACCGCGTAGGCTATTTTAAGATATTGGTTTTTCCGTTTCATGACGTAGGCAGCCTAGCAATTTGTACAAACGCTATTGAATTGAATTGCTAGTACTTTTCACACAGTTTGGCAGAAAATCAATCTTGACCTTGGCTGGAGGGAATCCCTGGAAAATATTGTTTTCACACAGAATAGGGATTGGTAGTGAGAGAAAAATAATGGACTGGCCCATTAACCCTTAAACTGCCAATCATAACAGTTGTTGTCTGCTTTGTCATCTACTCATGATTTTAAAAGTCATTTTTGCAAACAGTGTGGACCCTGATCTAGGAGCAGTCTGATCAGGGTCCACACTGTTTGTCTGTATGCAAAAACAGGTTTGAAAAGTTAGCAAGAATATTCAGCAGACGACATAAACAGACGACATTTTCAGATTCAGATTTTCTTGGCTTTTAAAGGGTTAATCTTTCAGAGAAAAGGAACAAGGAAAAATATTAAGAGCTGTGACCTCTCTGACTGGCTCAGTTGGTAGAGAGTCTGCCTTTGAATCCAGAGGCTGTTGGTTTGATCCCCAGCTTGGTCATGCTTTCTAAAGCTGGTAGTAGCTGCAAATTTGCTTGGTCTCAGCATTATGAAGAAGAGCTAGGATTGGTGGCACCAGCGTTGGTGTAATGTTACTGGTGGTAGTATCATATCAGTGTGTCTGGGGTGTGATACTGCAGTGAGACAGCACTATAAAAAGCATTAGTTGTTTCAGTGCCCACTATCAAAATCAGAGACTGTTATGACATGACTAAAAGATTGTTGAATGTGCTGTTAAACCTGACCTCAAATTTCTGATTTTTCACATTCCAAATCCAAACTACCCTGAAAACGTACTTATCTGATCATAACTGATGATCAGTTTGAAATTTGACAGTTTGAACTGAGCTAAGGTGTTGGGCAGGAAATGTTGAAATTCTAAAAGAGAGAAAATTGAAAATGTTAAAAAAAAAAAAAATGATTCTCAGGTATTTTTAGATACAGCAGAGACTTCTCTGGAGAAGAGGAAAATAGGATTGTTTTGTATTAAGGCTTAAAGAATCAAGCTATAATACAGGGATCAAGCTACAGGGCAACTGGGGCGAAATAGTCGCCCTAGAGGGCTCAAAGTCGCCCTGGGAAGCCCAGAGGGCGACAAAAACTTCGCCCTCCGTTTTTGCAACTTTTGAAAAAGCTAGTACTTGTGCAAAATGAACTTTTTGTTGGGAGAAATCCAGTGAAAAATGAGCAAACATGCAAAGGTAAAAATCTGTTGAAAAATGTTGTTAGATGTATCAGAAATGCCACTGAATGAAAGTCTGATGTGATTTAACAAGTTTTGGAGGAAAACTGTTCGCCTATTAAGTGACCAAAAGATCGTTTTCATCAATGTCATTAGTTTTCGTGAGTGTCCGTTTTTTCATAAATGAACCATTTACATGCTGAAAATTGGCCAGAAACAGCATTAAAAGTGCAAAAAACTAAGTTTAGAAGTTGGCAGACACTTTAGTTTAACAAATTTATTATTATCATTATGTTTATAGCTTACTTACCAAGCCACAGACCTTGATGTTTTGACTGTATCTACTCAAAAGAATTGTCAATTTCCAAAAAGATATGAATGAACTTATGTGTCCAGATATAATGTATTTGCCCTACTCATGTCTGTATTACTTTGCATCATTTAATTGGTTTAGAAGTAAGAATGAACAGGTCTACAGTAAAATTTGTTTCCTTCGTTGTTAATTCCCAAGACAATATGGTAAAAATTCGCAAAACAATGCAGTAAAGTGAGTCGAGAATCCTAAATTGTCGAGCTTTCAGTAAGGCGATAGGTGAACCGAGTCTTGACTTCTCCCTCATCCTATAAAACTTCTCCCTGTTTTGTCTGGAGGGAGAAGTCACTTCTCCCTAAATTTCTGAGCCAGCTTGATCCCTGTAATAATAATAATAATAATAATAATAATAATAAAAACATATTTGACTTTTTTATTCCAAGCAGATAAGGTAGAAAGCAACACCATCTTAATTTACAAAAGCCCCTCACCAGAACATATACCTACAAGTCCAGCTTCTTTCCAAATACTAACAGCTTTCATAGTGACTTCAGGTGGAGCTTCTGAGTAATGTGGAAAACGATTGGCAACAGGTCAGGTCTAGTGACTTATCTCTTTGGTATTCCCTTTAGGTGTCATTCAGTGTATCACTATAATCATTTCAGATTGATTCTGCTGCAGCAATTTGGTTGCAGGAGAAGCCATCTGAGATGTTCTAAAATATTAGTGAATCATTTTCTAGTGGAGAGTTTGCCACGTGGCCCCTGACAGGCATTGCCTCCTGGACCACACTGGGGACAAAAGCAGCCCTAAAGTCCAGGCCCTTTTATGTGACCCCTAGAATTTTAGGTTGATGGGCATTTGACATTTAATATTCTGACATCATCACTGCTTATTCTTTGAGAAGAAATAAGAAAAAACATATAACTGTAACCCTTAACCCTTAACCTTTAAAATGCCAGGAAAACCTGCGTCTGAAAATATTGTCTGTTTATGTCTGCTGAATATTCTTGCAAACTTTTCAAACCTATTTTTGCAAAAATGACTTTTAAAATCACAAGCAGATGACAAAGCAGATGACAATTATTGTGATTGGCAGTTTAAGCAAATTAAGGGTTACTGTAGTACAGACCCTGATCAGACTGCTTCTGAAGGAGCAGTCTGATCAGGGTCTACACTGCTTGCCATTCCACTAATCATTTTAAGAAATGATTGCATGAAAAGCAAAATTTAGGCCCAAAAAGAATCAAATAAAGTGCTCGAATTTTCACGACATTTACCACATTTAATGAGACTATATTTCATCCTTTGAAGAATGCAATATGAAGTGGGGAGAAAGATATGTAAAATGAGCTGGAGCTGTATAATTTTCTATAGAAATGTTATTTTGGTGGGTGGGGAACAGAAGAATCGGAAGCATTGTAATAGACATGAGAATTGGAATTTGAAGATGGATTTAATAATGAAGACTCAGGTTTGTCTGATTACTGGTTCTTTTTTGGTTACTAGAGCTATGAACAATAATATCTGTGTTTTTATGTACAATCTCTTACATCATCCTATGAAGAATATTTATTTTTTGAAAGTGTAGAAAGCTAAGTAAAATGAGCTGCATGTATTGAATATGAAATGTAATGTCTCCTGATAATCTTAAGATCCTTGTCAGCTGCAGTTTTCTACTGACATACTTTATATTGGTGGGTGGGGAACAGAGTACTTGACAGTGTTGTAATGGACATGAGAAGTACTTGGGATTCGAAGATGGATTTCGTATTGAAGACTCATGACTGTCTGATTACTAGTGCTTTGAAGAATGCATGTTTTATTTATTTATTTATTTTTTGAAATGTGGAGAAGGATATGTAAAATGAATTGAATGAAATGAATATGAAGTGTGGTGTCCCCTGATGGGCAAAAGTTCTTAGTCAGCAGCAGTTTTCTATTTAAATGTTGTTATTTTTGTGGGTGGGGTACAGAAAAATTTGTGTTTTAGTGGACATGAGGATGTACTTGGGATTTGAAAATGGATTTCATGATGAAGACATGACTGTCTAATTACTAGTTCTTTGTTGGTTACCAGTGCTATGAACATTAATATCGACATATTCTTGCACAATTTCTTAAGTCTTCATGACCAAGAAATTGGCGACCTATGTTTTGAAACAGATTATGAGAGCTTTTAATTGTTCTAGTTCATCAACATTCTTAATGTTATTGTAAGAACGTAGGTATTGAGAGGACACTATTTACTGTTGGAGGGGAGAAGAAATGGGTAACTGAAAAGAAAAGAAAAAGAAAAATGTGTAATGATTTATGTGCTCTGAAGAACCCTGAAAATTTTAATGCTGAAACAATCAGCGAATGTCAGCTAGAAAAATTGATTGATAAACAGCATCTGTACAACTAATGATGCAGATGTTAATCCAGGTCTCATGTTCGTATTTGTGATAAGGTAAGTACTTTGTTCATTGAAGCTTTATTAAGCATGTCAGTATGGAATGCATCCATTAGCTTTATTAGTTGTTTCAGTTATCATCATTCATAAAAAGGCATCGAAAATTGTCTCCTAATGTTCAGAAAAAGAAAAGAAACAGAAAGGAAGGTATACACAGAAATGTAGATCGATCTTCAGACACAACCTGCAATCACAAATTATCGAAATCCGAGGTCGACAAAATCTGTAATTTTTTTTTCCGTTAAGGGAATCCATGATAAAAGGTCCAAACATTGACCAATTGTTTTTGATGTTTGTGTTACTGACACATTTTTCCTTGGAAAGTGTTGTTTTCCACCATAAAGAGGTACTGTTTGAAAAAATTAGTTTTGCCAAAAATTTGCCAATTACCAGTTCCATTTTTTTTTTCTGTGTGCTAATAATTAAAAATGATAAAAACTCATCTTCTTACCTCAGTTCATGATTACACATTGTCATACCCCCAGCATATTGTATGCAATGGGGTATATAGCTGTAGCTTTTCTATTTGTCCGCTCATCAATGCATTCCTAGGTAGGTAACTACGCTCATTTTGTCTTTGTGTAGTGTTAGTTGACATCTGTATCAAAGTTTTTCAAGATGTATTATTATCAAGGCCTGTTGATGGATTGGCACTGGCCAGGGGTATACCTGACCCACTGGTCACTTTGTCTAGTGTGTAATGGTGTATCAAAGCTCCGAAATCCAGAACTCAGTTGTATATCCGCTGCATAGAGTATGACCAGTACCTTTGAAATGACCATAAAGGAAGTTATCACTCCTATAAGGATAGAGGAATATTAACTCTTGTCCTGCTGAACCCGGATATACACTGCCTTAGCAAACAATGTAGATCCAGATCAGTTGGCTTCTGAAGAGCCAACTGATCTGGATCTGCACTGTTTGCCATTAAGAATGTGAATTTATAGCAAAATCTGGATCAAGGAATCTGATTGGCTGAAAATTAGATGTGGGCATGGCATAAGATAATTTATTCAGCAGGACAAGGGTTAAGAAGTTGCATTTAAAATTTATTAATTGTTTCATTTTAGGAAATTTTCTTCAGTATTTGTTTGTTTAGCTGAAATATAAAAATATGACTGAAATTGAAATAATTAATTTGATAAAGCCTACATCTGCTGTCTTCTTTGTATAGGTTGAGGGCTTTTACATATTAGGGTGGTGGATTAACATTATTGGGCTGACCTGTATGTTATCAAAGATTTGTTAGTCTGGTACCAGCTAAATTCCATTTTGATTTCAGATTTGAGTTACAAGAGTAGTCCATCTTCGATGGATGCTGATGGACATGATAGATGGTCAAAAGAACATAGTAGAAGAGTCGGAGTTCCAAGGTTGTTACCCGAGTCGGCCACACAAGTCATGAAAGCATGGCTGTTTCGGAATATCATGGTAATTTCATTTACAGCTTTGCTGATTGTTAATGAAATACTCAAATCATCACGTTTATGGTAAATGTCCTAAAATTTCAAACACTTTATTCCATCCTTTCTTGACCTTATTTTTTCTTTTTGTGCAGTTGTTTCTTAAAATACCTAGTGGAATGATAGTGTAGACCCTGCTCAGACTGTTTGTTCAGGAGCCGTCTGACCTGGTCTACACTGTTTGCCTGTGCAATTCTGTCAGACATTTTGGTGTACAAAATTTTAGGACATTTACCATAGTATTTAACATTTTCACCCTAAGTTTTGTGGCAAACAGGAAGATTAAGCAAATTGTGTAGACCCAGAGGAGATGCTGCATAACAAAGTTTTTGATATGGATCTACGCAATTTACGGCTCATCCAGCAGATTTTAGACATAACGACAGATAGTAAAATTGACTCGTTAGTAAATTTGACTCGTTAAAAATTTAAGATAAGTATGGTAAGGCGTCAAGGTGTCTTAATATAGGGATCAAACATGGTTTTTCATGCATTAACATTCGCCAGGTCCCGAGGGAGGTGTTGAAAACCGAGGCCGGAGGCCGCGGTTTTCAACACCTCCCTGGGGACCTGGCGAATGTTAATGCATTGAAAAAACAATGTTCGACCACTATTATTGCATAAAAACTAAAAACATTTTCTACATCTCGCGTTATTTTGTGCACTGTTTTGTTTCGCCTTTTCACCGATGTCTCGTGAAGCAATTTCCACGGACTATGCTCGTTCTAGGGCCGGGCAGTATACACCTCGTGATGGTAGCAATTCTATGGCCCCGGTGTGAGCATATAGAAAGTTGCGTAGCCGTGCATTAACAGCTCATGAATTGCCTTGTTAATACACGGCTTTTCGCCGGTTAATGCACGGCTGTTAATAACGTGCGACACTGCTTTTTATGCAATAATTGTAAATATGGTATAATAATTGCTGTTCACATTTGTTATAAGACTTATTTATTTAGCAAGGATTTTATATATCAGAAACTTGTTGTATGTATTTACTTATTTATTTTTTTTTTTCAGAATCCGTACCCATCAGAAGAAGAGAAAAGAAAAATGACTAGTCAGACGAATTTAAATTTAGTACAGATCAACAACTGGTAAGTTGAACAGACTTAATGAAACTGAGTTGTAAGTTTTTGATTAATTGATATGCTCCTTCTTCCAGAATATCATTCTTTAGAGAGCATTTTTAAACTCTTAACATCCCTTGTGTTGTAGGCAAAATAAACAAACAAGAGGATGTTTTTAATTAGGCTCCACTTTTTATTTGATTCCAGATATCTCCAAAGTACCTTTAAATATCTGCCATCACTACCTACTTTACTACTTTATAATTTATTCATCCTAGCTTGCGTGTTTGTTACTTTTCTCTTCACTTGGAATTTTTGTTGGTAAGATTGTTATTCACAGGATTAGTAATTTTCCAGGCCTTATTTATTAACCTTTGGTAATTTTCCATCCCTTATTTGAGCTCAGGTAATTTTCCATAGCTTATTTAATCTTAGGTGTTTTTCTATCTCTTGCTTGACCTTTTTTTTGTAGTTTTCCATCTTTTATTGAATCATTGGTAATTTTCCATCATTACTTGCAGGCTGTGTTAAACTTGCAAATGCTCAGGTTTGGCAAATTTAATTCATAACTTCAAGTTTGTAATTTTCTGCCATTATTTATTAGGTTGGTAATTTTCCATTCTTACAGTTCATGGCTGCAGGTATGATCACTATCTGTGCAAATATTGTTTTTCTTATTTCTTCTTGACAGCTTAGATTATGCATATTCACAGGGATCAATTTTAGCACTTGCTAACTTGCTAAATGCTAGTTAATTTCCTCAAAAAGCAAGCTGCAATTTCCAACACTTGCTAATTCTAGCAAGTTGGAAAGATTCTCTTTAATTGGTGGAACCTGAGGCATTGTTGCTGAAGTTCTGCAGTTTCTTTTCCAAAAGCAATGCCAGTATTTTTCTTATTTTTCCCAGAAAACAGGTTTTGACATTACATGCAAATTGTCTCCTATATTTTTTTTATTTTTCCCAGAAAACAGGTTTTGACATTACATGCAAATTGTCTCCATAGGAGACAATTTGCATGTAATGTCAAAACCTGTTTTCTGGGAAAAATAAGAAAAATATTTTAAAATGTCTGCTGAAATTTTTACCCAGAGTGTTAAGGTTTGAAGCCACATTTAACAGTGTTTACAAGTGTGAAAACACAAGTAGGCTGAAAGGTTTAGCAAGTGAAAAATAATGCCACTTGCTAATTTTAGCAAGCTGTCAAAAAAGTTAAATTTGAACCCTGATTCATTAGAAATATCTAGGCAAGGTGCTTCTAATGACTACCCAGAGCATTCATTTTGTGGATGTAATAAAATGTTTAGTTGGTATCTCGTAAACAGTAAATACTGTTTCTTATTTCTAAGATTATTTAAAACATCTCCTCTTTTCATATAATCCCACAGATCTCTACAGTTAGTTGAAGAAATTTTATGACCATGTGCAATGTATAACCCATATTTCCTCATAATACAGATATCTTGACTTACACATCTGGAATAACCGCTTATCTCAACCTGAAAATCTGGTCCCTCTTTTAACATGGAAATCTTACTACAGGTAACAAAATATTTTGAGAAAGAGGAGATATTGCTCTTATATCTGTAACTTCAGGAGTCAAATAACACATTCATTGTAAAATATGGTTATTCAATTTATTTTTTCCTCAATTCTACAAATCATATGTCGAGGTAATTTCTCCTCTTTTCTACAATATTTTCAATATATCTGTAACTTCAGGAGTCAAATCACACATTCACTGTAAAATGTGGTTATTTGATTTATTTTTCCTCAATTCTGCAAATCTGATACGTCGAGGTACGGATATCTGGAATTATTTAAGAGAGTCCCTTGGACCAAGATAATGAGTTAGTTGACTGTATATATAGCGAAAATAAGGGTATACATTACTAACCCATTTATGTCGAGTGTATTCTTATGTTGAGTGGACTCCTCCTATATAGAGCTTTGATTATTTGTTGAGGCTCATTTTACACCATTACTTGCAGGTTTACAAATGCGAGAAGAAGAATAATACAGCCAATGTTAGATGCTAGCAACCCAGAGGAGGCCATAGGAAGACTGGCTAAGTATACCAGTCACCATACTTCAGGACCTTGGACCATTCCAAGACCACAAGCTGACAAGTGCGAGATGTTTAAAAGGACACCACTAGCATCAAAACCTTCAGGAAGAACATCTAATTCATACCCAGAATCGTGTAAGCCCATTTTAGACTAAATAAACTCCCCCACACTACAACTTGAAGAGTCGACTTTCAATTTTAGGTATATCAGGCTAAGTGATTTAGATGTCCCTAGAGATAAATGGCTTGACTATTTGCACACAGTGGAGACCCAAATGAGATGCCGCATTCTGCGGCCACTAATCTGGGTCTGCACTGTTTGCCAGTTACCCTTTTGGGGGTCTCCAGACTAAAATGGGTTAGCTTGTGTAGAAGGCTAATGAAGTAAAAACTGCTTTACCATATAGTGCTAGATAAAAGATTTAGCCGGCCTCGTTGGCTCAGTCGGATACGCGCCCAACTGATGATCAGGAGATCGCATGTTCGATCCACGCCGGGTCCAACAACATTCTTAAGTGGAGATTGATCACAAAATATTTTCTTTGGTCATTCTCTCCCTTCCGCTGATTCAAGAAGGGCAGTTGTCAGTTTCTGGCAAAAGAATGTGCACAAGTACTGGTTAACAGCTTAGAGGAATCAGATCAGAATCAGAATCAAAATACTTTACTGGTGACACATCAATAGGCATTCATTCACTAGGTCCAACGATCGCAAACACTAGTCTCTAGATCTCACAAGTGATGTGAATCAGAACTTTCAGCAGAGGATATTATAGATGCAGGGAGTGCATTCCAATCCCTAATGGTGTCTGGCAAGAAACTGTACTTGTAAATGTCAGTTCTAGCATACTGATTTTACTGATGACACATTTTCATAGGCAGGACTGACCCTAGACCCTAGTGGATGGACTGAGCCATAAAACTTCAACGCAAACAAATAGAGAATTCAAAGGATAATTGTTATTATCAGTTTTGCACCAGAACATACCTGGTGGGTGTTTATTTGAACTGCCATGCTGAGATGATTGGAAAGAGTACCCACATGTCTGATCAAAATTTAGTATGCCTATGTACATCTACATATGTATCCTGTTTCAAGTTTGTAATCTTAATCTGTCTTATAGGTATAATCTGATGTCACATTTTTGTACTTAAATGTTTTATTTGCTTTTTCAGTGGACCACTCAGATTATATCTGAGCCACCAGTGATATGGTGATGAAGATGGATAAAGATCTCTAGTTATTATTAGATTATCAAGAGATTCTCAAGAGATAGATTCTGTGATGGGAATCCTTCATAGAATTTGAGGCATTGGTCTTACTGGTTTTGATCTTACCTGTGGAAAATGAGAACTTACGTCGGTGTGGTAAGAACTTGCGCCTTGAGCCGAGAGAACTTATGATGAAAGCCGAGATCTTTTGGTTTTACCTGCTGAAGTCGAGAACTTGTGTCTTGGGCAGAGAGAACTTTTGCCTTAGCAGAGAGGACTTATTATGAAAGCAGGGGTCCTTTGGTTTTACCTACTGAAATTGAGAACTTAAATCTTGAGCAGAGAGAAGTTAACTTGAGTCTTGAGCAGAGAGAACTTAAGTCTTGAGCAGAGGTCTTTTGTGTTGAAGTAGTGATGTTACAGTAATGAAAGAAGGAAGAAAAGATGGTCTTGTCTGATAAAAATTAAGCTCAGATTGTTTTGTCAGAGCGTTTGTTGTTTCATCAGAGGATGTATGCTGCATTTTTTATTGATGAATGCTATTTAGTAAATCTAAATAAACCAGACAGTTTCATCGCCTAATACTATGTTTACCCTAAATATTGGGACATCTTAACTCTCGTGCTTGTCCTAAAATTTGAACAAGTATATTTAATATACTACCTGTATACTATATGTCTGAAGACTTCTGAATGGATGGTACATCTGATCTGGGATTACATTGTTTGCTCAGGCTTGTCTGTCAGAATACTTAGGGTAAATACAGTTTTGGCTAACTGGGGATGCATGAATTTCATTGGTGCTTTTTGTGCATGTGATGAAGCATCTATATGAATGATGAATGTGAAAACTGGTGACTGAAGTGATATTTAATCAGATATACATATACAGTGACAATGGGTAGCGAACATGTTATATTTTATCATTAGGAAAAGAGGTTAGATGATTGATGTGATAGTGATGTAACAGTTGATGTGCAAATGTTCATAGTGTATTTATGTTCGTGTTTAGCCGGTGACAAAAGCATGGAAATCAAATACCCACAAACATAATTTTCATATGGCAGCTAACTGAGCGGAAAATGATGTTTTGCAATTACAGATTTTGAAACAATTGATCTCAAGCAGTTGGATGAGTGTTTGCTGTATAATAGAATCTACAGCATAGGCCTAGATAAGAGTGGGTTACAGGTAAATATTTTTCTTATTTCTCCATGAAAACATGCGTTGTGGGTACTCATTAGAAGCGCCTCGGCGCTCAGTACTGTTGAATTGCAGAAAGCATCTTATCATGAGCTATCTAGAATACATAGCTTTAGGTAAAAGGTAATAAGATAGCCAGATAACTACAACTCATTATTAGTGCCTCACCAAATTCCTTATGAGTACACTCGGTATGTGTTACCAAGGAGAAATAAGAAAAATATCAATATCCTTTTAGTTGAAAAAAGTGCCACAGCTAGGAGCTATGATTTATTTACCATATTTGCCCTAAGCACTACAGACAGATATGCCTGTAGAAGCAGGTCAGATGCAGCAGTTCAATTTTATCTGAGTCTACACTGTTTGCCACTAATTCTGCAGATTTTTTAACCCTTGTCCTGCTGAACCTGGATATACCCTGCCTTTGCAAACAGTTTAAATCCAGATCAGTTGGCTTCTGAAGAAGCCAACTGATCTGGATCTGCACTGTTTGCCATTCAGTATGTGAATCTATATCAACAACCTTAATCAAGTAATCTGATCGGCTGAAAATTAGAAGTGGGTGTGTCTTCTTAATTTATTCAGCAGGACAAGGGTTGTGAGCTAATGCAAGACAAAACCTGCAATAAGACGTGTGTGACCAGCAAACCTGTACAGTCAAACCTGTCTTAAGCAGCCACCCATGGGAAGCTTAAAATGTGGCTGCTGAAGGCAGGTGGATGCTTAATACAGTTCAAATATATAGGTATATGAATTTTGGGGCAAACCTGTATATCCATCCAGTATAACAAGAGTTTGTTTATCCCGCTTTGGATAGCCTCTAGGTTGTAGAAGGCACATGCCATCAGCAAAGACCCTAATCAGACCGCGTGAATGGGCAGACTGGTCTGGGTCTTTCCTGGTCACACAAGTCTTATTGTAGGTTTTGTTGTGTGCTGGCTGAAATATTCATAAATGAATCTGAACATTATAAGGTTTTTGGCAGTCTGTTGGGACCAGATAGAAAATGAATGCATAAAGTTAGCAAAGGGCTTTGATACAATATGGGAACAGTGAAGATCAAAATAAGCCTGTGCATCTGTGCAATCTGATCAGAGCCTTTTCTGTTAGTAATTATATTCTTCTGTGTCCAGTGATTGTTAGACTGGCTCCAGTTTCCAGTGACTAAATATTTTTCTCATAATCCTGTTTGATAATCCACTAAGCTAAAACAAAAGAAATATCGACTATAAAGGCTGGTCACTATTTTTATGGATTAATAAAAAGGGTTATAAGAAAAAAAAAATTTAGTCACTGGAGACTGGTGCCAGTCTAAGTGATTGTGTGAGCAGTCATTGAAGGTCCTGATCACTGTGGACCCAAATATGCAATATTTTAGGGCCCTTTTCCTGTATTTGATTTTCTTCACGAAAATGGTCCAATGTAATATCTCGAGGTCTAATTCAAGAAGGGCAATTGTCAGTTCTGGCAAAAGAAAATTAGTGCACAGTACTGGTTAACCGCGTAGAGGACAAAGCCTGCCCAGTAAAAGTGTGGTTAAGTTAATTGACCATGCTCAACATGTCCCCATTGGGTTGACTGTGCCATAAAACCTCAACACAAACAAACAATCAAGTATTTTTATTTGATTCTCCAGCATATAAGTGTTTGGAAAAAAAATTGAAGAAAAAACAAAACAAAAAAAACAAAACAAAACAGAACAAAACAAAAACAAAACAAAACAAGGAAAAACCCTCAAAAAAAAACAAAAACAACAAAAAAAAAAACAACACGGAAAAACCCTCTTTATATTGCTATTAACCAAATTAAAATATGTAGCTAAACACCATGTTGTATCCAAACAAGAATGTTTAGATTATATAGTAAAATGACCTGTGAAAGAGATGTAAAACACAAATCATCATCGCCATCATCATCCTCATCATCATCAACAACAACATTTATGACCATGACTTTGTTTCATGATTTAAAAACTTCGTCATATTTCCTATTATGGTAAACGCCCTAAAATTTCGTACACCATAGTTTCTGACAAAATGGCATTTACAAACAGTGCAGACCCAGATCACACTGCTCCTGAAGAAGCAGTCTGATCAGGGTCTACACTGTTTGCCATAGCATTAAGTATTTTAAAGAACAACTGCATAAAAAGTCATATTTAGGCAAAAAGGTATGCCGGAATAAAGTACTCGAAATTTTAGGATATTTACCGTATCCCTAGTGTTTAGCTCCATTTCTGACTAACTGTATTTACCCAAGTATTTGGGAGGGCTGGCATGATCATCATGCACACCTTTTGCCACTAATCCAACAGATTTTAGAATCACTAACATTAAGTCAACATGACTTGTTCAAATTTTAGAAGTGTAGTAAGGTGTTGTCCAATATTTAGGATAAATATGGTTTGTACTAATAGAAAAAATATGATGAAGAATCTCCTTAGCATCATACTATGTTCTTAATGTTTGGCATGCTGGGTAAAAATCTCAGCAGATGACATTTTGATGATATCTTTCTTATTTTTTCTGGAAAATTGGATTGACATTATATGCAAATTGTCTTTTTAGGAGACAGTTTGAATGAAGTGTCAAATCCTTTTTTCTGAGAAAAATAAGAATAATATCATCAATTGTCGTCTGCTGAATTTGTCCATAGCATGCTATGTGATAAATGAACTTGTAAATCATTTAGGCTGTTTATAACTGATTTGTACAGATATATACAGTTGTTTTAGATGGAAACACATTCCAATTATCACTAATGTTATAAATGGCATTTGCTTTTTTTGTTGTTTGCATATATTAACTCTAGTCCTGCTAAACCCGGATATAGCCTGCCTTTGCAAACTGTAGATCCAGATCAGTTGGCTTCTTCAGAAGCCAACTGATCTGGATCTACACTGTTTGCCATTCAGTATGTGAATTTATATCAACAATTGGATCAAAGAATCTGATTGGCTGACAGTTAGAATTGGGTGACAAGGGTTTACTCATAAATCATTGGGAGGGCATGTTGCTTTGCGCTTATCTGTCCGTCCATCAGTTCGTTGGTTTGTCACATTTTCTTCTCAGCAAAGTATCCAAGGCCAGAGTTTTTTATCTTTAGGTTTACAGGAGATAAAAAGTTGCTGTAGAGAGGTAGGAATAAAGTTAAAAATAAAAATGTGAAAAGGATGAAATAAAATAATTTTCCAACAAAAATACATGTAAAAATGCAATATTTCAGCTCAGGGTAGGGACATAAAATAAAAACAAAAATTGAAATGCAAATTTATTTTTCTGGAAGTGCTAAATTCATAGGGTAGGCTTTCCCGTAAACCTAAAAGTAAAAAAACCCAAAAACTATGGCCTAAGGAACCACTTGATTTAGGCAGACAGGGAAGTTGTCATTGTGTTACTTGCAACCTTTCAAAAATAGGAGCTACTCTAAAGGTAAAGAATTTGCTCCCAAATGGAGCAAATATTTTCCTTACAGAATAGCTTCCCAGTGTGAAGATTTGTGAATATATATGTTACGAGTTATTTGTCAAAATAATAGTATGTTTATACTTCTTAAGCCCCAGTTTGTGGCTTGTGTGTGTTTGTGTGTGTGTTTGTGTAACATATTTAACCTACAATCTTGTCATGCTGAATAAATTAAGATACCATGCTCACTTCTTATTTTAAGCCAATCAGATTACTTAATCCAGGTTGTTGATACAAATTCAAATATTTAATGGCAAGTAGTGCAGATTTGGATCAGTTGGCTTCTTCAAAAGCCAACTGATCTGGATCTACACTGTTTGTCATTAAATATGTGAATTAGTATCAAAAGTCCTAGATCAAGTTATCTGATTGGCTGAAAATTAGAAGTGGGCATGGCATCTCATTAAGTATGTGAATTAGTATCAAAATCCTGGATCAAGTAATCTGATTGGCTGAAAATTAGAAGTGGGCATGGCATCTTTATTTATTCAGCATGATAAGGGTTAAATTATTGGGCTTTGTGCATTTACATTTCTTTGAACTATGCATTTTATGAGGTGTGCATTGATATTATCTAGAGGCATTTTATGAGTAAAGGGCACAGATTACTTGTTGAGGAAGAGTATTTGATGATAATTCTGAAATAATTTTCTTCAGTGTCCCAAAATACATATGTTATGGGTACTCATTAGATGTACCTCACAGAGTTGTTTTAATGAGTACCCACAACGTATGTTTTTAGGGAGAAATAAGAAAAATCATCCTAGAATTATCAAATACAGGAGTATTTGAAGATAAGTCTAGGATAATTTTCTGAATCTCTTCTTAAAGATAAGTTTTGGGTACTTATTAGAAATATCTCAGTGAGGCACTTCTTATGAGTACCTCCACACTATACATTTTGTTATGGAGAAATAAGAAAGATTATCTTAGAATTATCATCAAATACTCCTCCTTAACAAGTCCTCTGGGGCTACTGTTATAATGTAGTTATGTTTTAGAAAATAATCAACTAAATGACTTTAGGCCAAAAAAAAAAAAAAAAAAAAAGTATTAGATTCTCAGACACTAATGCATCTGTCCAAAAGTTCCCCCATATATGATATTTTTTCAGTGGTAAGTTTTTTTCCGACCTACGAAAATACGTGACACTGGATTTTACTTGCTTATCTGAGAACCGTTTCTAACCAAATTGCTATCTAGACCACAAACATATGGCATTCGTACTTACTTGCAAAGAAAATCAGTAAATTACGATCTGTTAATGTTGTTTAAGACTTTAAACTTGCAGAGAGATAGATTTTAGATACTTTTGCCATTTTGTTTAGCCAAATAAACCCAAATGTCCAAGAATGTACCCAACTGAAAAATAAAAGTAAAAGCTGCCAGCATGCATCTATTGTTTTGAAAAAAGTGTCTGAGAATCTAAGAATTTTTTTTTTGAGGGGGGTGGGGGGGGGGGGGTGGCGGGGGTGGGGGGGGGAGCAGGTGGTGGTGGGGGTGGGGGGATGGGGCTGAATGACTTTATGGTGCTTCATTGCACAGTCTTTCATATATATTTATAGCTCCAGATAAGAGGGTGTAGCAGGAGAAGTAATTTTCTTATTTCTCCACAAACACATATGTTGTGGGTACTCATTAGAAGCACCTCACTGAGGTGATTCTAATGAGTACCCACAACATATGTTTGTCGAGAAATAAGAAAAATACCAGCACTTTTGGTTGATAAACATGCTTTATCCGGAGTTGTATTGAAATATTCCTCATGTCCAGAGCCTGTCTTCCAGTTTGTTTTATCTAATTTATTTTGCCTTTTGTTAAATTACTTTGGTGCTTATATTTATGTATTTTGTTACACTAGGAATCAGATCATAATAAAATAATTTTTAATGTGTTGTTTTTTTTCATGATGAGTCCTTATCCATTTTATGCTTTCATGTATACCTGACATGTTTTTTTTTTTAGCTGTTTCATGTATAAATCAAATGAATATACCCTTTTGATGTAAATGACTCTCATGGGTTAACACTTCATTAATCACGAACTCATCATCATCATCATCATCATCATCATCATCATCTTCATCATCATCATCATCATAGCTCCAGATAAAGTTTTTTTTTTGTTTTTTTTTCATCCGAAAAGGTTCGTATTTCTCCACAAAAGTGCATCCCCAGGTAAGCAAATGGACTTGTTTCTAACTTGTACCCACATTATAGGGAGAAATAAGAAAAATACATCACAAAAACATACCTATATAATTTTGTCCCCCTTCAATCCCACTTTTATACAGTAAAACTGGGGTTTACAGAGGTATACATTATTTTTCTTATTTTATTAAAAAACATAGATTGTGGGTACTCATTATAACCATCTCAGTGAGGCAGTTCCAACGGGTACCCACAATCTATGTTTTGAGCAGAAATATGAAAAAATATCAGAATTTTTATCTGAAAACTTTCAATTTTTGGAGGTGAAATTGTCAATATATTTGAATAGGCGTGTTTTCATAATGATCTGTTCTATTTGACTGAAAGAAAATATCCTATCTGGAGCTATACATTTACAGAATCACTTACTGGCAAGGAAAAAAAAAAATTAGGGGACTAGATACTCCTTCGAGAAAGGCAAATGCCAAACTTGTTTTTGTTTTGTCCCCTTCTTAAAAAAGGATCAACTCTAATAAGAAAGAATTTGCTCCCACTGGGAGCAAATACTTTCTTATTAGAGTTGATCTTTTTTCAGAAGGGACTTGATGCGAAGAAAAGCAAACAGGATGTCATTTAAGCTGTTTCCCTGATTAGAATTGGCAGAAAATCTAGCAAGTGTACCCCATCCCCTCATAATGTCTAATGCCATTCCAACATAGCAATCAGAAAGTTACCTCCTTGTTATAAATATACGTAAATGAGCGTAAAATTGAGACAATGTATCCTAGGCAAGTGCCCACTGCAAAAATATGTGAAAATACTCAGCAATGGCCACAATCGCAACATATCGTAATAACCCTAAGTATTGGGACAGCTAAGCCTTTGCAAACAATGTAAATCTAGATCAGACACTGCAGAATGTGGCATATGATCAGGTTCTACACAGTTTTGCAATATTGTAGACACATCAACAGGTAGTAGAATGGACTGTTTCAAATTTTTGGATACATATGGTAAGGAGTTAAGGTGTCCCAATACTTAGAATAAATATGGGACAACCTTCACAAGGCACCATAAGAGGAAGAAGAACAAACAAGAACAAAACAAACTATAGTCAACCTAGCTCTTTATACCGACAGTCATGCCGGCCCCGGTGGCTCAGTTGGATGCGCCGTCTGACTGGAGACCAGGAGGTCGCGGGTTCAACCCCCGCCGAGGTGGAGATTGATCACGAAATATTTGCTATGGTCATTCTCTCCCTTCCGCTGATTCAAGAAGGGCAATTGTCAGTTTCTGGCGAAAGAATGTGCACAATACTGGTTAAGCCTGCCCAGTAAACGTGTGGTTAGGTAAACTGACCACGCTCGACATGACCCCATTGGGTTGACTGGGCCGTAAAACCTCAACACAAACAAACAAATACCGACAGTCGATACAACAACAAAATTCGTTACAATGACAATTTGAATGTCACAAACCCTTCGCACAAGAGGTTACAATTGTTGAGAAATTATGCAGTAATATTGCATTCAAGTTCAAGTAACACATGTTTTGAATATTTGTTAGAATTGCCTCACTGAGGCAATTCTAACCAATAGCCAAAACATATGTTCTGTGAGGAAATGTGAATAAAACAAGGTCTTTCTTACATATCATTGTGTCCATTTAGGATTCTTTACAACAGCAAATTCATTTTAATGGCAACATCTTTGGGAACAATGCTATCGTTGTAACAAGGCTTCACTGTAGCATACTTGCAACAACAGAGGTGCCTTGGGGTGGTCACTAGAAATACTACTGTGTGGGTTAACACTTTGCATGCTGGTTAAAAAATTCAGCAGACAAAATTTTGAAACATTTTTCTTATTTTTCCTAGCAAATAGGATTTGATACTTCATGCAAATTGTCTCATGATATTTTTCTTATTTCTTCATGAAAACATCTTATGGGTACTCATTAGTTTGCCACAGTGAGTTTTTTTTAATGCATATCCACAAAATGTTTTCACAGAGGAAAAAGAAAAAAGAGAAAAGAAAAATATTATGTAGGTACTCCCACTTACTTGGAGCTGTGCTTATCTTCAGACATTAACAAAGGAGTACAAAGGAAAAAAGGACAAAAAGAAAACAAAATGGAAAGGTATTGGGGGTGATAGCTAACATAATGACAATCAAAAATCATGGTACTGTACATTAAAAAACAAACAAACAAAAAAAAAACATCAAGCAAAGTGGGCAGCATAGTCTGCTTAGTCTCTATTGTTGAACTAAAGAAGACTGTTGACAGACAGGCCTGAGCAAACAGTGTAGACCCAGATCAGATGCCACAGATGTGGCATCTGATCAGGGTCTACACTGTTTGCCCTTCATCCAGTAGTTGTTGGACACATGAGCGGGTAGTAAAATGGACTTACCCTATTCAAATTTTATGATCAGTCTGGTGAGGAGTTCCTGTGTCCCAATGCTGAGCTAAGATAGGATATTGAGAACAGAGATTTTCCTTTTCAGAATGTGTTTATCTGAGCTTTTGCTGTTGACTTCTTGCATAAGAACTCTTTGCTCACATTGAATATTATATGCATTGAGTGTCTTAACGCTTAGAACTCTGAAGTACCCTTTGCTCATATTGAATATTGTATGCATTGGATGTCTTTACGCTTAGAGCTCTGAAGTACCATTTGATCATATTGAATATTATATGCATTGGATGTCTTTACGCTTAGAGCTCTGAAGTACCATTTGCTCATATTGAATATTATATGCATTGGATGTCTCTACGCTTAGAGCTCTGAAGTACCATTTGCTCATATTGAATATTATATGCATTGGATGTCTTTACGCTTAGAACTCTGAAGTACCCTTTGCTCATATTGAATATAATATGCATTGGATGTCTTTACGCTTAGAACTCTGAAATACCCTTTGCTCATATTGAATATTATATGCATTGGATGTCTTTACGCTTAGAACTCAGAGTAAAATTTTCAGCAGACATTTAGAAATATTTTTCTTATTTTTCCCAGAAAACAGGATTTGATATTTAATGCAAATTTTCTTCAATGGAGACAATTTGCTTGAAATATCAAGTCCTGTTGTCAGGGAAAAATAAGAAAAAATATCATCAATTTGGCATCTCCTGAATTAGCCCAGAGATTTGTAGAGGTTAAACATTTACATCTGTCTGGGTAAATTCAGTAGATAACAAATTGATGATCGTTTTGACATTTCCCAGAAAATAGGCTTTGCAAATTATCTCCTAAACTCAAATAAAGAATAACAATTTTTGTTAGCTCGATAAAGAGAAATAAAACAGTGTACTTACATTACCATCCTAATATTATTTAAGGCAACAAGAACTATTAAAATGCATGTTAATGCTTAGCCAGCTGTATAAAATTTTCTGCAGGCGACATTTTGAAATGACAAAGTCTATTGTCTTGGGAATATAAGAAAACTATCATCAATACTGTTGTCTGAAATTACCCAGGGAGTAGTAAAAGTTAAGTTGCTCTTGTCCTCTTTTCTTTGCATTCCAAAAGAGAAAATCTGGTGGATGTCTACTGAGTTGATAGGTGAGACAAGATGCCCAGGATTAATCTTTGACCTACTTGTGACCTTTTGCATTTGGACTCCCTTATAAAGTTCAGCAGAGAAAAAATTGGTCATGTTTTATTTATTTTCCCCAGAGAATGTGGTTTATAGTTCATTTAAATAAGAAGCTGTTGTAGTCACTTTAGCATTTGCCCCATTCCCAAAAAAACAAAAACTAAAAACTCGGAGTTTTTAGTTTTTGTGTTTTTGGGAATGGATACACATTTTTGGGATGCAAATGTGTCAAAAATATGGTCTGCGCAGAATGGAAAGAATTTTCACATTGGCGTAAATTCTTTACTTATGGAGTAGATCTCTTACAGAAGGGGCTTTGTTTGCAGAAAAGCAAGCAGGAAGTCACAAGTCATCACAAGTCATCTGAGTCTCCCTTTAAAATGGCAATAAAACAAAACAAAGCAATAACAAAACAACAACAACAAAATACTCTCATTTGTATTCAGTGGCCTTAACGCTTAGCACTTTGGGTAAAATTTTCAGCAGACGACATTTTGAAATATTTTTCCAAGAAAACAGGATTTGACATTTCATGCAAATTGTCTCCAAACTCCTTTGGAGACAATTTGCATGAAATGTCAAATCCTGTTTTCTTGGAAAAATAAGAAAAATATCACCAATTTGCCGTCTGCCAAAATAGCCAAGAGAGTAGTAAAAGTTAAAGTTTAGTACAGGCAAGCTTTGCTGCCAGATGTTTTGTCCTGTTTTACCATGCAGTTTACAAAAAAAAAAAAAAAAAAAAAAGGCTCAAAATATAGGTTATTGATGTTGGGGTTAACCCTTGTTATGCTGAATAATTAAGATGTCACACCTGCTTCTAATTTTCAGCCAATCAGATTACTTGATCAGATTACTTGTTGCTATAAATTCACATACTTAATGACAAACAGTGGAGATCCAGATTAGTTGGCTTCTGAACGGCTCTGGATCTACACTGTCTGCAAAGGCAGGGTATATCCGGGTTCAGCAGGACAAGGTGTGTGAAAAGAGAAAATATATTTCTAGGCACCACATTTCCCCATACTGACACATTATTATTATTTTCTTTTTTCAGATGCTGTCTTTGAAAGTTAAAAAAGTGATGAATTGGCAGTCACTGATGGCAGAAAAAGATGAATCTGATGAAGAGTCTGCCATTGATAACAGAAAAAGTTGAATTTGATGAAGAGACTGTAACCTATAACAGAAAAAGATGAATCTGATAAAGAAAGATTAATCAGGTGAAGAGACTGTCACCAATAACAGAAAAAAGATGAAAATGATGAAGAGTCTGTCACTGATAACAGAAAAAATTGAATTTGATGAAGATTGTCACCGATAACAGAAAATGATGAATCTGATGAAGAGTCTGTCACTGATAATAGAAAAAAAAATGAATTTGATGAAGAGTCTGTCATCAATAACAGAAAAAGATGAATTTAATTGATTAAGAGTCTGTCACTGATAACAGAAAACAATGAATCTGATGAAGAGTGTCACTGATAACAGAAAAATGTGAATCTGATGAGGAGTCTGTCACTGATAACAGAAAAAAGTTAAATTTGGTGAAGAGTCTGTCACTGATAACAGAAAAAGATGAATCTGATGAAGAGTCTGTCACCAATAACAGAAAAAGATGGAGAGTCTGTCACTGACAACAGAAAAAGATGAATTTGATGAAGAGTCTATCACTGATAACAGGAAAAGATGAATTTGATGAAGAGTCTGTCACTGTTAACAGAAAAGATGATCTGATGAAGTCTGTCACTCATAACAGAAAAGATGATCTGATGAAGAGTCTGTCACTAATTACAGGAAAAGTTGAATTTGATGAAGAGAAAAATGAACCTTATGAAGAGTCTGTCACTGATAACAGAAAAGGATGAATGTCACTGATAATTACATAAAAAGTTGAATTTGATGAAGAGTCTGTCACTGATAACAGAAAAAAAGATGAATCTGATAGAGTCTGTCACAAATAACAGAAGAAAGATGAATCTGATGAGGAGACTGTCACTGATACAAGAAAAAGATGAATCTGATAAAGAGTCAGTCACTGATAACAGAAAAAAGATGAATTTGATGCAGTCTATCACTGATAATAGAAAAAGATTAATTTGGTGAAGAGTCTATCACCAATAACAGAAAAAGATGAATTTGATGAGGAGTTTGTCAATGATAACAGAAAAAGATGAATTCGATGAAGAGTCCATCGATAACAGTTTGGTCAGAATCTTTTTTTTGGTTGTTCTAATAATTTTTTTGTTTGTTGGTTCTAATAAATTCTAGATGATGAACATATTGTGCTAATAAAGATTGAAGATGAGGCCAGGTTGGGTTGGTGTTTTTGTGGATGCAGACCTAGACAGAGAATTTGTTCGAAATGAGTATTTGTTGTTAATTTGGGGATAATTTTTCATCTTTTGCCATAAAAACATATGTTGTGGGTACTCATTAGACTTCTTATGAGTACCACAATGTATGTCTTTGTGGAGAAATAGAGAACATTGTCCCAGATTTATCGCCAAATGCACCTCCTTAATAAGTCTTCTGGATGTGTTAATGGGAAAGTGTTCATGTACAAAAAAAAAAAAAATGTTAATTTTTCACAACCAACTTTACTGAAGTATTTTTCTTAATTTCAGATGGAAAGACTATGTCGTTGTCACTCAGTAAACAGAGCCTGGATGAAATGTACTTGAAAATTGAAGCTCGGAAAAAGCGATATTCGTGTAGAGAGTGTGGTCAAGGCTGTGCGACACCAGCAGCTTTAGAAATACATCAGTACATTCATAGTGGACTGAAGCCATATTCATGTAGTATTTGTAACAAAGGTTTTTCTCAGAGTGGTAGTTTAAACAGACACAAGACCAAATACCACTAACTCAGAGGAGTTGTTAGCATTCTGGTAAAATTTCGGCATACAACATATTGAAATATTTTTATTTTTCCCAGAAAACAGGTTTTGATAGTTCATGCAAATTGTCTCCAGTGGAGACAATTTGCATGAACAGTCAAATCTTGTTTTCTGGGAAAAATAAAGAAAAGTATCATCAATTTGTCGTCAGTTGAATTAGTCTAGAGAGTGATAAAGATTAAGGAGAAGTATTTGGTGATAATTCTGGGTAATTTTTTTCTTGTTTTTCCAAAAAACATATGTTGTGGGTATACATTAGTACAGTCTCTACTGGAGAACTAGAGAAAATGATTCAGAATAATCATCAGATACTTGCCTTTAACAATTCCTCTGCTAAACTTTGACCTTGTAACTACTCCTGATATGGTCGTGGTTTGGATTTTTTTTTTTTTTTTGTTATTCATGCAAACAAGGCAGGAATTCATATTTGAAAGCTAAAAGCTCATTTGCTCCTATGGTGGTACCCACATTTTGTCTGAGCAAGCAGTAAATGCTTTGATCGGACTGCATAAATACAAACAGTATTCGACCAAATTTTCATAAGTTTAGCACATACCCTACAAGCACACAGCTGAGCAATTTCCTAATCTTAAGATTACAGCCTGTGTACTTATCTGCTTCTATATAAAAGCATGTTTTGTGGGTACTCATTTGAATTGCTAACAAGTTGAGGCAATTCAGATGAGTACATATACCAAGATTGTATGGTTTATAAAGAAAATCAGAAAAAAATATCACATAACCATCTTAAAACATGCTTCTTATGAAGTCTCTTATCTTTCTTTAATTCTTTGCATACTGCGTAATTTTGCGTGCTTTTTTGTCGTCTGTAGATTTTAGTTTTAATTAACTTTTTTCAAAAAATCTAACAGGAATACCGTCAGAGTGTAAAACAGTTTAGACCCAGATCAGGCCCGACCTTTTGTCAGGCCTGATCTGGGTCCAAACTATTTGCAAAGGTTATCAGCAGACGACAAAAGTTGCCACTAGTGGGATAAGAGTTAAAGTGTGCCCTTATTAGGAGGATATTTTACTTCATTTTTTCCTGTAATTTTGAGAAACTTAAGCATGCAGTGCAGTAATTAGAGCGAATCTGGTAGACTGGTTACTTGTGTGTCAGCTAAGGTTGCCTTTTGTATGATAGTTTATTGCTTTATTCTTTTTTTGTACAATACAATATCAGGTTTACTTAATACCTCAGTTTTTATTGCGATTGGTATCATATGTATATACGGGTATATAATAAATATACATTTTTGATTAATATCCTCTTCAATTTGTTGTTTTTGATTACTTCTTTGTTTGATATTTATATTCAGAAAAAAAACAAAAAACAAAAACAACAACACTTTTTCATCTTATTCAAAAGGAAAAGCGAGGTTGGTTATATGATACATGTATTTTGATGCATATTTTGATCAGATGAAAAAATAAGATTGTTATTGAGATTTAAAAATTTGAAAATTGTGTTTATGGGCACCGCCATTTTGAATAATTAATGAGGCCTTGATTTCATAAAGCCATAATTAAATATGCAAAACCTAAGTAAATAATATATATATACTGCAATATTGTACCTCCATAATAGTGTATGCAACTTGAAAACCTGTTCAAAGAGACACATGTCAGAAAGAAAAGTTAATTAAATAGGTTGAAATGTTTAGAATCTCATTAACTATTCAAAATAGCGATGCCCTTGACAAAAGTGGTGAAATCTTTAAACGTCAATAACTTGCCTAATTTTAATCCGATTTTGATCATATATGCACCGTTTGTCAAGATTTTTCATTTCAGATACATTCTTTGACAATGTTGCTATTCCATTTAATAGAAAAAAGTATTTTGCATCTCTTTTTAATATAGGAATCGTGGATTTATTCAATGTGTAAAGTCCGGGGAAGTTTTTAAGTGAGCGAGCAGAGATGTCAGTCTCTTGAGACGGTGGAAGGGAAATAGATCCAACAGATTCCTGCTCTGGACTTTATTAAAGTGTAAAACTTTTCCTCCAAATGATCAAATTGAGTGAAGTGTGTATAAAGATGTGGAGATGGAATTATTTTACCATATTTAACCTAAGGCCAAATAAAAAAATATGTGTGTTTAGGTTAACATGTTAGAGAAAAAAAAAATAGGTAGGGTAAGGAAAATAACCTAAGGCCAAATAAAAACGTGTGTTTAAGTTAACATGTTAGAGAAAAAAAAAATAGGTAGGGTAAGGAAAATAACCCAAAGTATTGGGACACATTATCTACTTACCATATACAGTCGAAACTCGTTATCTGGAACTCGCTTATTTCAAATTACCGCTTATCTCGAAGTGAAAATCTGGTCCCCATTTTAACATGAAATTATGACAACACGTAACAAAATAATGTGGAAAAGAGGAGAAATTGCTCCTCAGGAGCAATTTCTCCTCTTTTCCACATTATTTTATATATATATTTCTAACTTCAGGAGTCAAATTACATATTCATTTGTTAAATGTGGTTGTTCAATTTATTGTTTTCCTCACTCTCTCAACTCTGATATGTCGAAGTACGGATATCTCGAAGTATTTCAGTGAGTCCCTTGGAATTCGAGATAACGGGAGTTGACTGTATGTGTCCTAAAATTTGAAAAGGGTCCATTCTAATACCTCTCCATGCGTCTAAAATGTTGTATGTAATGTCAAATATTGTAGACCCAGATCAGATGCCACATTCTGCAGCATCTGATCTGGGTCTACACTATTTGCAAAGGCCTGTCTGGCCCAATACTTAGAGTTATTAAGGTAGGTTGGTTTTTTTTTTGGTTTTTCTTTTTTTAACATTTTTTTATGTAGAATTATACCATAATTACCTGTTAATATGTTTGGACTTATGATTGATCGTGAAATATTTTCTACGGTCATTCTCTCCCTTCTGCTGATTCAAGAAGGGCAGTTGTCAGTTTCTGGCAAAAGAATGTGCACAATACTGGTTAACCGCTTAGAGGACTAAGCCTGCCCAGTAAACGTGTGGTTAGGTAAACTGACCACGCTCGACATGACCCCATTGGGTTGACTGGGCCGTAAAACCTCAACACAAACAATGTTTGGACTTATAACCATAATTCTGTTTGCTACCCTAACAAATGTCTCAAAGTACTCATAGATTGGCAAACAGTGTAGATCCTGATCTGCGTCTACACTATTTGCATACACTATATTTAACATAAATATGGTGCATGGATATTTTATTCAAGTAACACCTTCCTTTTTTTTTTTTTTTTTTTTTTTAAAACAAAATTGTGCCACGTTTCACCAGGAAAATTAACCCATGGCCTGCTGGTCCCGGATATACCCTGCCTTTGCAACCAGTGTAGTCTTCAGAAGCCAACTGATCTGGATCTTCATTGTTTGCCATATAGTATGTGAATTTGTATCAACATCCTTGATCATTAATCTGATTGGCTGAAAATTAGAAGTGGGTGTGGTATCTTAATTTATTCTGCATGACAAGGGTTAATAAAGCTTATATTCCAGAAGCTTGCTTCCAGAAATAAAAAGAAATAAAAAAAAAAAAAAAAAAAAAAAGAAATTCTGTGTGTTTTGTCTGACTGACCCTTAGTGAGAATTAACTGGAACAGTATTTCAGTTGGTAGAGTATCCTCTTTCTGACAGGGAGTTCGATCCCCAGCTGACTCATACCAAAGACATTAAAAATGGTACTAGCTGCCCTTTCGCTTGGTGCTTAGCCTAAAGTATGTAGAGCTAGGAATCAGAACTGGTCAACTCAATGTCAGTTTAATGTGACTGGGTTGAATATCACGTCGTGTCTGGGACGTGATATTTCAGTAAGGCAGCACTCTAAAAGTGAGCATTGAGCTCCCTGCCATATCCAGACCTTGTCTCGGTATGACTTAAAGATTGTTGAAAGTGACGTAAGACCCAAATAAAACAAAACAATCTTAGGGAGACTTATCATATATGAGCCAGCGCACAATAAAACCTACAATAAGACTTGTGCGACCAGCGAAGACTCAGATCAGCCTGCACATCTGCACAGTCTGATCATAGCCTTTGCTGATCGCATGTGCCTTTTACAGCCTCCATGCAATCCAAAGAGGGATAAACGAGAACCATTGTCATACTGGGTGGATATATACTGGATCTGAGTCTTTGCTGGTGACACGGGTCTTTTTGTGGGTTTTGTTGTGTGTTGGCTCATATATTGTTACTTGGCTACTGTCATATAGTCAACCCTTTTTATACTGACACTCGATACAACGACAAAATGTGTTATAATGACAATTTGAATTTCACGAAACCTTCGTTCTAGATATGACAGTTAATGAGAAATAATGCAAGAATATTGCATTAAAACTTCAAGCAACATATATTTTGGATATTTATTACAAGCGCCTCACTGTTCTATGAGGATATAAAATAAAACAAGGTCTTCTTTACATATTATTCTGTCCATTAAGGATTCTTTACAACAGCAAATTCATTTTAATAGCACTATCTTTGGGAACAAATGCTGTCATTGTAGTAAGGGTTTGCTGTATATTTAACCCTTAAAGCGACAAGAAAAACTGCATCTGAAAATGTCGTCTGTTTATGTCGTCTGCTGAATATTCTTGCAGACTTTTCAAACCTATTTTTGCATACAGGCAAACAGTGTGGACCCAGATCAGAGTGATCTGGGTCCACACTGTTTGCAAAAATGACTTTTAAAATAACAAGCAGATGACAAAGCAGACAACAATAGTTGTGACTGGCCCTTTAAGGGTTAAGTGTAACATGCACAAGGAAGCTTGGCAGAAACTTAACCCTTAAAGCGCCAATCACAACTATTGTCGCCTGCTTTGTCATCTGCTTGTGATTTTAAAAGTCATTTTTGCAAACAGTGTGGACCCAGATCAGACTGATCGGGGTCCACACTGTTTGCCTGTATGCAAAAATAGTTTTGAAAAGTCTGCAAGAATATTCAGCAGACAACATAAACAGACGACATTTTCAGATGCAGTTTTTCTTGGCGCTTTAAGGGTTAATAATCCTAAGTGTTGGGACAGATAGGCCTTCGCAAACAGTGCAGACCCAGATCAGACACTGTAGAATGTGGCTTCTCGTGAGGGTCTACACTTTTTGCCACCTATCCAGCAAGTTTTAGACACAACAAGGTGTAGTAAATTATACTTGTTTAAATTTTAGAGCAAGTGTGATAAGGAGTTGAGGGGTCCGAAAACTTAGGGTAAATATGGTACAGTCGACTCTCGCTATCTTGACCTCGCTTATCTCGAATAACCGCTTATTTCGAAGTGAAAATCTGGTCCCTGCCTAAACATGAAAATCTAACAACAGGTAAAAAATATTGTGGAGAAGAGGAGAAATTGCTCCTAAGGAGCAATTTCTCCTCTTTTCCACAATATTTTCAATATATCTCTAAGTTCAAGGGTCCAATTACATATATATTTGTTAAATGTGGTTAATCGAATTATTTTCCTCAATTCTGCAAATCTGATATGTCGAGGTACAGATATCTCAGAGAGTCCCTTGGAATTCGAGATAAGGAGAGTCGACTGTATATTGTAACATGGCGGCTGTTATATATTTCAGAGAAACTCTCACAAGGAAGCTTGGCAGAAACCACAGTGGTAAATGAGCGGTACAGACACAGAGAAAGAATGCCGCATCAATTATACATTTGTGACGAATGTGGAAAAACCTTCCTCAGGCCATCGCATTTTGAATCACACAAGAGAATTCATAGTGGAATTAAACCATTTATCTGCGAGTTTTGTAATAAGAGTTTTACACAGAAAGGACACATGGAAAGACATGTTTTTGTAACTCACTATCAAGTGCTTAAATAAAATATATTGTTTTATCATTGGTTTTTAGTTATGTCCTACTTTGTCCTTCTCTGGGAAGATTCAGCAAACAAAAATTTACGATATTTTCTTTTTTTTTTTCGCAGAAAACATAGCTGAAATTTTACCCAGCATTTTAACCCATAAACTGCCAATCACAACAACTGTCGTCTGCTTTGTCATTTGCTTGTGATTTTAAAAGTCATTTTTGCAAACAGTGTGGACCCAGATGTAGTCTGATCAGGGTCCACTCTGTTTGCCTGTATGCAAAAACAGGTTTGAAAAGTTTGCAAGAATATTCAGCAGACGACATTTTCAGATGCAGGTTTTCTTTGGCGTTTTAAGGGTTAAATCTGCAAATGTGAGTAGATACTGCTGGGCATGCTGGCCAAAATTCTTGTATGGTCAGTGATTCCAAGAATTTCAAGTATATTTTTATCATCACAGGATGTCAGAAAGACTGTGGAAAATTTTCAACGCATTCCAAATAATAATAATAATAATAATAATAGTGATAATAATAAAACAAAATCAAAAATAAAGAAATATAAAATATTTGCGTATCACTCGATGTAAATTTTAACGAAACGTTATTTAACGATGTCGTTAGCTTTGAACAACTGGGCCCTGATAGCTCAAGAAAACAAATATTTTAGAAAATTTTATTATTTTATCATGGAATTGTATGTTGTATGTACTTATTAGAATTTCCTCCTCAAGGCAATTCTAATGAGTACACTCAACATACAATTATGGTATTGAAAATTAAAAATATTTTCCTAAATTATCGCTATTTGCTTCCTGACCAGGAGGACAACCCTCAGTGGCTCGAACTACCCACATCTCAAACAAATTTCCATGGTCTCAAAGATGTTCGAGCCATTGAAGCTTGACTGTATTTTGTTTTGATTTCAGAAAAACAAGGAGATAAGTTAATGGAACCTGCAGCAAGAAGGTTCGAGTCAACCATCGAGTTCCCCAATTATCCTGTCTACACGTGTGATGTCTGCTTCAAGGTCTTCATGTATCCCTCGCAGCTGGAAATACATGCAAGAAGTCATAACAAGTTAAAACCTTTCGTCTGCAAAATATGCCAGAAGGGTTTCCCATATAAACAGACCATGCAACGGCATATTGTCGCGGCGCATTCAGAATTACTGTAGCTGCCAGGACTTTTGTCACAGAATAACACTAAATAGAGGATGTGAAGTAGTTTTGATGATAATTCTGGGATAGTTTTCTCTATTTCTCCATAAAAAACCCCAAAAAACATATGTTTTGGGTACTCATCAGATTCCAGAAAAAGCATATGTTGTGGGTACTCATTAGAAGTGCCTCAATGAGGCACTTCTAATGAGCACCGACAAAATATGTTTTTAAATAAGAAAAAATATCCCAGAATTACAGTGTCACCAATTACTCCTCCTTAAAGGGAACGGAAACTTCAGGATTAATCCTGATTGCAGGATTGAGGACTTTCGTCTTAAGCATGAAATTTCCCTTTTCCACTTGTTGACAAGACTATCCTTTAATGTCAAAAGTGGTTGTTTGGGTTAATGTTTCCCTGAAATAAGTTTAAAAACTAATTTTTAGTTGTTTTATTGTAGTTTCTTGAATCTGCTTGGAGAAAGTATGTCAGTTTTAGGACTGAATTTTTAGATTGCAGAATTCATTATTAGTGACTATTCTCACCCCTGTCCTTAACCTTTGTCCTGCTGAACCCGGATATACCCTGACTTTGCAAACAGTGAAAATCCAGATCAGTTGGCTTCTTCAGATCTGCAGTGTTTGCCATTAAGTATGTGAATTTATATCAACAATCTGGATCAAGTGATCTGATTGGCTGAAAATTAGAAATGGGTGTGGCATCTTAATTTATTCAGCAGGACAAGGGTTAACAAGTCCTAGGACTAAACATTTTGGTCATGTACTTTGGTCTTTGAAACAGGATATCTGATATGAGCAAAACATTATCAGACAATGAAGATCTGGACAAGGTGGTCTATTTTGAGCTTTCTCGTATCTACGATATTTACCCTGAAGATTCAGACATACAGGCTTGAGCAAACAGCATTGACTGAGATAGATGCTGCAGAATGATGCATCTGGTGGGTGTCTACAGTGTTTGCCACTGACCCAGCTGTTTTGAGACACATCAACAAGTTGCTAACCCTAAAAATGCCAAGAAAACCTGCATCTGAAAATATCGTCTGTTTATGTCGTCTGCTGAATATTCTTGCAAACTTTTCAAACCTATTTTTGCATACAGGCAAACAGTGTGGACTAGAGGAGCAGTCAGATCTGGGTCCACACTGTTTGCAAAAATGACTTTTTAAATCACAAGCAGATGACAAAGCAGACGATAATTGTTGTGATTGGCAGTTTAAGGGAAGATTATATAGGATAAGTACCATATTTACTCTATGTATTCAGACAGACACACCTGAGCAAAAATGTAGACCCAGATGAGATGACTTATTCTGTGGTGTCTCATCAGGGTCTACACTGTTTGCCACTCACCCAGCGATTTATAGACACAACTGAGGGTAGTAAATTGTATATATACAAATTTTAGTATTCCCAAAACCGAGACAATAACATGGTTTATCTGTTTTAACCAATGTAGGGGACTTTTTTTTTTCATACAAAAATTATACTTTTATTTATTTAGTATATCTTTTTCACTTTTTTTTATTTTTTATTTTTTTTTTTTTTTTACATTTTTATGGTAAAGTGGTAACACCTGCTGGACCTGTTGACCTTTTGTACTTAAAATGATATAACACCCATCTTTTTTTAATTAAACTGACTGAGGCACTACTGCTAAAATCTGTTTGGTTGTAACCATGTCAATCAAAAATAAATTACATCAGCATCTTAATTTGGTCAAATTTTGGTGCAGTCTGGTTGGTCAGCTGTAGCTTTGGTCATTATAATATTCTCCAGACATACTGTCTGGTTGTATGTGTTTTATTCAACAAAAAATGAATGTGTCATTTTTAAATAGGAAGTTGCTCAGTGCAGAAGTAATTTTGAAGCTCCTCTGACCTTTACCATTCTCTGGGCAATTTCAGCAGACAATATATTTGATGATACGTCTCTTATTTTTTCCAGCCAACAGAATTTGACATTTCATGCAAACTCTCTCTATTGGAGACAATTATCATGAACTGTCAAATCCAGTTTCCTGGGAAAAAAGTAAGAAAACTATTTCAAATTACTATCTGCTGAAAATTAATGTTAAGCACTCTCTGGGCAATTTCACCAGACAACATACTGATGGTATGTTTATTTTTTCCAGAAAACAATTTGATATTTGGAGACAATTTGCATGAAATGTGAAATCCTGTTTCCTTGGAAAATAAGAAAATACTTCAAAATGTCTGCTGAAAATTGATGCTTAGCACTCTGGGTGCAAAATTCAACAAACAACATTTTGAAATATTTTTCTTATTTTTCCCAAAAAACAACAAACTTTTTTTGAGAAATATCATCAGTTGTCATCATCTGCAGAATTAGCCCAGAGAGTGATAAAGGTTAAGGTGCACTAATGGGTTGACAGTCATTCTAAAGTACACCTGTGAGATCTATAAATAAACCATGGGATAACTTTCAAAAATGAAAATTATCCCATGGTCCAGCTATGATATACCATGGTTCGTGCGCATGTACGATGCGATAATGCACGAGCGTGAGCGAGTGCATTTATCCCACGTGCATGCGCAGAACCATGGTATAACTGATTTATCACATTTCATGCATGTAGACCATCTATATCGCGAGATATTTCATGCTGAATGTTGGGAATTTAGGCCACTATGTGATAAGTATGATAAGGAGTTGAGGTGTCTGAAAACTTAGGGTGAATTTGGTAGGTAAGAAGCTTAAAGGTCAGAATATATAGGGTGAGTGAATATAATTCACAGTTTGTAAAGATGTTGTTTTAACACAGCTTCAGCTTGAGCCTAGATGGTAAATTTGATGGTTTTTTTTTTTTTTTGTTTTGTTTATTTTTGTGCATGTTTGTATGGTTTTAGGTATCTATTAGGTAAAAAGCACATTACTCTCAATTCTTAATCTTGGGTTTTATATAGTTTTAACCCTGTTCTTGCTGAACATGGACGTGCCCTGCCTTCGCAAACAGTGTAGTTCCAGATCAGTTGGCTTCTTCAGAAGCCAACTGATCTTGACCTGCACTGCTTGTCATAAAGCATGTGAATTTGTGTTAACCTGGGTCAGGTTATCTGATGGCTATCCGTTAGCCTTGCATATGGTCAGGAATGATTAGAGCTAGGATCCTGAAATTTTATATATAGCACCAGCATGAAAAAATAAGCAGACCCATATTTTTGCGTTTTTCCTTCAGGGTTGTCCTAACAGAGTTATTCCATTTTTTAGACTTAGGCATTTGACGATAGATGGTTGGTACCTTGTGTGCGCAACTCCTCATGGAATTTCATACCAATTATGAAATTTTGCAGGCTCTTTTGTCATGGTCTGTAGCAAGGGGGTATAACCTACGTCACATATAACAGTGAAAAAGATTATGGATAGTTGCGAAAAGGGCCAGTACAAACCGTAAATTGCGGTCGTTTCCTATTTCGTTTTTTTTTCTGGCAAAAACCAGGGTAGGCTAAGCGTATATAGCAAGAAACAAGGCAGTCATGTTGGCAAACTTGATGCATGAGTGCATTGTCATTGTTGAGAACACTTGCCTACAATTTCTTGTAAGGTTATTAAAATATTGTGCTTGAGTGTTCTCAATGATGATAATACGGTAGTTCATCAAATCTGCCATTATAAGTTCTTTCATCTTTGTCGCCTATCTTTTTTACATACACTGAACTTATTCTTATTTTTATCTAAACATTGAAAATAATAAAAAAGGACTAACCGGTTTGAACCAGCTGATTTGGCAAAAATCTATAGTCTTTTTCAGATAATCAATTAATCTTTCTAAGCAGGATCTGTAAATAAGCTGATACGCAATTTAATATGTTACTACATTTAATCTTAAAAACACCGCAGTTTTGGTCAATGCATGTTTAAGGGAAAGATTATAGTTGGGGGTATAGTGTTTTACAAGCACATTCTGGAAGGAAGCCCACTGATGTGGTTGTTGCCCCGGTACCTGCACGTTAATCCGTTGATGATGATTGTCTTATTTGTCAGCAAAAACATACGTTGTGGGTATTCATCTGAAGTGCCATGTGCTTTCAGTGAGTACCAGCAATATATGTTTTTGGGGAGAAATAAGAAAAAAAATATTTCCTGATCCTTCTCTTACCTAGTGTTATGTATAATCCACTGGTAGTATAGATCCAAATATGGTGATAATCTAACCCTTTAAATGCCAAGAAAACGTGCATCTGAAAATGTTGTTTGTTATGTCGTCTGCTGCATCTTCTTGCAGATTTTCAAACATACCTTTTGCATATAGGCAAACAGTGTGGACCCAGATCAGACTGCTCCTAGAGGAGCAGTCTGATCTGGGTCCACACTGTTTGCAACAATGACTTTCAAAGTAACCTGCAGAAGACAAAGCAGACGACACTTGTCGTGTTTGGCATCATAAGGGTTAGGGTAATATATATACCAAAATATATCTTAGGGCACTCACTGGAATCTCCTTTGGAATGCATTTCAATGAACACTGGAAAGATGTACCGTATTTGACCAAATACTGCACTGTGCACTTACATTTTTCAAAATTACTGAACAAACTTGTAGTAAAATACCTGCCTAATAAGGGCACTCTTTAAAGAAAGATCAGCAGAGGACTTCATGAGGAGCATATTAAATGATGCTTATGCAATATTATTTTCTGATTTTCTTTATAAAAATATACGTTGTGGGTACTCATTCGAATTGAGGCCTCCGTGAAATCACCTGACTAGTAAATGACACCAAAATCTGACCAACCAAAACAGCTTACCAGTTAACAGTTAATGTTATTGCTTAGACAAACAATATTACCTATGTATTTTTTCATTGATAAATACAGGTACGAATGCAGTTTTCATTGACAAATATAGGTATCACGATATTGTTTGTCTAAGGATTTACGCAGGGGCGTGGTTATAGCCTTCTGACCGAGGAGTCAATTGCCTCGACTTGTAGAGGCAATTTAAATGAGTTCCCACATGGTTTGTTTTTATAAAGATGTCGATAAAAATACACCCATAGTTCAGGATAATAGGGGGTATTGACATTATTTTTTTTCAGGTCATGACAGTAAGGCACTTCATTTTACAGACCCTTTCATTATAACCCTTCTATCTTCTCAATATGACTTAAATAATGTTGAAGGGGATGTAAAAGACCAAATCATCACATATTTTTTCTTATTTCTCCACAGAAATGTATGTGGGTACTCATTAGAAGTGCCTTGGAGAGCTGTTTCTAATGAGTACCACAACATAGATCATGCTTTTCTAGAGAAATGATAAAAATGTTGGTAATTTGGTAATTTTCAGTTGAAAAAGTGCCATATCTGAATTTTGTTAACTGCTGAAGTAGTCAGCAACAAACTGACAGTTATCAATGTTCTGTGTTTCAGAAAGATATTTAGCAGAAGCTGCGGGTGTTCATGAATGGTTTGAACCGAGAGAAAAATCACATCGTCAGTTATACACTTGTGACGAATGCGGAAAAAGCTTCAATTGGCGGTCACATCTAGATTCTCACAAGAGAATGCATAGTGGAATTAAACCTTTCGTCTGTGCATTTTGTAAGAAAGGTTTCACTCAGAAAGGACACATGAAACGACATATTTTTACAACTCATCTTGATGTGCAACAGGCAGTGGATTATATGAAGCACCATAAAACACAAAATTGAATACAAAATAAGACCCGGAGACAGTTCATATGAAATGTGAAGACTTATTTTCTCTTTTTGTATAAATCTGTATATATTTTATGGAACTTCGTTTTTTTTTTGTTTTTTTTTTTTTTTATTCTTCTATATGGGAATGAATTTTATTTTTATAGATTTTTATCAATGTGTAAACTGATGATTCCCTCACACACTGAATAAAGCCTGAAGGACTTCATGTTAACCCTAGTCCTGCTGAAACCGGATACTTCCTGCCTTTGTAAACTGTGTAGATCCAGATCAGTTGGCTTCCAAAGAAGCCAACTGATCTGGATCTGCACTGTTTGTTATTAAGTATGTAAATTTATATCAATAATCTGGATCAAGTAATCTGATTGGCTGAAAATTAGAAGTGGCGTGGCTTCTTAATATATTCAGCATGACAAGGGTTAAGTTTGTGAGTGATTTGCCAGAGTTTACACATTGATAAAATCCACAAAAATGATAATAATTCATTCATTATATTTCCAACAAATGTCAGACTCTAAAGACAGCCGGGAAGGAAAATAGATCAGACGTATTTCTGCTCTGGATTTTATTTAAAACCTTTTCATTCAACTAATCAAATTGTGTGAAATGTGTGTAAAGTTGAAGAGTTGGAACAATTTATTTATATGCTTTGATTCCTTGAATCAGTTGGGCTGCACCATGCCAAAACGTGTCTTGGGGCATATGCTGACAGGGAAGGCCCAGATAAGCTTGCACATCCATGCAGTCTGATCAGAGCCTTCACTGTCGGCTAACGGAGACATTGGATACTGTAGAATGTACCATATTTACCATATATATTCGGACAGATAGGCCTGAGCAAACAGTATAGACCCAGATGAGACGTCGCAGAACGCGGCATCTCATCTGAGTCTACACTGTTTGCCACTCATCCAGCAATTTTTAGACACAACATCGGGTAGTGAATTGTACTGGTTCAAATTTTAGAACATATATGGTAAGGAGTTAAGGTGTCCGAATACTTAGGGTAAATATGGTATCAATGGAGAGCAAATTCCCATATTAGGGTTGCACACACACAAGATGATGCGAGTCCGCAAATTTTGCTCATACTCGAAGTCATATTTTTGCTCGACGTGGCTCAGTTTTATTGACATTCTGAATTTTGTCCTCTTGTTCGGTAATTCAGCTGTAATATATGAAATTGTTGAAGTCATTATTGGTGTTTCTTATAGATCAACCAAATTGACTTGTTGCTTTGACCTTTACATTTAACCCTTGTCCTGCTGAACCCGGATATACCCTACCTTTGCAAACAGTGTAGATCCAGATCTGTTGGCTTCCGATCTGGATCTGCTCTGTTGCCATTTAGTATGTGAATTTGTAACAACAATCTGGATCAAGTAATCTGATTGGCTGAAAATTAGAAATGAGCGTGGCTTCTTAACCCTTGTCATGCTGAATAAATTAAGATGCCGCACCCACATCTAATTTTCAGCCAATCAGATAACTTGATCCAAGAGTTTGATACAAATATACATACTGTATGACAAACAGTGCAGATCCAGATCAGTTGGCTTCTGAAGAAGCCAACTGATTTGGATCTACACTGTTTGCAAAGACAGGGTATATCCGGGCTCAGCAGGACAAGGGTTTATATATTCAGCAGGATAAGGGTTAATATTCATAAGAATAGATCCACTGTTCACTTTAGGCAGGGCTGTGGAATTACCAAATTCTATTCTTCACAGACAAGTAAATGGTCAAAATCTATTTGTCCAACCAAGATTTACTTGCCTGAAAATTGACATTTTTTTATTTCTCAAAGAAAAGCATATGTTGTAGGGACTCATTAGAAGCACCTCAGTGAGGCACTTCTTATAAGTACTCACAACATATGTTTTATTCCATAAATAAGAAAAATATGTATCTCATAATCTGGATACTCTTCTTAGTTGGAAATAAGAAGTCCATGTACTAGGATACGTAAACAGAAATTTCTTACTTTTCCTTTTGGAAATAGGACAATAATTGTTGGACGTTGGCCGGCCTCGGTGGCTCAGTTGGATGCGCCGTCCAACTGGAGACCAGGAGGTCGCGGGTTCAACCCCCACCGAGGTCGGCAACATTCTTTCATGGAGATTGATCATGTGAAACATTTTCTACGGTCATTTTCTCCCTTCCGCTGATTCAAGAAGGGCAGTTGTCAGTTACTGGCAAAAGAATGTGCACAATATTGGTTAACCGCTTAGAGGACTAAGCCTGCCCAGTAAACGTGTGGTTAGGTAAACTGACCGCGCTCAACATGACCCCATTGGGTTGACTGGGCAGTAAAACCTCAACACAAACAAATTCCATGTGAAACAGTAAACCTATACTTATTAATAATTGAATGATCAGAGCAATAGGTCAGTTTGGTCAGCCTATATTTACATTCCATTACATATTTCCTAAATATTTGATAGCAGTGTAATGAGCAATTTGATAATGGTTTGCACTGTTTGATGTTCATCCAGCACCTTTTAGACACATCATCAGGCAGTCAAAATTGGGCTTCTTCAAATTATAGGACAAATAACAGAGGACTCGTTAACCCTAGTCCTGCTGAACCCGGATATATCCTATCTTGCAAACAGTGTAGATTCAGATCAGTTGGCTTCTGTAGAAGCCAACTGATCTGGATCTACACTGTTTGTCATTTACAGAAGCCAACTGATCTGGATCTGCAGTTTGTCATTTAGTACGAGAATTTGTATCAACAACCTGGATCAAGTAATTTGATTGGCTGAAAATTAGAAGTGGGCGGAGCATCTTGATTCATTCATCATGGCAAGGGTTAAGGAGGAGTATTATGGGATAGCCCTGAGATACTTTTCTCCAGTGCTGTATAAACACAGGACACTTCTAATCTCTACCCAGTACTGACAACATGTTTTTATGGAGAAATAAGAAAAAAATATATCCCAAAATTATCATCAGCTACTCCTCCTGAACAAGTTCTCTGAGCTGACCCAAGTTGGATGCGCATCCGACTGGTAATCAGGACCAAAGGATAAAAAGGACCACGACATAAACGTTTTTTATGGAGAAATAAGAAAAATATTAATACTTTTTTGTATTGAAAAATTATTCCTTATCTAGACTTATGATCTTCTTAGCTCTTGATAAGATGCTTTTTTTAATCCAAAAGTATTTCTCTTATTTCTTCACAAAAACATATGTTGTGGGTACTCATTAGAAGTGCCTCACCGAGGCACTTCTAATGAGTACCCACAACATATGTTTTCGTGGAGAAATAAGAAAAATACTTACCTGATACCAACTCTTATCTAGACCTATGGATACTGATTTTTTTTCTTCAAATTTCAGACAGACAGACAGAAGGAAAGTTAAAAGAAGGAAAGGAGGAGAATGCGAGTTTCAGGATGATGCACCAATGTGAAATATGCAGCAAAAGGTTCCTGTGGCCTTCACATTTAGAAGTACACTCGCGATGCCACAGTGGGGTCAGACCATATATTTGTAAATTTTGTAATAAGTCATTTTCACGGAAACATGACATGAAGAGACATGTGATCGCAGTCCATGTAACAGATGCTGAGTTGAAAGAAAAGTGAACGCTGTATTTAACCTCTGTATATGGACACCTTTTAAGTGAATTTAACAGATGAAAAATTGGTGATATTTTTTTTTATTTTCCCCAGAAAATAGATTATGACAGTTCATGCAAATTGTCTCCTCTGGAGACTGAATCATTGAAAGAACCACAAAGGCTCAGAGCTGGGTAAGTTGGGTAAATTGTTTTAGCTCACAGCATTTTGAAATATTTTTCTTATTTTTTTTTCCGATTTGGCATTTCATGCAGCTTGAGACAATTTTAATGATATATATGTCAAAGTCCAGTTCTCTTGAGGGGGTGGGGTGGGGGGGAGAGGGGGGTGGGGTGGGGGGGGGGGGGAGGGAGGCGTGGGGTGTACAAGAAAAATATTGTCAATTTGTTGTTTGCCTAATACAGTGATTTATTTACAATTTTATACCTATGCGTCCCAGGACTCGCTTGGGCTATATAAAGTGTCCTACTAGAAAATCATTGCATCCATTACAGAATTTTCCACTATAACTTTGTGAGTCCAGGGACTCGCTGAGATTTAAAATGTGAGTCCCAAAGCAAAAATGTGAGTACGGGACTCGGGATGCGCAGGTAAAAAAATCACTGGCCTAATTTACCCAGACAGTACTAAAGGTCAATGAACAGGGCCTTTTGAGGTACTGTGTACTGCTCTAAAAAATCAGTCTCGGAGGCCCTTTTTTACAGACCAAGATTTAGTCATTTGTTTTTTTTTTGTTGTTGTTTGTTTTGACATTATGTTTGTTTTATAATTAGCTCACTTTTTCAGGAAAAATAAATAAAATTTTGTTTCTGGTAATTTTTATTTTATTTTATTTCGTATTATTTTGTTTTGCCGGTTGCATAGCTCCAGATAAGAGTGGTAGCAGCATACGATTTGTTTCTTATTTCTCCATGAAAACGTATGTAGTGGGTACTCATTAGAAGCACCTTACTGAGGTGAGGTGCTTCTAATGAGTACCCACAGCATATCTTTTTTGTGGAGAAATAAGAAAATATCAGTAGTTTTCAGTTGAAAGTGCTTCATCAGTGGCTGTGGTCCTGTTGAGATATTTTGGTTATGGGCAATGACAGTCAGAAACCAACTTCCAGTATCACATTGTACAGTAAATATCCTAAAATTTTGTACACCAAAGTAGCTGACAAAATTGCATATGCAAACAATGCAGACCCTGAAGAAGCAGTCTGATCAGGGTCTACATTGTTTGCTATTTCACTAAGTATTATAAGAAACAACTGCATAAAAAGCAAAATTTAGGTAAAAGAAGTATGGAATAAAATGTTGGAATTTTTAGGACAAGAGGTATCCCCTCTCAGGTAGTATTATTATAACTCCAAATAAGGCACTTTTTTCAACCAAAAATTTTTGACATTTTTCTTATTTCTCCATGAAAACAGGTTGTTACTCATTAGAAGTGCCTTGGTGAGTACCAAAAAGATAATTTTTTTTTATGGAGAAATAAGAAAAACATAAGTACATTTTGGTTGAAAAAAAAAAAAAAAAAAAAAATGTGCCTTATTTTGGCCATGACATATGTATTATTTTGATAGGTAAAGAGAAAATTGGTTTTGAAATTCAGCATGTTCTAACCCATGTCATGCTGAATGAATTAAGATACCACGCCCATTTCTAATTTTCAACCAGTCAGATAGATTACTTGATCACATTGTTGATATAAATTCACATACTTAATGGCAAACAGTGCAGATCCAGATCAGTTGGCTTCTTCAGAAGCCAACTGATCTGGATCTTCACTGTTTGCAAAGGGAGGACACACTCAGGTTCAGCAGGACTAGGGTTAAAGAACAGTCTAAGTAAAATCACTTATTTACATGTAAAGTAAAATGCAGAATGAAACTTTCAGTTTCAAGAACTGTAGAACTAAAATGCAATGTGAATACCACAGAAGTCAAGGTGTTTTAATGATATACTGGCTGCCATCTTACCCTGAATACATTTGCAGAACCTCCTGATTAAACAATTCTTTATAGCAGTGTTTCTGATACAACTCGTTTTCAAATATAATACTTGACGTCTCCAAAACCACTCAAGCTGTATGACTCTTAATTTTGTACAAATATTGCTTGGGTAAGGACAATTCAAAATAGCTAAAATTATGTTGATCTGCCTCTTGGTTTCTCCATAACCAGTGAAGTGATGTGAACCATATTTGGCAGTTATGATCATTTGATAATTGTCTACTTAGTGTTTTTGGTGTTTCATGACCAGTGACTATTTTGTTTGGTTTCCATGGCAACATTAACTTTAATAAAAGGATTTTTCTTAATGACTACTCCTCCAAAACCACTGAAGCAGTAGGACTCTAATTTGGTACAAATGTTAAATGGGTAAGGCTAATTGAAAATAACTAAAAGTCTTCCAGTCTGCCTCTTGGTTTGGTTGCCATGGCAACAGAAAACTCCCATAGACTTATAATTAGAAAGTGGTTAAATTGCATTTTCTCTGTAACCAGTGAAGTGATGTGAACCATATTTGGCAGTTATGATCATTGGATGATTGTCTACCCAGTTTATGTGTTTTATGACCAGTGACCATTTTGTTTGGTTGCCATGGCAACATTAAATTTAAAAAAATTGAAATGACAGCTCCTCCAAAACCACAGTAGGTAGTGTTGCGAACTTCATTACTGCTTATGAAGAGTCAATAAAACAGAGACTCCCATTTTCTAATCTGTAGTGAGTCTTTGTTTCCAAAGGCAGTCTTTTTGACATTTACAATATTTCCCTGCCCCTGTGCTATTTATGTGTATAAAATTATGATATTGTTAAATAACTCTTCAAAAACAACTTAGCCAATTTCCACCAAATTTCATAACGGTAGGATTGGAAAAATGTTGCATAACATCTCCATATCTGCAATGACTATGTCACTAAGGTGAGCGAGCCATGGCCCATGGGCTTCTTGTTTTTAAGATATTTCTTGTTTCCGAAATTTTATTACATTTCTAACAATTATTATTCTTTTCAGACTCCCAGTTACTGGAACCATCACCAAGATTTATTTCAAGGTCAGAGGTGGAACAGCAGATTCTTCAGTGGAATGCAAGGTCACATGAAAAACATTTTTGTCCCGAGTGTGGACGAGGCTTCGTTAGTCCTTATCATCTAAGAAGACACAAGCTCAGTCACAGCGAAGCTTTATTTTCATGTGATATATGTTCACAGACATTTTCGCAGAAAGGGTTCTTGTTTAGACATATGCATCAGCGACATCGTTCTGTCAACCACTGACCTGCTGAATTAAAGGGAAATGCAAAGTTGGTGATGAATGTATCTGGGATGAAAGATATTGACAAATCATGCATTTTGATGTGAACAAAAGTGGATGAAAACTAAGGAAGTTAAAGACATTTAAAGATTTCAAATCATTATTTAGAGTATTTTGAATATTTATTGCAGTTCTAGTAATTTCAGAATATTATATAAAATCTTCTTTTTGATAGAAATTAATGCTGCTTAACCCATTTATGCCCAGTGTCCCATAAATGGAACATTAGCAAACAGTGTAGGCCCAGATCAGATGCCGCAGAATGCGGCGTCTGATCAGGATCTACATTGTTTGCATTGAATATAGGAATTCCTATAAAACAAGGCAATAATAAAAACTAACCAGACATCCCTTATATTGGAAATGGACACTCCAAAGAGTTATGGTAGAAAAGCCCCCTCGGCGCAAATGGGTTAAGAAGTTATATATTCAGATACAGAGGTTTAACCCTTGTCCTGCTGAATAAATTAAGATGCCACACCCATTTCTAATGTTCAGCCAATCAGATTACTTGATCCAGGTTGTTGATACAGACTCAAATACTGAATGGCAAACAGTGCAGATCCAGATCAGTTGGCTTCTTCAGAAGCCAACTGATCTGGATCTACACTGTTTGCAAAGGCAGGGCATATCCTTGTTCTGCAGGACAAGGGTTAAATTAATATTGTTGTCAATCTTATGTATTTAGGTTTTGAATATTTAATGAAGGCTTAATGATGTCATTAAGCCTCATTAAATATTCAATATGGTGACTCTCATAAAAGCAAATTTGATATCTTCAAACCTTGATAACTTATTCATTTGTCGTCTGATTTTGAACAAATTTATATCAAAATGCATGGTTTGTCAAGATCTTGCATCTTAGATACATTCTACACCAACATTGCTTTTTCCTTTAAATATCAGCAGAAAATGCTCAATCATTTTTTTTTTTTTTTTTTGGTATTATTTATATCTTGGAAAATATATACAGTCGACTCTCGTTATCTCGAATTCCAAGGGACACTCTGAAATACTTCGAGATATCCGTACTTCGACATATCAGATTTGCAGAATTGAGGAAAAACTAATTCGATTAACCACATTTAACAAATTTGTGTGTAATTGAACTCTTGAAGCTAGAGATATATATTTAAAATATTGTGGAAAAGAGGAGAAATTGCTCTGTAGGAGCAATTTTTCCTCTTTTCCACAATATTTTTTACATGTTGTTAGATTTTCATGTTTAGGCAGGGACCAGATTTTCACTTCGAGATAAGCGGTTATTCGAGATAAGCGAGGTCGAGATAACGGGAGTCAGCTGTACTTAGTTGTATGTAGCTAGATGTGAACGGATGTGGATGGAGATTTACCTGTTGTGATGGACATTGAACCTTTCTATTCATCATATTCGATCCACTTACCGCACATACCCCTATAAGTGCACAGTCAAGCAATTCCGTAGTCTTGAGATTACAGGCCATGTATCTACTTCTTTTTTTAAAGCATATTTTGTTGGTACTTAAATTGCCTCAACAAGTCGAGGCAATTCAAATGAGTACCCACAACATATGCTTTTACAAAGAAATTCAGAAGCACATAGTGCATAAGATTCATGAAATATGCCCCTCTTGAAGTTCTCTGCTGATCTTTCTTTAAATTGTACCTGTATTAGGAGGATATTTTACTTCAAGTTTTTCTAGTAATTTTTGAAAAAAAAAATAAGTGCACAGTGCAGTAATTGGGGAGAATACTGTAGCTACAATGACAGTGACAAAAGTTTTTTGTTATTAAATGCCTTTGGTCCACTATATAAATCATAGTTTGTATCATTTAATTAATTCTAAAACCTGAGACATTAATATCTACCTCTTACAGATTTATTCCTTAATACAAGTGAAAAAGAATGAAAGTGGAAGTGTCCCTGTTCTCTGCTTAACTGACCATGTGACATACCATAGTTGACCTAATTACCACACATAGCCCTAGAAGTGCACAATCAAACAATTTCTTAGTTTTCAGATTTACCATAGTCCTGCTGAACTCGGATATGCCCCGTCTTTGCAAATAGTATAAATCCAGATCAGTTGGCTTCTGATCTGGATCTGCTCTGTTTATCATTCAGTATGTGTATAAAAAAATCTAGTTCAAGTAATCTACGCTGGCCTTGGTGGCTCAGTTGGATGCGCCGTCCGACTGGAGACCAGGAGGTCGCGGGTTCAACTCCCGTCGAGGTCGGCAGCATTCTTTCGTGGAGATTGATCATGAAATATTTTCTACGGTCATTCTCTCCCTTCCGCTGATTCAAGAAGTGCAGTTGTCAGTTTCTGGCGAAAGAATGTGCACAATACTGGTTAACCGCTTAGAGGACTAAGCCTGCCCAGTAAATGTGTGGTTAGGTAAACTGACCGCGCTCGACATGACCTCATTGGGTTGACTGGGCCGTAAAACCTCAACACAAACAAAAGTTCAAGTAATCTGATTAGCTGACAATTAGAAGTGGGCATGGCATCTTAATTTATTCAGCATGACAATGGTTAAAAGCCCATGCACTTGTATCTATTGTTTCATAAAAGCATCTGTTGGTACTCATTTGAATTAGAGGTAATGAGTATCAAAAACAGATCATTTTATAAAGAAAATCAGAAACATAATTGCATAAGCATAATTAAACCATATGTGCCTAGCAAATGGTGTAAACCCACATCGGCAAATGGTGTAAACCCAGATCAGATGCTGCAGAATGCATTGTCTGATCAGGGTCTACACTGTCTGCATTAAGTACAGGAATTTCTTACATTATAATGACAATTTGAATGTCACAAAACCTTCACTGAAGAGGTGACAATTTATGAGAAATTATACAAGAATATTGCATTAAAACTTTTAGCAACATAGGTTTTGGATATTTGTTAGAATCGCCTCAGTGAGCCGATTCTAACATATTCAAAACATAATGTTCAGTGGGGAAATAAGAAGAAAACAAGGCCTTTCTTACATATTCTTTACAACAGCAAATTCATTTTAATGGCAGCATCTTTGGGAACAAATACTGTCGTTGTAACGAGGGTTTACTGTATTAATATTTCTCCATGAAAGCATATGTTATGGGTATTTTTAGCTCACCTGGGCCCAGTTGTTCAAAGCTAACGATGTCGTTAGTTAACAATTCGTTAAAATTTTATTCGAGTGATACGGAAATATGCTGAAATTTTTTGCTGAAAAAATGTGAGTAGCTTTTCACATTTTTTCAGCAAAAAATATCAGAATATTGTATATTGAATCTGCTAAAACAGTTAACCAAATGACCCTTAACAAGCTTCTTAAGCTGACGACGCTTTGAACAACTGGGCCCTGGTTGTTAGCTTGACCTGCTAACGTCTGTTGTTAGCTTTACACATTTTCGACATCTCCACCAGACTCATGTCAGATTGAGCTGAAACTTGGTGGGAGGCATTGTAGCTACACGGAGAATCAGAATTGCTGAAATTGTTCCATTCCGATATCCAAGATGGCCACCACGGCGACCATCTTGAAATTCTTCAAACAACATCTCATCAGCCGTAAGTCGGATCGAGTCAAAACTCGCTGGGAGGCATTGGAGTGACATAGAGATTCAGAATTGCTAAAATGGTTCCGATCCAATTTCCAAGATGGTCGCCATGGCAGCCATCTTGAAATTCTTCAAACGACATCTCCTCTGAAACCATAAGTCAGATTAAGCCGTAACTTGATGGGAGGCATTGGAGCAATATAGAGATTAAAAGTGCTAAATTTTTCTGTTCCGATATCCAAGATGGCAGCCATGGTTGCCATCTTGAAATTCTTCAAATGACATCTCTTCCCAAACTGTAAGCCAGATTCAGCCAAACTTGATGGGAGGCATCGAAGCGACATAGATACAGAATTGCTAAAATCGTTCCGTTCTGATGTCCAATTCAGAATTGCTAAAACCATTTTTTATGATTTCCATAATGATTGTTACATCTTGAAGATCTTCAGTTGTTAGCTCACCTGGAGCTTAGCTCCAAGTCAACATAGTCCGTTCATCATAGTTCTTCAGTAACTTTTCACATTTTTGACATCTCCATCAGAATCATGTCCATAATGGACACCACGGTGGCCATCTTGAAAGTCTTCAGTTGTTATCTGCTCCTGAGCCGGAAGTCAGATGGAGCCGAAATGTGGTGGAAAGCATCAGGGCAATATGCAAGTTAAGAATTTTCTAAAATGGTTCCATTCTGATATCCAAGATGTGATCTTCAAATCACATCTGCTCCCTAACGGTAAGTCTGATTGAGCATAAACTTGATGGGAGGTATTGGAGGTATTGTTATGGAGATTCAGAATTGCTAAAATTGTTCTGTTCCAATATCCAAGATGTCCACCATGGTTGCCATCTTGAAATTCTTCAAACCACATCACCCAAACCGTATGTCAGATTGAGCCGAAACTTGATGAGAGGCATCGGGGAGACATGGAGATTTAGAATTACTAAATCATTCAGCTCCAGTATCCAAATTGGCGGCCATGGTGGTAATCTTGAAACTCCTCAAACAACATCAGATTCTGGATTGCTAAAGGAAATCTGATCTGATAGCCAGGATGGCTACCATGGCACAATGTAACATATCGTGATCTGCCTAATCCAGGTGAGCAATTTCTGGCCTACTTGGGCCTCTAGTTAATGAGGTGAAATAAGAAAAAAAAACAAAAAAAAACTTTTTAACCCTTAAACTGCCAATCACAACAGTTGTTATCTGCTTTGTCATCTGCTTGTGATTTTAAAAGTTAGTTTGCAAACAGTGTGGACCCAGATCAGACTAGGAGCAGTCTGATCAGTGCTCACACTGTTTGCCTGTATGCAAACATAGGTTTGAAAAGTTTGCAAGAATATTCAGCAGACGACATAAACAGGCGACATTTTCAGATACAGGTTTTCTTGGCATTTTAAGGGTTGAATTGAAAAAATAAAAATAATGATAAAAAAATCAATATCGCCTCCTCTCCCCACTATTCAAGCACACAAATTAAATAAGAAAAATAAAAAATCTTTTCTGAAACTTGTGTTTCTTTTTTGTGTATTGCAGGTGCAGAGTATTTTTGGCAAGAAACTCGGAAACGGAAACCACATAGAAAAAACAATTGCCCGTTTTGTGGAAAATTAATGAAAGCTTGTCACTTGAGAGAACATATTCGTATACATACTGGCGAGAAACCTTACCGGTGTCCTGATTGTAATAAAGGTTTTACCAAAAAGTACAATATGACAGTGCATATATGTAAAAGTGTGAGAAAATAATGCATCACATAGCTCAGTACAGGAAAAAGAAAGAAAGAAAAAAGTACCATAATTACTTTTTTCTTTCTTTCTTTTTTCTGTACTGAGCTATATATGAGCTATATAAAAAGGAGTTAAGGTGTCTCATATTTAAAGTACCATATTTACTTTAAATAATGAGACACCGTAACTCCTTTTTATACCCTGCCACACAATAGTGACGGGTATTTAGGGGATAACTGCATTCAAATTTGGCATTTGGGGAGGTAAATCGGCGGTTTTACGGTCGGAAATTTCGTTTTACGGCGACGCGTCAGCGGAGCCGTAAAACGTAATTTGCGACCGTAAAACCGCCGATTTACCTCCCCAAATGACAAATTTGATGCAGTTATCCCCATTCTAATGCATTTATTCATTTTTTTCTATTGAAAAAATGTACTATTTGCACAAAACGGCAAGTGCTGTGAGCTGCAGTAAAACCAAACGCCAGCCAATGAGATGCGACGTTACGTGATGACGTCGGATTTGCGACAGTATATCGCAGAATATACCGTCGCAAATTTTTGACGTTATCCAATCAGACGTCGCATTACATACGCGAATGCATTAGAATATGATTTCACACTGGACGTCCATATGTCTGTCTGGGCGAACGAAATATTTGACTGTTGTCCATATGTTCATGTGACTGCAGTCACACAACTTTCAACTAGGCAGATTTATTCCATCTAAGTGAGTGTTATATGACACATTTTCGTTTTATGTGACGGGTCACATAAAAAAAAAAAAAAGAAAGTCACATAACCATCCGTTGTGCATACAAAAAGTCACATAACCATCATTTCGTTCGAACATCCGTCTGTCAGTCATAAGTTCATCCGTATTTCATTTCCCGATGATAACTTGAGTAAACATTAATGGATTTTCACCAAACTTGGTATGTGCATTGATATTGTGGAGATATGGTTTGGGATTGCTAATGGGCAAATTTTGTCAAATTTTGATGGAGTTATCTGCCCGAGACACACCCATATTTCTGTTTCCGGCCAATAACTTTTGTAAATGTCAAGGGATTTTAACCTAATTTGGTACATGCATTGATTTTAAGGAGATCTGGTTTGGGATTGCTAATGGGTAAATTTCGTCAATATTTGACAGAGTTATCTGCCCGCGACACGATAATGGTGGGGTATTATAGTTTAATGTTTTTATTATAATACGCTGGTAACATAGGTCCCTATTACCACATTTTTTTATTCTGGAGAACTCAAATTGGCCAACAGTACACACCCAGATCGGAAGCCTCAGAATGCGGCATCTGATAAGGGTCTGTACTGTTTGCAAATAGTTAAGTGATTTTTCTGCAGGAATATCTAGATCACCTATCCTGATATACTAAAATTGAACTTGAACTCTTCCAATATATAGTGTGTTGGAATCTATTTTGTCTAAAATGGGCTAGGTGCTAACCGATGCTAATATATGCACCAAAGCATATCTTCTGGGCACCAACTGGAATCGTCTCCAGTGCAATTTCAATGAATATGAGAAAGCTGTAATCTGGTACAAAAGTAGCAAAAACTGTCATACCTGTCTGAAAAATTTGAACACAAAGAAAAACATACATTGTTTGGAAACTTATTTAGTTAGAGCTGTAGAATGTACTTGAAGAGGAAAGTTTTTAATCAGTATGATCAGTTACGCAGTCTAACTTGGGCCTTCATTAATTCTCATACGACTGCCTTTCCAATGATGTAGTTCCTTTGTTTATAATGAAAGCTCTTATTTGTATTTTTGTTCAAGAGATAATAAAGTTTTTGCAAAATGAATTTAGGCGTTTAGTGTTTTGTTGTCAGAATGTAGGAAAAGTTTCCATGCAGAATTGTAGTAGAGCACATTCTACTTTTCTTTTTAGAAAAATGTGACATTTCATGTGAATTGTCAGTCAGGATTGACACAAAATGTCAAACCATATTTTTTTCTTGGAAAATAGAGAGAGAGAGAGAGTGCAAATTCATCAGACAACAAATTAATGATATTTTTTTCTGATTTTTTTTCCAGAAAACGGAGACAATTTGCATGAAATGTCAAAGTCTATTTTCTGGAAAAGGAGAAACATATCAATTTGTTGTCTGGTGAATATGCTCAGAGAGAGGTAAAGGTCAGTTATATTGCCAGTCCAGGTTAAAACTTATTAAATATTATTAACTTATGAAATTTGTATCTTCTGTTTCAGGGTCAAACTCATTGAACAAATTCCAGCGAATAGACGGGAAGTACGTGTGCATATACTGTAATAAAGCCTGTTCTCAATCCTCGAACCTTGCCGAACATCTTAGATTACATACCGGCGAGAGACCATTTGAATGTAAAGTGTGCGGAAAAAGATTTATTAAGAAATGGAATATGAAAGTACACCAGATGAATTCTGGTCATATATATGGAATAAATAAATAAATGAATGAATAAATAAATAAATAGGAAATAAATAAATAGACAAATAAAAAGAAATAGATAAATAGGTGAAAAAAATAAACACTTTTCAAAGCATTTTGTTAATGCTTGGTATGTTTGGTTAATAATATTAACCCTTATTCTGCTGAATAAATTAAGATGCAACACCCATTTCTAATTTTCAGCCAATCAGATTACTTGATATAGATTGTTGATACAAACTAACATACTTCAAAGCAAACAGTGCAGATCCAGATCAGTTGGCTTCTGAACTGGATCTACACTGTTTGAAAAGGCAGGACATATCTGGATTCAGCAGGACTAGGGTTAAGTAGACAACATTTTGAAATATTTTTTTCTTTCTTACTTTTCTTAGAAAACAGGCTTAGATACTTCATGCAAAATGTCACCTTTAGAAACACTTTGTGAAATGTCAAGCTATTTTCTCAGAAAATAGGACATATTTCTTACAAATTATCTCCTTTGCAATTTGCATGAAATGTCAAAGCCTATTTTCTTTCCTAAGGAGATACTTTGCATGAAATGCCAAAGTCTACTTTCTAGGAAAAAGAATAAAGCATAGCTACAGATAAGAGGGGGTATCCACATAATATCTTTATTTCTCCATGAAAACATATGTTGTGGGTACTCATTAGAAGGGTGAGGCGCTTCTAATGAGTACCCACAAGATATGTTGTGGAGAAATGAAAGATATCAGCATTTTTCGGATGAAAAAAAATGCCTTATCTGTTGCTATGATAAAGTAGTTAATTTGTTGTCAGTTGAAGTGATAAAAATAAGAAAATGACACTCATTAACTTGGATATTTAGCCTATGCATTTTGTTTTATTTCTATTGCTCCTTTTTATCATGCATGTAGCATTTGGAAATGAATGTGTACTGAGTGTAAATACGGTTATGTTTTGTGATATACTGTATTGGACCTAATTACTGCACCTACCCCAATAAACGCACAGTCAAGTCATTCCGGTAGTCTTCAGATTACCGCCAGTATACTTTTGTCCACTTCTGTAGAAAGGCATATTTTCCATTTGAATTACATCAACAACATGAGTACCTGCAATACATGCTTTTATATAAAAAAAAAAAATCAGAAAAAACACACACATACACTCACACACACACACTCACACACACACACACACACACACACACACATACAAACAACATCACAAAAGCATCATTAGATAATCCTTTGCAGATCTTTTTCTTAAGCGCATTGTGTGGTAAGTAGGTCGAATACGATAAACATACAATGTCATATATGTGATTAAAAATATTTTCATCAAACCATTTTTCATTTTTACAGAGGAATTTTTTTAGTTTCTTTTTGTGTTTTGTTTTTGCCCACAAGAACTTTTAACCCTTAAAGTACTAAGCAAATTTGTAACAAACACTATTCTAATTTTCATTTTAGAAAATAAGGCTGGACATTTCATGTGCAGACAATTCACATGAAATGTCAAGACTTATTTTCTTTGAAAAATGAAAATTAAATTGTTGTCTGCTTAGGCTTTGATTGGCGCTTTAAGGGTTAACTATTTTGATATCTTAACTCCTAACAAAAATTGTTCTTAACTTTAAACAAATACATTTTACTACATACTGATGTGTCTAAAAGATTGCTGGATTACTGGCAAACAGTGTAGATGCAGATCAGATGCCACATCTCGGTATTCGCTGTTTGCTTAGGTCTGTCTGTCCCAATACTTTGGGTGAATACAGTACTTGACAATTCTGGGCCCAGTTGTTCAAAACTAACGATGTCGTTAGTTAACGATTCGTTAAAATTTACATCTAGTGATACGCAAATATGCTGAATTTTTTGCTGAAAAAATGTGAGTAGCTTTTGCAGTGTAAAAGCTACTCACATTTTTTCAGCAAAAAATATCAGAATATTGTGTATTGAATCCGCTAAAACAGTTAACGAAATGACCCTTAATGAACTCGTTAAGCTAACGACGCTTTGAACAGTTGGGCCCAGTTTAATTAATTCTATCTGCTCTGGCCAATTGTCCAGCCTGGCTGTGAATTGCTAAACAGTACAGTCTGGTTCTGAACAGGCCTGTAGTTATAGCTCATCATAGGAAGTTTGAGTGGCGATAGATATATAGAAGAGTAATCATGTTGGTTGGGTTAATGATTGGTCCGTTTACTACTTCTGAGCTTATGGAGTGAACTGCTTCTAAGCTTATGGAGTGAACTGCTTCTAAGCTTTTGGAGTGAACCACTTCTAAGCTATAGGGTGAAATACTTCTAAGCTTATGGAGTGAACTACTTCCACATTCATAGCTCCTGATAAGTCATGCTCATTAGAAGCACACTTCCCATGTTTACTTGGAGAAATAAGAAAAATAATTATAGGATAGCCCCTCTTATCTGGATCTATGTGGTAACAGTTTCTGTTAACTTTTGATCAGACTTCACAGAAATGATAAGTATGAGTGTTAGGGTGGTGGTACTGAGTGGTAGAGTGTAAGAACCTGCTGCACTTAAAGCAAGTGTTGGGAGGGGGGGGGGGGGGGGGGGGCATGTAAGTATTTTTTCTGTTTCTGTACTGTCATTTGCTTTTCTCCCTCATCCTTCAGGATTTCTTTCATCTGCTGGCACTTCTGTCACTTTTCTCTGGTAGATGACACAAAATGACATTGGGGATGAAATAATATCAAACAAGAAGTCAGACAAATTAACCCTGTTTAATTCTCTTTGCAAAAGAACAGTCTGGTTATGATTTGCTTAACAGTACAGACTGGTTCTGAACAGGCCTATAGTTATATCCATGAATAGGATGTTTGATTAGGGGTAGGTATATATAGTGGAGTAATATTGGTTGGATTTTTGTTCAGGTGATCCTTTGAAACATTTTGGAGTTGGGGGTTCAGTTGTCTAGTTTTGTCTATCCTATATTCCATTATTTTCTCCCTGTCTCTGGGTGATGGCTCAGCATGGCTGAAATATTGTTGAGAGAGCTGTTGAACCAACACAATTATACTCCCATGATAAATGAATTCCTTTAAGGCTAGTATCCCTTGAAAGGGGAGGCAAACTGATTTCTAGGCTGACTGATCTCCCTTTTTCTTGAAACTGTATTGATAATTACCTCAACAAAAGTCAAATGGATGTAGATGACCCCTTTGAAGAACTGGCTGACCAGTGAAAGTGAAGTCACCTGCAAAATTCTAATGCTAAAGGTTAGACAAACATTTTACACTAATTTTACATGTTTATTTTAAAGGTATTTTTAATGTTTGTCTGAGGTAAATTAACCAGTATCCACTTTATATTCATTTTCAGATACAGGAAGCGTGTTGCACGGAAGAAAGGAACAAAAAAAATTTGAATGTCGGTTTTGTCCGAAGACTTTCACAACCTCTGCTAATGTGATCAAGCATGAGAGAATACATACGGGCGAGAAACCATACGCGTGTGAGCTGTGTGGGAAAAGATTTGCCGAAAAAGGAAATATGAAGTCACATCAAGTCACACACATTAACCTGAATATATAAGAGACTGTAATTGGAAAGATTGTAATATGTTATATAAGTGACAGCTGTATTTACCCTAATTATTGGGATGTATAAACTCTTGCCATGCTGAATAAATTAAGATGCCACACCTACTTCTAATTTTTAGCAAATCAGATTACAGGTTGTTGGTACAAATTCACATGCTTAATGACAGCGCAGATTCAGATCAGTTGGCTTCTGAAGCTAACTGATCTGGATCTACACTGTTTGTAAAGGCAGGGCATATTGGGGTTCAGCAGGGGTTAAAGGTATCCATTTTATATTCTTTTTCAGGTACTAGGGGCATGTTGCATGGGAGAAAGGGACCAAAAAAATTTGAATGCGGGTTTAGTCCCAAGACTTTCACAACCTTTGCCAATGTGATCAAACATGAGGGAATACATACAGGCGAGAAACCATATGCCTGTGAGCAGTGTGGGAAAAGATTTGCTGAGAAAGAAAATTTGAAGTCACATCAAGTCACACATATATTCCCGAACATTATAAAATACCTTCATTGACTATAATTGTGCATAGCTCCAGATAAGAATTTTTTTCAACCAAAAATTTAGCTATTTCTCTAATTTCTGCATGAATGCATATATTATGAGTACTCATTAGACACCCCTCAATGAGGTGCTTCTAATGGAGAAATAAGACAATAATTTACCTAATACTCCTCATCTGCCGGCTTCGGTGGCTCAGTTGTATGCACATCCGACTGGTGATCAGGAGATTGCGGGTTTGACCCCTCCGACTTGCCAACATTCTTTCATGGAGATTTGATCATGAAATATTTTCTGCGGTCATTCTCTCCCTTCAACTGGTTAACCGCTTAGAGGGCTAAGCCTGCCCAGTAAACGGTAGTTAGGTAAACCGACTGCGCTCAAGATGACCCCATTGGGTTGACTGGGCCATAAAACCTCAACATAAACAAACTCCTCTTATCTTGAGCTATAAAGGTTGTGTCATGTAGATGATTACAGTATTTACCCTGTTGAGAGGACTTGTTAAGGAAGGGTATTTGATGATAATTCTGGGATAATTTCCTCAATTTCAGCTTAAAGACATGTTGTGCATGCCCATTAGAAGTGCCTCCTCAAGGTGCTTCTAATGAGTACCCACACATAGAAATATTATCCAATGAATACCACCAAGTACTCCTCCTTAACAAGTCTGTTGAGGCACTGAAATTAACTAAGCCCTTAACCCATTGTATACTGAATAGACTCTCCCACACTATATATTGGAAGAGTCAAATTTCAATTTTGGGTATGTCCGGCTATGAGATTTACATATTCGTACAGAAAAATGGCTAAACTATTTGCAAACAGTGGAGACACTGATCAGAGACGCCGCATTCTGTGGCATCTGATCTGGGTCTGCACTGTTTGCCAATTACCCTTTTAGGGGTCTCCCGTCTACAATGGGTTAAAGCATGCTCTGTTAGTCTAACTTGTGTTGTAAATATGTAAGAAATGTTAAAAAGCACAGTTATAATAAAGTCGAACCTCATTATCTCGAGCTTGCTGATTTCGAATTACCGCTTATCTCGAAGTGAAAATATGGTCACTGTTTTAACATGAAACTATGACAACAGGTAACAAAATAATGTGGAAAAGAGGAGAAATTGCTCCTAAGGAGCAATTTCTCCTCTTTTCCACATTATTTCATATATATATTTCTAACTTCAGGAGTCAAATTACATATTCATTTGTTAAATGTGGTCGTTCAATTTATTGTTTTCCTCACTCTCTCAACTCTGATATGTCGAGGTACGGATATCTCGAAGTGTTTCAGTGAGTCCCTTGGAATTCGAGATAACGAGAGTCGACTCTACTTCTGTTGTGGATTAATTTTGTGTATGTCCCTGAAATATGTATAAAGATTCCCAGTTTGACTGGATTACAACTGAGAACCAAGAAAAGTCACTGATAGGTCTTTGTATGAAGAAAGAAATACCATATTTACCCTAAGTATTTGGACACCTCAACTCCTTACCATATATGTTCTAACATTTGAACCAGTACAATTTACTACCCGATGTTGTGTCTAAAAATTGCTGGATGAGTGGCAAACAGTGTAGACCCAGATGAGACGCCGCATTCTGCAGCATCTCATCTGGGTCTAAACTGTTTGCTCAGGCCTGTCTGTCCAAATACATATGGTAAATACGGTAGGCCTTAATTGGCAGTGTAATGAGCTACAAACCACAAACTTACTGTATTTGACCGTATTTCCACCCAGACCTCTATAAACATACAGTCGAGCAGTTTCTTTGTCTTCAGATTATTATTTTGTGTGCTTATATCTATTTCTTTATAAAAGCATATGTTGTTTCTACTCATTTGAATTACCTTGATGAGTAGAGGCAGTTCAAATGTGTAGCAACAACATATGTTTTTATAAAGAAAATCAGAGAAGTATCATTAAATAGAGTGTCCTAAAAGCTTGTTGTTCTTTTGAAAATGTTATTAGTAGCCCTTGTCATTCTGAATAAATGAAAATTCCATGCCCTCATCTAATTGTCAGCCAGTCAGATTTCTTCGATCTAGGGTGTTGATGCAAATTCACATACTTAATGACAAACAGTGCAGCTCCAGATCAGTTGGTTTCTACACTGTTCACAAAGGCAGGGCCGGCCTGGGTGGTTCAGTTGGATGCGCCATCCGACTGGAGACCAGGAGGTCGCGGGTTCAACCCCCGCCGAGGTCAGCAACATTCTTTCGTGGAGATTGATCATGAAATATTTTCTACGGTCATTCTCTCCCTTCCGCTGATTCAAGAAGGGCAGTTGTCAGTTTCTGGCGAAAGAATGTGCATAATACTGGTTACTGCTTAGAGGACTAAGCCTGCCCAGTAAATGTGTGGTTAGGTAAACTGACCACGCTTGACATGACCCCATTGGGTTGACTGGGCCGTAAAACCTCAACACAAACACAAACGCAGGGCATAGCTGGTTCAGCAGACAAAGTAAGACTACCCTGAATATTTGGACACTTTTACTATTGTGATGAATAATAAAATAATAATGAATAATAAAAATTATGACAGAATGCCTATTGTCCTCTAGGTCTACTCAGTTTGCTTAAGGCATTCTGCCTGGATAGGGTACCGGTAGTTATGCAATTTTTAAAACTTAATCCTTGTCATGCTGAATAATTAAGATACCACCCCCACTTGTAATTTTAGCCGATCAGATTGCTTGATCCAGTTTGTTAATGCAAATTCCCATACTTAATGTCAAACAGTGTAGATCCAGATCAGTTGGCTTCTGAAGAAGCCAACTGATCTGGATCTACACTGTTTGCAAAGACAGGGCATATCTGGGTTCTGCAGGACTAGGGTTAAAATGTCATGTTTTGATGGAAAAGAGAATTGCCGGATAGGCACCTTCCTCTACCCCTTCTCCCTCCCACTCATACTAACATACTGTTTTTATATTTTCAGATGCTGAAACTGTGCAGCTGCAGAAAAAGGGACCATATACATATGAGTGCCGATATTGCCAGAAGATTTTCACGTCTTCAAGTAATGTGATAAAACACGAGAGAACACATACTGGAGAAAAACCTTACTCATGTACTGTGTGTGGGAGGCGATTCACTCAGAAAGGAAATTGGAAAGCTCATCAGATTATACATTTAAAATGATGCAGATAGATATCGGGGAAATTACTGAAAAACTTTAATGACTCAAATACCAATGGCTCGTTTACCGTGGTTGAATCAAACTTGTTTTTTGAGTCCCTAGGAGATTATTGATAGCTCAATAAAACAAATATTTAGGGATATTTCTGAGAAATGTTTCTTAACCCTTGTCCTGCTGAATAGATTAAGATGCCATTCCCTTTTCAAAGTTTCAGTCAATCAGAATACTTGATCCAGATTGTTGATATAAATTCACATACTGAATGGCAAACAGTATAGATCCAGATCAGTTGGCTTCTTAGAAGCCAACTGATCTGGATCTACACTATTTGAATAGGCAGAGTATATCCGGGTTCAGCAGGACAAGGGTTAATTTATCATGAAAATGTATGTTGTGTGTACTCATTAGAATTGTGGCATCAATGTGCAGAGGGTCAGAATCTGCACAGTTTACATTATGTTCAGAGACACCATTCTACTGATGCAGCTTCAGTGGTGTGCACCAGTGAAGACTTGAATAGTTCTTGGGGAGAGAGACCAGAAAACTTGCCCATAACTGTTTTGAAATTGATGTTTTAGCTGGATGAATTTTTAGCTTATTCCAGTCATTGTGTTGTCTTAATACAATATATCTGAACACACGAGAAGTTGAACATGTGAGAACTTGCAGAGGGAAGCCCAAATATTGAATGCATGTATAATATTTGGACACATTAGGATAGATTGCTCTCTTGGGAACAAAGTCTTCCTTTTTTAGATTAGACCCCTTCAGAAGAGGATTTGTGTACAGGAATGCAAACAGGAAGTCATAGAAATTGTCTTCTGTATCAAAAATGGTGGAAAATCTACAAGGTTTATCTATCACTTTAATTAAGCTTATTTAGCAGGTAAAAACTCTTCAGAGCTTATATTATTTGTTGTACGAGGGATGTTCGAAATGAATTGCTTATTGTCCTCTAGCTCGATATCCACATGGGGCACGATAAAAACCAATACATACCTGTATAGGGCTATTCAGTATCTACACAATGGTATATAAATGTACATGTTAGACTAAGTGTAAGACATAAAATTTGCCATTTGAATACACACAGTCATTGACCACTGCAGTAAAAATGGTTGGTAGAATCGTCGACAAAAAAGATGAAATACGGGCTTACATCAAAGCTCGCTGAAAACTTGGTTGTTCTTTGAAGAAGCTGATGACTGAAATTTCTACTGCTTTTGGACCTTCTTGTGTGTCTTATGACACAGTTCGGCGGTGGAAAAAGAAATTTGAGTCTGGTGTAGAGTCCATCAAAAATGCACCGAAATCAGGTAGGCCAAAATCTGCATCTCGTAAAGAAATCGTTTCCAATATAAAAGAAATCATTGAAGGAGATGCCAGATTTACAGTACGTGATATTGCACGAAAGGTAGGCATATCACTATCAACGGTTCATCTTATTAGCTCGCCTGTACGAAGTACAAGGAGAGCTATTGTAGTCACCCCGGTCGTCCATGTTTGCGTTTGCGTTTCCCGTCACACTGCGTTAAAGTTTTTCAAATGCTTATATCTCAACAGTCACTCCTCACAGAGGCATCAAATTTGGAACTTAGGTACGTTGGAGGGTCTTCTGAGATTCCAAGAGAATAAACCCCTAGGTTCATGCCCCTGGGTGGGGCTAGGGGTCAGAATCTAGGACACCTTTGTAAAACTGTGTTAAAGTTTTTCAAATTCTTATATCTTGACTTTCACTCCTCATAGAGCATTCATATTTAGAATTTGGGTACCTGGAGGAGTCTTCTGAGATTCCAAAAGAACATACCCCTGGGTTCATACCTCAGGGTGGGCCTTGGAGTGGGGCTAGGGGTCAAAATCTAGGACACATTTGTAAAATCTTATATGCCTACAGGTTATAGACACAACTGGTTATACATCAGCTAACTATGTGACATCGGTTTAAGTGTAAGAGAGTGAAGGTCATGGTGACCTACATTTTACGGTCCAGGTCACCTAGATTTCACGGTCCAGTGATTTTGCCTTATATCTTGAATACTATTTGTTGGATAAATGTCACACCTGGGATATTACTTCCATGTGACCCAATGAATGACCACTTACTATATCTAGGTCATTGTGACCTATATTTCATGGTTCAGTGATTTTGCCTTATATCTTGAATACTATTTGTTGGATAAATGTCACACCTGGGATATTAGTTCCTTGTGACCCGATTATTGACGTCAAAATATATCTCTGTTGGTGCGACCTATATTTCATGGTTCAGTGATTTTGCCTTATATCTTGAATACTATTTGTTGAATAAATGTCACACCTGGGATATTACTTCCATGTGACCCAATGAATGACCACTTACTATATCTAGGTCATTATGACCTATATTTCATGGTTCAGTGATTTTGCCTTATATCTTGAATACTATTTGTTGGATAAATGTCACACCTGGGATATTACTTCCATGTGACCCAATGAATGACCACTTACTATATCTAGGTCATTGTGACCTATATTTCATGGTTCAGTGATTTTGCCTTATATCTTGAATACTATTTGTTGGATAAATGTCACACCTGGGATATTACTTCCATGTGACCCAATGAATGACCACTTACTATATCTAGGTCATTGTGACCTATATTTCATGGTTCAGTGATTTTGCCTTATATCTTGAATACTATTTGTTGGATAAATGTCACACCTGGGATATTAGTTCCTTGTGACCCGATTATTGACGTCAAAATATATCTCTGTTGGTGTGACCTATATTTCATGGTTCAGTGATTTTGCCTTATATCTTGAATACTATTTGTTGGATAAATGTCACACCTGGGATATTGCTTCCATGTGACCCAATGAATGACCACTTACTATATCTAGGTCATTGTGACCTGTATTTCATGCTTCAGTGATTTTGCCTTTTATTTTTATTACTATTTCATGGAGAATTGTCATACCTGGATTATTATATCTATGTGACAAAATGATTTACATACAAATACATCTAGGTCAGTGTGACCTATATTATATGGTTGAATGATTTCGCCATATAACTTGAAAATTATTTCATAGATTATTTCATTTTGAATTTCTTAATGATAAAAATGTTACAATATAAAATGTACCCAGCAGGCGAGCTACGCTGTCCTATGACAGCTCTTGTTTTGAAGAAGCATTTGAAAGTCAGAAAGATTTCTGCTAGATGGGTGCCACATCTGTTGACTGACGAGCAAAAGAGGCAACGGGTTAAAGTGGCCAAAAAGCTGTTTCAAATGTTTCCAAAATATGACAAAAAGCAGTTTGCCAATGTCGTCACAGGTGATGAAACCTGGGTCCATTATTTTGAGCCCGTCAGAAAGGTTAGCAATAAGATCTGGGCCACTAAACACAGTAAACGCCCAATAATTGCCAAACGTTCTTTGAGTACAAAGAAGGTTTTGTATGCAATCTTCTTCTCTGGTGAAGGAGTCGCAATAAAAGTGCCAGTGAAAAAGGGCAAAAGCATCACCGGAAAGTACTACAAAGATGTAGTACTGAAGAAACTGAAAAAGTATTATCAGAAACGACGCCCTGCCACTGGTTTTAAACATGTCCGTCTTCTACATGACAATGCCCCAGCTCATACCTCCGCAATAGTTACGGCGTTTTTGAAGAAAGAAAAAGTAACTGTTTTGCTTCACCCCCCGTATTCCCCAGATCTTGCCCCATGTGATTTCTTTTTGTTTCCGAAATTGAAAGCATTCCTTGCTGGGCGGAAATACCAGTCCCGACAGGCACTTGGATCTGCCATTCATCAGTACCTTATTACTGTGCCCAAATCAGCGTACCGTGAGGCCTTCAAGAAGTGGATACATCGGCTGAAACTTTGCATTTCTAGCCACGGGGAGTACTTCGAGGGCATGAAATGAGTACTTTTGGGCTAACTTGAAATTTGAAGTCTCCAGATAGAAATAAGCAATTCATTTCAAACATCCCTCGTATGTGCGGTTGAACTGGGCATAATTTTTGTGGTTGATCAGCAGCTTAAAAATGCAAGTGACATGATCAATTAAACACCAGTCAATAAAACTGCTAGAAGTATTTACAGTGTTGATAGTACATGGTTTTGGATATAATAGAACTTGAAGCCTGTTGGCAAACTGTGTATATTATATAGAAAAATCACCGTGAATAATCATTTTTTCTATTTAATCTATACATTTTGAATTAGCTATAATTACAGGCTGCGCAGTGAACACAACTTTTCTCTGGATCCTAATCATAGTATAAAAGGAACTTATTATAAGAGGACCTCATTATGTATAAATAGACCAAAAAAAAAAAAAAAAAAAAAAAAATTCAATTATAGGAAAATCATGATTAATTATGCAGGGATGTACTTTCATCCTCTTTTTGGAGGAATTTCTCTTTTTTGGCTCCAATTTTTGGAAATGCTCAGAAACAACATTTTCTGAGAAGGTATTGGGGTTTTCCTCTTTTTTCTATAGATTTTCCTCCCCTTGAGAAGTGGACCATTCACATCCCTGATTATGTACTCATTTGCCTTAAACGAGTAATGGAGTAATCATCGAGTAAATTGATTAATGGACAAACCACTAGTATGTGTGTTGTGCTGTCTATAATAATTATAAAGTTTGTTTGTTTTTTATCTCATCTCTATCTTGCCCCATTACAGAATTATGGGGTATTGCAGAATATATTGACAATTTCCACACTATGGGCAAATGCAGCAGATGACAAACTGATGATATTTTTCTTATTTTTCCTAGAAAATGGATCTGACACTAAAGAGTCAAATCCTATTTTCTGGAAAAAAATTAAAAGAATATCTTAACCCTGGTCCTGTTGAACCCTGATATGCCTTCCCTTTGCAAACAGTGTAGATCCAGATCAGTTGGCTTCAAGCCAACTGATCTGGATCTGCACTGTTTGTCATTCAGTATGTGAATTTGTATCAACAACTTGGATCAAGTAATGTGATTGGCTGAAAATTAGAAGTGGGCATGGCATCTTAATTTATTCAGCATGACAAGGGTTAAAATGTGGTCTGCTAAAATTTTTACCCAGCATGCAAAGTGTTGATGAATGGAGAAGGCCCGGATTAGACTGCAGTGGGCATGGCATCTTAATTTATTCAGCATGACAAGGGTTAAAATGTGGTCTGCTAAAATTTTTACCTAGCATGCAAAGTGTTGATGAATGGAGAAGGCCCTGATTAGACTGCAGAAAGTACAACCTGATCTAAGTCTTTGCTTTGCATACATAAGCATAGCTCCAGATATGAGGGGTATCAGATAATTATTTTTCTTACCATATTAACCCATTGTAGACTGAATGAACTCTCCTACACTAAATATTGAAAGATTCTAATTTCGATTTTAGGTATGACAGATTATGCAATTTAGATATTCATAGAGTAAAATGATTAAAATATTTGCAAACAGTGGATACTGATCAGATGCTGCATTCTGTGGCATCTGATCTGGGTCTGCACTGTTTGCCACATACCCTTTTTGGGGTCTCCACTCATTACAATGGGTTAAACTGGTGGAAAAACTTATTGTAAAATCCATCTAATAAGGGCATACTCAGATCAGACTTCATGAGGAACAAATTTAAAGATGCTTATGAGATACTTTTTCTGATTTTCTTTATCAGAGCATATGTTTTTGGGGATTCATTTGAATTGTCTTGAATTGTACCCACAACATATTCTTTTTTAAGAAGTAGATACAAAAACAGGGACTGTAATCAGAAGACTAAGAAATTTCTTGATTGTGCTCTTTTAGGGGTATGTGTGGTAATTTAGTTAAATATGGTATAAAACACCTCATGCAGAAATAAGTTAAAAAGTAAATGTTTGGTTGAAAAAAAAAAAAAATCACTTGTATCTATGCAGTGCATAGCAAAATTTGCCCATGTTACAGAGGCTCAAATCACATTTTTACAGCCAAATTAAAAAATCAATTGAAATCTCTTGAGTATTTACTAGTGTTGGGAATCGGCCAGAATTTCAGTCGATCATCGGTTTTGGTAAAACAGACTGATCATTGATTAATAATTTGTAGAAGATTCTAGACATATTCACTCTTAATTAGTCCTTTTCTCATGTACTTATTTATAGCTTCAGATCAATAAGAGGGGTATCCAGATAATATTTTTCTTATTTCTCCATGAAAACATGTTGTGAGTACTCATTTGAAGCATCTCAGACATTTCAAGTCACATAAATCGCCTAGTCTTATTTTCTTTGGAAAATAACGTAGTCAGTTTTTAAAATGTTGTTTATTACAATTCTTTTCAGATTTGACTGGAGTAAAAAATAAGAATGGTAAATGCTAACTTATTTTAGTCTGGTGACCCCCGAAATGGTAATTTGCAAACAGTGCAAACCCAGATCAGATGCTAGAAAAATATGATTTTAGATCAGGGTCTCCACTGTTTGTAAATAGTTTAACTGTTTTTTCTCTAGGAATATCTAAATCACATAGTCTGACATTGAAATTTAACTCTTCCAATATATAGTGTCATTCAGTCAAAAAATTAACTTTTTTACAGGTATGGAGACTTTAGAGCAGACTATAAGGAATTTCCCCAGGTTTAACTGCGGGTTTTGTGGGAAGATTTTCTCATCATCATTTAATCTGTCAAATCATGTGAGGATACATACTGGAGAGAAACCATATAGATGTGACCTTTGCGGAAAGAGATTTAACACAAAAGGAAATTTGAAAAGCCATAGGTTTATACATATGAAACACTCTTTGTAAATTTTGTACATATGAAAATGTTTGATCATTATTTAATCTGACAAATCTTGAGGATACATACTGTGATTTTTGCGGGAAGAGATTTAACGCTTAGCACATTGGGTAAAATTTTCAGCAGACAACATATTGAAATATTTTTCTTGTTTTCCCCAGAAAACAGGATCGGACATTTCATGCAAATTGTCTCCAGTGGAGACAATTTGCATGAAAGGTCAAATCCTGTTCTCTGAAAAAAATAGGAAATATATTGTCAATTTGTTGTCTGCTGAAGTAGCCCAGAGACTGGTAAAAGTTAACACAAAAGGAAACCAGAAAAGCCATGAATTAAAATACAAATGAAAATGACTTTGTAAAAAGCAAAGGACATTTTGTTACAGTGTTGTTTCATCAGTTGTAATTTTTAGATGACTTGAATACTGAGTAGTGAAAATTTTCTCCCGGTAGAGGGACATTTGTTTTGAGTAAACTGATGTCTTTGTATATAACACTGGTTTCTGTACAAAAAAGAGGACCTCATGGAAAATTAGATGTTGTAGCTAAAATTGTCACCCTCTGAAAATAAAGACTATCAATAATAATAATAATAGTAATAGTAGTAATAATAATGATAATCTAATAATGATATCATTATTTTGCCTTTTGTCTCACCCATCAACCTCTTTTTGATATAGTTGGGTAAGTGGAAATAAGAATATTTTTAATGTTGGCCTAAGTGATATTTTACCAAAAATAGTAATGAATTAACCCTTTAAGTCTGGTAGACCACAACCAATATCTGTTCAAACAGTGTAGACCCAGATGAGATGGCTAATAATGAGCCATCTCTTCAGGATCTACAGTTTACCATTCTGTTTTTGATTTGAGACTGAAACCCCTATTTGCATCTGTGTACAAGTCCAAATTCAAGAATGGAAGAGTCCACATCAGAAACTCAGAGTTGAAAGGGTTAATGTTTCATAATATTTAAGGTAAATACCATTCTTCCATTTGCCACATTGTATCTTTATTAACAGGTATGTCACATGGCCAAACCAGACCCAAGATGTTCGAATGTCGCTTTTGTCAGAGAGTTTTTTCTTCCTCTGGTAACTTGGTAAACCATGAGAGAATACATACTGGGGAGAAACCTTATGAATGTGAGCTGTGTGGGAAGAAATTCAACAGAAAAGGAAATTGGAAAACTCATCATCTCACACATCTGAATATTTACTAGAAGTACTAGACTTGGTAAACCATAGGAGTATACAGACTGTGGAGAAACCTTTTGAATGTGAGCTGTGTGTAAAGAAGTCTGACAGAAAATTAAACTGAAAGACACATCATCTCATGCATCTGAATATAGGACTGAAGTAGTACTAGACTTGATAAGCCATATGAGGATACACACTGGGGAGAAAGCTTATGAATGTGAGCTCTTGGAAGAAAATCAACAGAAAAGGAAATTGGAAAACACACCATCTCATGTATCTGAATATACAATTGTAGCAGTACTAAATAGACAAATTTTAACCCTTGTCCTGCTGAATAAATTAAGATACCACCCCCACTTTCTAATTTTCAGCCACTCAGATTACTTGATCCCAGTTACTGCTATAAATTCACATACTATATGGCAAACAGTGCAGATCCAGATCAGTTGGCTTCTTCAGAAGCCGGCTGATCTGGATCTACACTGTTTGCAAAGGTGGGGTATATCTGGGTTCAGCAGGACAAGGGTTGATTTTAAAGCACTATTCAAAATTGCAGTAAACAATTTTACGATTTTATACCATTTCTCTAGAAATTAAGGATTGACATACCATGTGAATTGTCTGCTGATACAATAAGGATTGACAATTTATATAAATTGACCGCATAGAATATCGACTTATGCAGGATGGACATTTCGTAGGAATTGTCTGCATAAAAAAAGGCTTGGCATTCCTTGAAACTGTCTGCTAAACAGACAGTGCACATGAAATGTTTTCTTATTTTATCAAAAAAAAATAAAAATATTTTAGAATTACATCTATTAAAGTTGTGAATGACACTTTAAAGTAAAGTAATAATACCAGACTACAAATTGGAACTTCAGCATTATGATTGAAACATTTTAAACAATGATTAATGAGCACCCAATAAAACGAAAAAATTGAATTTAAGTAAGTGATGAAAGAATTACTGGTGGACTGGGTTTTCAAATCTTATTTTTGGGGAAAATGTCATCACTTTGTCATCTACTGAATTTGCCCATGGAGTGGTGAAGATTAAATTCAAATTAATCATCATTATCGTCGTCATCATCATCATCATCATCATCATCATGTACTCATTGTATTCACTTCTTTGAGGTGATTTCAGTGAGTAATACCAGTAGTACCCACAAGATATATTTTGGTGCAGAAGTAACTACAAACTATTGTTAATCCTGGTCCTGCTGAACCCGGATAGGCCCCGTATTTGCAAACAGTTTAGAGCCAGATCAGTTGGCTTCTGAAGAAGCTAGCTGATCTGGATCTGCACTGTTTGCCATAAAGTATGTTAATTCATATAAAAAATCTGGATCAAGGAATCTGATTGATGGTTGGAAGTGGGCGTGGAATCTTAATTTATTCAGCATGAAGTATTATCAGCTTATCTGGAGCTAAGCATTCCATTTACTTTGCATGCTTGTAAAAATTTCAGCTGTTGACATTTTAGTATTTTTCTTATTTTTCCAAGAAAATAGGATCTGACACTTTATGCAAATTGTCTCCTTAGGAGACAATTTGCATGGTGTCAGATCCTGTTTTCTGGAAAAATTAGAAAAAATGTCGCCTGTTGAATCTGCCTATAACCCGGTAATTGTTGATATGATTGTATGTATTTTTAAAGGTGCTGAAGGTATAACACAGAGCAAGATGGGGTCCAGCAAGTTTCAGTGTCGATTTTGTGGGAAAGTGTTTACAAGGACGGCCAACTTGATAAATCATGAGAGAATACACACTGGCGAGAAACCTTATGAATGTACTGTCTGTGGGAAAAAATTTAACACAAAAGGAAATTGGAAAACTCACCAGATTACACATATGAATTTTCATCTATAGCCGTTCTTATAAATAAAGTCAGAGGGATTTTGTCAAGGAGAAGTATTGAGTGATAATTCTATGATAATTTTCTCCAACTCTCCATAAAAAAATATATGTTTTGGGTACAAATTAGAAGCATCTCAGTAAGTACCCACAGATGAGGCACTATAATGAGTACCCATAACATATCTTTTCATGAAGAAATGAGAAAATGTCAGTAATTTTCGGTGGGAAAAAAAGTTCCTTATTTAGAGTTATAATTGCTTTGTGTAATTGAAGTTGAAGTTAAATGGATCTGCTCCTCAGTGGCTCAGTGCATGCCAGACTGGTGATTAGGGTCACTGGTTGGATCCACATGGGGTCAGGCAACATTCATTCATGGAGAGTCAAAAAAATATGCACAAGGACTGGTTAACTGCATAGAGGACTTGGTCTGCCCAAGAAAAGTGTGGTTAGGTAAACTGACTAGCTCAACGTGACCTTTATAGTGTTGACTGGGTCTTAAAATACCAACTCAAACAAAAATAAGATTGTGACAATGGTGGTGGTTGTCTTGGGGGTGAGGTGGGGTGGGGTGGGGTGGGTGTGTGTGACAACGGTGGTGGTTGTCTTGGGGGTGTGTGGGCGGGGGTGGGTGGGGTTGTGTAACAGCTCTTTATAACAAGTGTAGAAAATGAATGGAATGAAACCTTTGTATTTTGTTCATTTTTGATTTAGGTAACAAAATTTATAAATATTATTTCAAAATAAATAGTTGGCATTGCAATTTTTTTCTGCGTGATTTTTTGCTGAAAATATGGTTGCACATGAACGAGTCCATTTTACTATCTTGATGTATCTAAAACTGCTGGATAAGTGGTGAACAGTGTAGACCTAGATCATCATTCTACAGCATCTGATCTAAGTTTACACTGTTTACTAAGACCGGTCTAATACTTGGGGCATTTAAGGTACTTTCTATCTACTTGTTTGAGTATTGACAATTACTATGGTAAATGTCGTAAAATTTCAGTCACACAAGTTTTACAAAATGGCGTATACAAACAGTGCAGACTCTGATCAGACTGCTCCTTCAGAAGCAGTCTGATCAGGGTCTACACTGTTTGCCATTTCTTTGAGTACTTTAAGAAACAACTGCATAAAAAGGAAAAATTAAACAAAAAAAGTATTGAATAAAGAGTTCGAAATTTTAGGAGATTTACCATAGTCAGTTTGGGCTGGGTCGTATAGTGGCTAATGGTCTGTACTTGCAAATAGAACATTAAGCTTTTGACTCGCAACTGAGTCGCTAATCTTGCAGACTATTAATCCTTGCCATGCTGAATAAATTAAGGTGCCACGTTTACTTCTAATTTTCATCCAATCAGATTATTTGATCCTGATTTTTTATTTAAATTCACATACTCAGTGGCAAACAGTGCAGATCTAGATCAGTTGGCTTCTGCTGTTTGATCCGGCTCTACACTGTTTGCAAAGACAGGAGATATTCAGGTTCAGCAGTACTAGGGCTAATAAATCTAGCGTGTACTTAATGTACCATTATTTATGTACAAAATACTTCCTTATTTATTAGTACATTCTATATACATGTATTGGAACCAAAATATCAGAAAACCTACCTTCCGCAATGTGAGCCCAGCGACAGTTCAGATCAGCCTGTGCATTCAGGCCATCTGTACTGAATCTTCACTGGACATATTTTTGATGGCGAAGGATGCAAAGTTTCTTTATCATGACAATGAAGACTCTGATCAGACTGTGTGTATGTGCTAGCTGATTGGAATCTTTGCTGGGCTCAAAGGTCCAAAGGCACATTTTCTGATACTGGTACTTTTTTATTAACAGGACAAAGCATGTCACATAGAAATCAGCACCTTGAATGCCGGTTTTGCCAGAAAGCCTTTACTTCAATATCAAACTTGGCAAATCATGAGAGGATACACACTGGCGAGAAACCATTTAAATGTGAGCTGTGTGGAAGAAAATTCACCACCAAAGGAAATTGGAGAAGTCATCAGCTCACACATTTGAACTCTCAACTTAAGCAGCACTGACTGTAACATAACAGCATTTATCGTAGCTCCAAACCAAATAAAAGAAGTACGATAAATGTCCTAAAATATTGTACACCAAAGTTCCCCAAAAAATGGTATGTGCAAATAGTGCAGACCCAGATCAGACTGCTCCTGAAGGAGCAGTCTGATCAGGGTCAACACTATTTGCCATTCCGTTAAGTACTTGGCGAAACATCTGTGTAAAAAGCAACATTTAGGCCAAAAAAGAATGGAGTAAGTGTTCAAAATTTTAGGACATTTTCCTGTCTACAAAATTATTTTCCTTATTTTGTTACAAAAACATATTTTGTCACAATGTGGGTACTCTCTGAGGCTCTTTTAATGTGTACCAATAACATATGTTATGGAGACCAGAAAATATTCAACAAATTTTGGCTGGAAAAAGTGCCTTATCTGGAACAATGTATTGTCATGGAGAAATAGGTTAACCCTTAAAGCGCCAATCACAGCTGCAGCAGACGACACTTTTAAATGTATTTTTTTTTTTTTTTAATTTTTTTCTTAGAAAATAAGTCTTGACATTTCATGTGAATTGTCTGCAAAGCAGATGATTCACTTGAAATTTCAAGGCTTATTTTCTAAGAAAAGTAAATTTTTTTAGAATGTCGTCTGCTACAAATTTTACCTATCGCTTTAAGGGTTAACAGCATTTAAAGGGACAAATAGCAGAATGCAGCATCTGATACACTGTTTGTCTTTATCCAGCATTTTCTGGGATGCATTAGCAGGTAATACGTAGGTCTAGATAGCTGGCTTCGATGGCTCAGTTGGATGTGCTTCTGACTGGTGATCAGGAGGTTGTGGGTTCCACCCGTGCCAGGTCGGCAACATTCTTTCTTGGAGATTTGATTGAAATATTTTCTGTGATCATTCTCTCCCTTGTGCTGATTCAAGAACGGCAGTTGTCAGATTCTGGCAAAAGAATGTGCACAATACTGGTTAACCGCTTAGAAGACTAAACCTGCCCAGTAAAAGTGTGGTTAGGTAAACTGCCTGCGTTCGACATGACCCCGTTTGGTTGACTGGGCCATAAAACTTCAACACAAACAAACAAACAAGTTTTAGGGATAGTATGGTAAAAGTTGAGGTGTCCCAATATTTAGTGTAAATGCAGTTGTCTTATGGAGACATGGCAATATAATGCAAACTGTGTAGCTCCAGATCAGATGCCACAGAACACAGCATCTGATCAAGGTCTACAGTGTTTGCCACTCTTTCAGCAGGTCTAATGACACATCCAGGAGCAGATCCAGGATAATTTTGATGTGATCAAATTACCATACTTACTCTACATATTCTGACAGATTGGCTTGAGCAAACATAGTAGACCCAGATCAGACACCTCAGAATGCAACATCTGATCTGTCTACACTGTTTGCCACTCACCTAGCAATTTTACACATGTTTACAGATAGAAAACTGGACTTGTTTAACCCTTAAAGCGCCAAGCAAAATTTGTAGCAGACGACATTTATTTATTTTTTTTTTAATTTTTCAAAGAAAACAAATCTTGATATTTCATGTGAATCGTCTGCTTGGCAGGCGATTCACATGAAATATCAAGACTTGTTTTCTTTGAAAAATTAAAAAAAAAAAAAAAAAAAAATTTCAAAATGTCGTCTGCTGCAGTTGTGATTGGCGCTTAAAGGGTTAATAGAAGTATATGGTAAAGAGTAAGGGATATGAATATTTAGGGTAAATATGGTATCCCAAATTTATCAAATTCAAACCAAATTTCAGTGAAAATGAAATTTTGAATCAAAGGGTGTTCAACTCATGACCCCCTACCCCCTCTTAATGCACCCCTGATATCAACAGGTAGTAGAATGGAGTCGTCATGTTTGCGGTACTGTAAATTTCCATAGCTTTAGATAAGCAACCAAAAAGTATTGATTTTTTTTTTTTCTTATTTTTCCACAAAAAAAAAAGTGCTTATTAGAAGCGCCTCACCGAGGTACTTCTAATGAGTACCCACAACATGTTTTTGTGGAGTAATAAGAAAAAATGTTTTTCTAATATCCTCTTATGTAGTGCTATGAATGTCCAAAAATTTCATACACTAAAGTTTATAACAAATAGCAGAGGCAAAGTGAAGAAGCAGTCTGTTTGCTATGCTACTTAACCCTTGTCATGCTGAATAAATTAAGATGCCACGCCCACTTCTAATTTCCAGCCAATCAAATTACTTGATCCGGGTTTTTGATAGAAATTCACATATATAATTACAAACAGTGCAGATCCAGATCAGTTGGCTTCTTCAGAAGCCAACTGATCTGGATCTACACTTTGCTAAGACAGGGCATGTCATGTTTAGCAAGAGAAGGGTTAATATCTTAAATTTAAGAAACCACTGCGTAAGAAAAAAAAAAACAAGATTTTAGCCAAAAAAAGTATGGAATAATGTGTTCAAAATTTTAGGACCAACCTCGGTGCCCCTCCAGGTCTTGCAACAATTTATTCATGAAATATTTTCTACGGTCATTCTCTTCCTTCCACTGATTCAAGAAGGGCAATTGTCAGGTCTGGTTAGAGAATGTGCACAAGTACCTGTTACCCACTTAGACCCTTAAACTGCCAGTCACAACAGTTGTCATCTGCTTGTGGTTTTAAAAGTCATTTTTGCAAACAGTGTGGACCCAGATCAGACTGCTCCTCCAGGAGCAGTCTGATCAGGGTCCACACTGTTCGCCTGTATGCAAAAATAGGTTTGAAAAGTTTGCAAGAATATTCAGCAGATGACAGAAACAGACGGCATTTTCAGATGCAGGTTTTCTTAGCGTTTTAAGGGTTAATAGAGGACTAAGCCTGCCCAGGAAAAGTTTGATTAGGTAAATTGACCAGCTTGACCTGACCTTAACCGTGTTGACTGGGCCATAAATCTCCAAACCAACAGTAGCAAAGGTTTAGGACATTTACCATTATTATTATTTTTTTTCAGGTAGAGTTCCTGATGTCAGAAAGGGGGTGCTGGTGCACAGATATAAATGTCAGTATTGTCCGAAGGTTTTCATGCTGTCAGGAGACATAATTAGACATGTGAGGACACATACAGGAGAAAAACCTTATAAATGTTCAGACTGTGGAAGAGGATTTGCCCAGAAAGGAAACCTGAAATCTCATCAGTTCACTCATCTGAAAATGTAGTTGTACAATACCAGAATTACACTGTAACCTACAAGATGACTCATTATAGGATAGATTTGGATATAACCCAAAAATACACACAGCAGAATCGTAACAAAATCATTGTGACCTGTCGCTGCGACGTCAAGACGTAGCAAAGACTTAGGAACAAGCTTGTTAAGATATTGTCTGTTTACTTAGAAGACGGTTTAAAGATGGACCCTCTAAAGTAATGTATAGATTATAATATAAAAATTAACCATTTATGGTTATTATATATAATCTATACATTTTTGTTTAGCTGGAACACAGAGGTTTAGCTAACATGGTTTTGATCTGGATACATAGCAACAGATAAGGCGTTTTTTTCATCCGAAAAATGCTGATATATTTCTTATTCCTGCATGAAAACATATGTTGTGGGTACTCATTAGAAGCGCCTCGCTGAGGCGCTTCTAAAGAATACCCACAACATATGTTTTCGCATGAAAACATGTGGGTACTCATTAGAAGCGCCTCGCTGAGGTGCTTCTAAAGAATACCCACAACATATGTTTTCATGGAGAAATAAGAAAAATATTATGTGGATACCCCCTCTTATCTGTAGCTATGCTGGATCAAAGCAATACTGTTATAAAGAGGTTGTGGTGTTGTTGTACAATATGAGCAAGGGTGGTTGGGTGAGGTGAAAGTGTCCTGTAGCTTATGTAACTGGGGCGCTCAGTTGATATTGGCTTACATTTGGGCAAGGCCTGCTGTCCTTGTAGCAGGTAAGGGTAGAGGGGAAATGTTGTTATTTCTTCTGTTCCTTCACTTTCTTTCATTTCCCTTTTTCTTCCCTATCCCTCTCTTTCATCTCCTCTACTTTCTCTTCTATTTCTTTTCTCCCTTTCTCTGGGAGACGACACAAAATGACCTACAAGGGTTGAGGTGTCATTAAACCCCAATACAATCAATGTACAATATGAAAATGCAATTACAACTCTAGATATGATGAGTAGCCAGGCAACTAATTTTTTTTTTTTTTTTTTGTTTATCCATGAAAGCATATGTTGCAGGTAGTCATTAGAAGTGCGTCAGCAAGGCACTTATAATGAGTACCACAATGTATGTTGTTTTTACACTGTAACCTACAAGATGACTCTCCATAGGCTGGTTTTAGATATAAGACTGTTTCAAGGCGGAACCTCAAAAGTGTTGTATCCAAACTAAAATGTATAGATTATATAGAAAATAACAATTTATGGTCATTTTTTCTGTAAAATCTATACATTTAAGTTTGGATACAATACAGAGGTTTAGTTAACATGGTTTTGATTTGGATCCATAGCAACAGATAAGGCGTTTTTTCATCCGAAAAATGCCGATATATTTCTTATTTCTCCACGAAAACATATGTTGTGGTACGCATTAGAAGCGCCTCGCCGAGGCGCTTCTAATGAATACCCACATCATATGTTTTCATGGAGAAATAAGAAAAATATTATGGATACCCCTGTTATCTGTAGCTATGCTGGATCCCAGCAATACTGTTATAAAGAGGTTGTGGTGTTGCTGTACAGTATATAAATGCAACCACAACTCTGGATATGGTTGCTAGCCAGGCAACTTTTTTTTTTGTTTATCCATGAAAGCATATGCTGAGAGTAGTCGTTGGAAGTGTGTCATTTTCTAGGAGATTTCACATAAGCTATAATTAGCTTGTCATCTTATCCTTTGTGACATTTTTGTATCTTTGTGTTGTATATATTATATTCAATAAACTATTGTTTAAACCAAGTGTATCAGCTAGGCACTTTTAATGATAGTGTGAAAACAGATGGATGGATGGATGCCGGCCACCTGGATGGTAAAATAACGTTGCACTCACACCCTTACTATGAAGGGAAGCCATGTAGCAAGCTTGGTGTACTTCCGCCCAGTGGTTTAGGAGGAGATAGCATGACAGATGGACTGATGCTGGACAGATTGATAGCATAATAATGTTGCTCTTGTAAACACTTTTCATGAGAGGAAGTCATGTAGGAAATTTGGTTAAATTCTGCTCTGTTTAGGAGGAGATAGTGTGACGGACAGACAGATGGACAGATGGATGGCTGGATGGAGGTGTTCACATATGCTGAAATTTTTTACCCAGCATGCTAAGCATTAAAGTGTCCCAATATTTAGGTTAAATATACCGTAATAACCCTAAGTATTGGGACAGACAGGCCTGAGCAGACTGTTTAGACCCAGATCACATGACACATTCTGGGTCTACATTGTTTGCCACTCATCCAGCAGGTTTAACACATATCCGCTGTGAGTAAAATTGATGTATAAATTTAGGTGTCCCAATACCTTATTTATTCATATATAAGCCTTCCCTCTAATAAATGCCCCCTCCCACTTTTCTAGGAAAAAAAGCATTAATAAACACATGCTAAATTGAGTTTAGCACTTCAAAATATCTTATATTATGCCCAGATTTGGACTCAATGCTGTCATTTTAGCAGCTGTGAATTGCATCGTCCCCTGGTATATAATAGAATAAATACAATATTTGGGTTAAATACAATACTAATATTGGAGTACAATTTATATTGACAGATTCTGCAGATAAGGAGGGTCGTAAAATGGGGCCATACATGTTCCAGTGTCGGTACTGCCAGAAATTTTTCACTTCCTATGCGAATGTGAAAAAACACGAGAGAATTCACACGGGCGAGAAACCATATTCCTGTGAATTGTGTGGGAAAAGATTTTCTGAGAAAGGAAACATGAAAGCACATATGAGTCGGTCACATACCTGGAAATGAAAAAAGAAATAGAGCGTGAATTTCGTGACATACAATAGAATCTTGTTATATTGCTAATTTTGTTCAATAAAACTTCACTGATAGCTAGTTTACCATGGCTGATTAATTAATCTTTAAAACGCCAAGAAAACCTGCATCTGAAAATGTTGTCTCTTTATGTCGTCTGCTGAATATTCTTGCAAACTTTTCAAACCTTTTTTTGCATACAGACAAACAGTGTGAGCAGTCTGATCTGGGTCCATACTGTTTGCAAAAATGACTTTTACAATCACAAACAGATGACAAAGCAGACGACAATTGTTGTGATTGGCAGTTTAAGGATTAAACTCATTTTTTTTCAATCACTCAAGAAAACATGTTTAGGGATATATAAGAGATTTTTTTTTTTTTTTTTACTTTATCATGAACATGTATTGAGGCCATTCTAATGAGTAGACTTAAAATACCATTATTTTATAGAAGACGTACCAAATTTATCTCCATTCGCCGGATCCGTGTACTGGTTTATCCCGAGTTGCTTGAACTACCCATCTCCGAAACAAATTTCCATCATAGATTTAGATAAGAGTGGGTAGAGTATCAGATAAATAGTTTTCTTATTTCTGGACAAAAACATATGTTGTGGGTACTCATTTGAAGCCCCTCGCGACTTTTGCCATAGTGAATATCACTACCAAAAGGTCCAAGCCTGTACATCTTTCTGAAGCCAAGTTCACTGTAAAGATATTGACCAAATGATGATGGCAATTAATAAAGCGGCACCCAGGAACAATCAGTAAAGCAGGCATACAAAGTGATAAAATGCCATCAGACTGCATTGTTAAAGGTTACCAGTCATATGCAAACACTGATGATGATTTGCATTTCCATCCTCTCATGGAGACATGACAAAGTTTGCAAGGATTGGCTAATCCAAGCCTGGAAGATTGAAAAAAAAAAAAAAAAACAACAACAAACAAACAAAAAAAACAAAACAAAAAAACAACAACCCACAAATGTCATTGTTTCCCATTAACCCTTGTCATGGTGAATAAATTAAGATGCCCTGCCCACATCTAATTTTCAGCCAATCAGATTACTTGATCCAGGTTGTTGATACGAATTCAAGTACAGAAAGGCAAACAGTGCAAATCCAGATCAGTTGGCTTCTTCAGAAGCCAACTGATCTGGATCTACACTGTTTGCAAAGGCAGGGTATATCTGGGTTCAGCAGGACAAGGATTAACAGATGGTCGGTCATGTAATCGAATTCCACTGACTGAATTCCGATAGATTTACAGAAAAATATGGAGCAGCAAATAAATTGACTGTAGATGTGTACTAACAACAAAAGTTTTCATGGAGAAATAAGAAAAATATTGATACTTTGAGTTGGGAGGTGCATGGGAACTTATAGGTGAAAGTTTTAGCTCTGTTATAATGCCACTCACTTACAAGTCTGTCAGCATTTTCATCAGATTTAACCCTTCTCTTGCTGAACACAACATGCCCTGTCTTAGCAAACAGTGTAGATCCAGATCAGTTGGCTTCTGAAGAAGCCAACTGATCTGGATCTGCACTGTTTGTCATTAAAATATGTGATTTTCTATCGAAAACCCAGATCAAGTAATCTGATTGGCTGGAAATTAGAAGTGGGCGTTGCATCTTAAAATATTCAGCATGACAAGGGTTAAAAGCAAGAAGCTAAAATTGGAGAGGACAGGTGCCAAAGATGTTCAAGCCAATGAAGTTCGACTGTAATTCCAAAATTCTGTAATGCTTTGTAGTGGGTAGTTTGTGAAATGAACTTCTCTAAAATCTTTGCACCAATTGTTTTGAAACTTTGCAGATGTTTGTGGAGTGAAGATGTGCAGATGACATTTTTGTGCTTTGTTTGATCATTTTCTTCTAACTTTTTTCACTTTGTTATCTGTTTGTTTATCCTCCTATTGTACATCTGTCTGTCTGTATTTTCACTTCTTAACGAGAACTTGAGTAAATATTAATGGATTTTTACCAAACTTGGTAGGTGCATCGATAAATTCGAGATAAGGTTTGGGATTGCTGATGGGCAAATTTGTCAATTTTAGACACCCACCTCAAATTAGTGGCTTTGTTTTTCTTTCAGGAAGATCACCTGTTGGAGCTGTCTCCGATGTCAGAAAGGTGCTATACAGATGTCAGTATTGTCCGAAGGTTTTCATGAAGTCCTCAGACATAATTAGGCATGTGAGGACACATACGGGAGAGAAACCTTATAAATGTTCAGTATGTGGTTGGGCATTTGCTCAGAAAGGGAACTTGAAATCTCATCAATTCACTCATTTGTAGTTGAAAAATATGAGAATTACACTGTAACCTACAAGGTGTCTTGTAATAGGATGGTTTTGGACTAATCGAAAAAATTCACAGCACAATTGTAACAAAATCATTCTGATGTCACTGCAACATCATGGTGTCACAGCCACATCAGAACGATGTTGTTAAGATATTGTGTGTTTACTGGAAAGATGGTTTAAAGATGGTTCCTCAAAAGTGATGTATTCAAACAAAAATGTATAGAGGATATAGAAAATGACCATTTATGGTCATTTTCCTATATAATCTATACATTTTTATTTGGATGGAACACAGAGGTTTAGCTAATATGGTTTGGATTTGGATCCCAGCAATATTGTTATAAAGAAGTTGTGGTGTTGCTGTACAATATGAAAATGTAATCACAACTCCTGATATGACTGGGCAACTTTATTTTTGTTTCTCCATGAACGCATATGTTGCCGGTAGTCATTAGAAATGTGTCAGCAAGGCACTTCTAATGAGTACCGCAACATACTTTCTGCCGAGAAATAAAAAAATCATCAGTTCATACATCTTTTAGTAGTACAATAAGAAAGTTATCTGTACAATATGAAACTGCAGACTTCATAGCTCTATATAAGATGGGTATCCAGACAAGTATTTTTCACTCTCCATAAAAACAAATGTGATGAATTCACATTAAATGCACCTATGGAACTGAGAATTGCAGCAAAATCAGCTGTACAATATGTGAAAGAATAAAAAAAATGGAAATGAGAAAAATCCTTTGAAATGTTATTTGTTTATATGACAACCCCAATTATCAGCAGTTATGATTACTGACTTTGAAGTGATGCTTTATACAGGTAAGCATACTGGGCCCGGTTGTTCAAAGCGTCTTTAGCTTAATGAGCTCGTTAAGGGTCATTTCGTTAACTGTTCTAGCAGATTCAATACACAATATTCTGATATTTTTTGCTGAAAATATGTGAGTAGCTTTTGCACTGCAAAAGCTACTCACATTTTTTCAGCAAAAAATTTCAGCATATTTGCATATCACTCGATTAAAATTTTAACGAATCGTTAACTAATGACGTCGTTAGCTTTGAACAACTGGGTCCAGGTGAGATTTGGACTTTTCTCTTCATATTTGTATGTTAATTTACTTTTTTAAAATAAAATGTACTCAGTACAATACAGTTTTTACTCAAATCTCAGGTTTGCAGTCAGTTCTGTATTTTTAAACTGACAACATGGATTTAAAATGGTCAGAAACGAATCGAGGGAATAAAAGCCTCATTTTCGATGACTATATTTTATGTAACAGAAGGTTATCAAATATGTGTTCTAAACTACAGTTAAATCTCAATGGCTCGGACACAGATGGCTGGTTTACCATGGATAATTTGAACTCATTTTTGAGACCTTAGGAAATTCTTCTGATAGCTCAAGAAAACAAATATTTAGGGATATTTTAGGGAAATTTTCTTATTTTGTCATGAACATATATGCTGTGTGTACTCATCAGATTGCCTCATCAAGGCAATTCTAATGAGTACCTTCAACATAACATTATTTTATAGAAGATTGAAAAGGCATCCCTAAATTATTTCCATTTGCAGTCTGGCCTGGCGTTATGATCAGCCCTCAGTGGCTCCAACTACCCATGTCTAGAACAAATTTCCATGGTCCCAAAGATGATCCAGCCATTGAAGTTCGACTGTACTTTCAACTACCCATATCCACTTGGATCAACAGAAGGTTAATGTTTCATCTGTTTTAATTACATACTAGGTACCCTTAACTTCTTAATAAGATAATTGCTTGGCACTTGATATGCGAAAGAGTGTACAAATGAAGAAAAAAAAAAAAAAAATGTGGAAAAGGTATGCCAATTCGTTCAAATGCAAAACACGGGTTTTATGAACCAGTCTATAATAACCCTTAGTATTGGGGTAGACAGGCCTGAGCAAACAGTGAAGACCCAAATATGTGGCAGTGATCAGGGTCTACACTGTTTGCCACTCATTAAGCAGTTTTTTGACACATGCACAGGAAGCAAAATAGAGTTTGAAAATTAACCCTTAAATCACAACAACTGTTATCTGCTTTATCACCTGCTTGTGATTTTAAATGTCATTTTTGCAAACAGTGTGGACCTAGATCAGACTGCTCCTGATCAGGGTCCAAACTGTTTGCCTGAATGCAAAAAATAAGTTTGAAAAGTTAGCAAGAATATTCAGCAGATGACATAAACAGATGACATTTTTTAAGGACAGAAATGGGAAGGAGATAACGTTTAGAAGTCTGGGCAAATTTGGCAGACAACAATATTTTTCGTATTTCAACCAGAAAATAGGCTTTCAGATTTCATGCAAATTGTCTCCTAAGGAGACAGTTTGCATGAAATCTGAAAGCCTGTTTTATGGGATCAGTAAGAAGAATATTTATAAATGCCATCTGCTGAAATTTTCACCCTGGATGCAAAGCGTTAAGGTGTCCCAGTATTTACTCTGCTGTCGATATCTTTCTGAAAGTTGTTTTTTGTATTGTGCTTTACTCAGAAGAAGAAAATCTGCAAAGTTTTGTCATGGTGTGATGCAAAACTTTTTGTCATTACAAACCATGTACCAAAAGTTGTATTTTGTTCATTGGAGTCCTATAGAAAAAATGAAACTGACAGGATAGGTAGTTTTGATGTAGGTTTTCGACAAGTTCCACTTATTCAAAGTTCTAAAATTTTCACAACATTGTAATAGAACAGCAATTATTCAAAATCAGTGAAGAAAAGCAAAAAATATTTTGTAATAAAAATTTCCAAAAATTCAGTTTACTATAGAAATTTTTATTAGAACAGAACATTTAACTTTATGGTAAATATTTGAGAACAAAGCACAGAAACAGGAAAGAGAAATGGTTTCTGACAACATATGGTCAATCAGATCAAAATATTTTAATTTAGAATAAAATGCCAAGTGAAAAATGTCTTTCCAAAGGATGTCGAAAGAACGGTAGGTTAAATTTAGTATTAACATTGAATTTATATTGACAGATTCTGGAGATAAGAAGGCTCGGAAAATGGGTCCATACATGTTCCAGTGTCGGTACTGCGAGAAATTCTTCACATCATTTGCGAACGTGAAAAAACATGAGAGAATTCACACAGGAGAGAAACCATATGCCTGTGAATTGTGTGGGAAAAAATTTGCTGAGAAAGGAAACATGAAAGCACATATGAGTCTAGAAATGAAAAGAAACAACAGATCCTGAATTTCGTGACTTAAACAGGGCCTGATTATAATCCCGGGCCCAGTTGTTCACAGCGTTGTTAGCTTAACGAGCTTGTTAGTGGTCAAAATGTTGACTGTTCTAGTAAGTACAATGTCTAATTCACAGGTATTTTTGCTGAAAAATGAGTAGCTTTTGCGGATGCGGATGCAAAAGCTACTCACATTTTTTCAGCAAAAATATTAGCGTATATGCCATATTTAATGATCAAAGTTTTAACGATACGTTAACTGACATCGTTAGTTTTGAACAACTGTGCCCTGATTTTGGATATAATGCTGACATAATGCTTATTCCGCAATGATTTCTACACATTTTATATTGTTCTGGATAAGATGGATGTGTAGATAGGCAAGAAGTTTCTACGAAGTGTATGCACAATGTAGGTTTTCATGAAGAAAGGAGAAAAACTGACACTTTCAATTGGGGATGGGGGTGTCGCATTGTAATGCTCTGTGTGCCTACCAACAATTTTTTCAGAACAATGAGTACCAGTGTTAAGATTTTGGAACATTTTCTATGAGCCACGGAATTGTGTTTTGGAAGTATGAGCTGATCATACAGTGAAAGTGAATAAACATTATTTTTTTTTCTTTTTTGTATTTGTGTAAGCATGATTTCTACCAGAAATATGTTAACTCTTTTTACCATTGCATTTGAAAATATAAATATTTTGCATGAAACATTTCCTCACTTCATATCTGAATTAAATGTCAGTAGATGACATTGTTTGTATCCGGATATGAATATTTTTTTTCTGTATTTGTGCTTAGCAAGTTACATTTAAATTTTAATCTTTAAACTGCAAATCACAACAGTTGTTGTCTGCTTTTTCGTCTGCTTGTGATGTCAAAGATCATTTTTTGTGACAGTGTGGACCCAGACCAGACTGCTCCTGTATGCAGAAATAGGTTTGAAAAGTTTGCAAAAATATTCAGCAGACGACATTTTCATATGCAGGTTTTCTTGGCATTTTAACACTTGTCCTGCTGAATAAATCAAGATGCCACACCTACTTCTAATTTTCAGCCAATCAGATTACTTGATCAAATTGTTGCTATAAATTCACATACTTCATGGCAAATAGTGCAGATCCAGATCAGTTGGCTTCTTCAGAAGCCAACTGATCTGGATCTACACTGTTCGCAAAGACAGGATATATCCGGGTTCAGCAGGACAAGGGTTAAGGGTTAACAGACTTCCACATTTTAATTTTAAATATATCAAAATTTCATCCAGTTAATCTCTAAAGATAATTAGAGTTAATGGCAAGCCTGTTTTTGGTGGAAAATAACCTGCTAAATCTTAATTCTTCAGGTGTCATTAAAAATTTTAGTAGATGACATTCTGAGAAAATAAGGCTCGACTTTTTATGTGAATTGTCTGCCTAGGCTTGCATACAATGTTCGTGGAGATTGATCATGAAATATTTTCTGCAGTCATTCTCTCCCTTCCGCTGATTCAAGAAGGGCAGTTGTCAGTTTCTGGCGAAAGAATGTGCACAATACTGGTTAACCGCTTAGAGGACTAAGCCTGCCCAGTAAATGTGTGGTTAGGTAAACTGACCCTGCTCGACAGTGACCCCATTGAGTTGACTGGGCCATAAATCCTCAACACAACACAAACATAAAGAATCAAGATTTGTTTTTGCCGGCCTCGGTCACTCAGTTGGATGCAGGTCTGACTAGTGATCAGGACCAATATTTTTGCGTGGAGACTGATCAGGAAATATTTACTACCGTCATTCTCTCCCTTCCGTAAGATACAATTACATAACAGTTGGATGCCGGTCTGACTAGTGATCAGGACCAATATTTTTGCGTGGAGACTGATCAGGAAATATTTACTACCGTCATTCTCTCCCTTCCGTAAGATACAATTACATAACATACAAGACACTACCATGAACAAAGTTTCATAAGGCACCAGATAAGGATTTATGAATATAGGGATCAAACATGGTTTTTCATGCATTAACATCCGCCAGGTCCCGTGGGAGGTGTTGAAAACTGAGGCCGAAGGCCGCAGTTTTCAACATCTCCCAAGGGACCTGGCGAATGTTAATGCATTGAAAAACCATGTTCGATCGCTATTATTGCATAAAAACTGAAAACATTTGCTACATTTCGTGTTATTTCTTGCACTATTTTGTTTTGCCTTTTCACCGATGTCGCGTGAACGCTATTTCCATGGACTATGCTCGTTTGAGGGCATGGTAGTACATATCTTGTGACGGCAGCAATTCTGTGGCCCTGGTATCATTTTACAGACAATAAATATAGATAGAGATCATTTTGCATAAGGAGTAGTGTGTATTTCACCAACGGCCCACCATATGGGCTATATCAGTCCTCCAGCTGTCTCAAAGTTGCCCGTTAGTGAGTACCTCTTTAGAGCAGCCACCTCCATTAAGCAGCCAAAAAGGGTCATTCCCCTGTGTGGCTGCTTAGTAGAGGTTCCACTGGATTCTTATTTTTTCTGCAAGCTCAAACAATCAGAAACAATGTATACAGTTTGAGACAACAACAACACTACCACCACCACCAACACCAACAGTATTATAAATAGATTAAATAAATAACGGAAGTGCATGACTGTCATGTTTTGCAAAAAAAAAAAAAAAAAAAATGCTCCCAGAGGACTTGTTAAGGAGGAGCATTTGGTGATAATTCTGAGGCGTTTCTAATGTGTACTCACAAAATATGTTTTTGTGGAGAAATTAGAATAAATATCAATACTTTTGGGGTAAAAATCAATGCCTTAGAGCTCTAAAGCTGTGATGGCCACTTTAACTAATTCTTGCTTTTCTCTTTTCAGATGAGTTCAGAAGTGGAATGGTGAAGAAAAACAATTTCTGCCGATATTGCAACAAATATTTCTCGATTCCGGCAAATGTGGTGAAGCATGAGAGGATACATACTGGGGAGAAACCTTTTAAGTGTGAATTTTGTGAGAAGAAATTTAGCGATTCTTCAGCTTTATACAAACATCGCCGCCGCCATACTGGTGAAAAGCCACATGGTTGCAATATCTGTGGAAAAAGATTTGCTGAGAAGTCTTATTTGAGAGCCCATCAAGTCAACCATTTAAATGACCACATGAAAGGACCACATTAACTGTGTGCAGCTTCTGTGATATATTGACCTTTTAACTCATTGTAGACTGAATGAACTCACCCACACTTTATATTGGAAGAGTCCAAGTTCAATTTTAGGTACATCCGGCTATGAGATTTAGATATTCCTAGAGAAAAATGGTTGAACTATTTGCAAACAGTGGAGACCCTGATCAGATGCTGCATTCTGCAGCATCTGATCTGGGTCTGCATTGTAAGCCAAATATCCATTTAGGGGTCTCCAGTCTACAATGGGTTAATATGATGGTCTTCATTTAACATTTTAGCAGACATGATTAAATTTGTGTTGGTTGGTTAGGATTGGGTGTGAGGACTTGTGCTGATTGGTATGTTTCTGTAATTGTAATTATTTGTATCTGTGAAATTATTAAAATTTACTGGTGTGTGTGTGTGTGCGTGCGTGCATGCGTGTGTGTGTGTTACTGTATCCTTGTGCATAATACAAATGAAAGGTCAAAACCAAATTTGGTCTGTAATTCTAGATTTAATTGTTGACTTGATTATTTTAGAAATAAAGATGCTCTGTCAAAAAAGTTGAATAACAGTGTAAGAAATATAACCCTTATGCCTTGTGTCAAGAAGAAAGGTCTGGATCAGCTTGCCTATTCAAGCAGTCTATCTTGGCCTTCATTGACTGCTTACAGAATTGTTGTATAATGCTTGGACAAAATAGAAAAAGTTCTGCATAGTTACAGATAAGGCATATTTTTTCAACCAGAGTTACTGATATTTCTCTTATTTCTTCAGTAAAGCCTATGTTGGGGGTACTCATTAGAAGTGCCTCACTGAGGCACTTCTAACGAGTGCCCACAACATACTTTATCATGGAGAAGTAAAAAATTGTGCTGTGTGGATGTGCCAGCTGATCTGGACCTCAGCAGTTCAGATATGGTATAAGGGTTTTTTTGTTGGATATCATTTATATTTGAGTTGCATCACAGTGTCTTTTGAGATGTGCTAACAGTGAAGGCCATGAGCAGTCTGCCAATATTTTATTATTGACAAAAAATATTTACCATAAATATTGGAACTCCTTACCCTGCTTGTTCTACGTTTGAAAAAAAAAAAAATGTCTATTTTATTAATTGTTGCCGCTGGATGTGTGGCAAACAGTGATGACCCTGATCAGATGACACATTGTGCAACATCTGATCTGAGTCTACACTGTTGGCTAAGGACTCTCTGTCCCAATACTAATGGTAAATACAGTGCATGCAGGGAGAAATAATAAATAAAAAGAGTTTCTAAGAAAAAAAAAAAAAAAAAAAAAGACAAGAAAAAAAAATATGTAAAAAAAAAAAATAGATAAATAAAAGATGAATTAGATTAATGTATAAAAAAATGGAGAGGTTAAAAAAGGAATGGGTGTAGGGGAGGAGGAGCCCATTAAAAAAAAATAATAATAATAATAATTAGTCATCTTCCATATATGGCAAGATAAATTTTGTGAAAAGAATAAAAAAATCCAGAAAAAAAAAAAAAAAAACAGCTGTCAGCAACCTTTATAACACCATTTATTCTAGCAGAGTTTCAGATATAACAAAGTTTAAAGATGGACCTCAAAAATGTTGTATCCAATCAAAAATGTATAAGTTATATAGAAAAATGACCATTTTTGATTGGCTACAATGCAATAGTTTAGCTAACATGGTTTTTGCTTTAGATTCTTGCAATATCATATTATAAAGAGGTTTTAATGTACTGTAATAACCCTAATAGGCCTTTGCAAACAGTGTAGACCCAGATCAGATACCGCAGAACATGGCATCGGATGAATATGGCATCTGATGAATATTTTAGACTACCGTATTCGACCTAATTACCACACTGTGTGCTTAGGTATTTGAAAATACTGGAAAAAAAAACAAAAAACTTGTGCTAGCTGTAAAAGTGCTTTAAACCCCCCCCCCCCCTCCCCCAGTGGTTTGCTGTACTGACCGTTCTAAGGCGGTGGTCCCGGTGTTAGTCTTACTCTGTGTGTCATTTTGTTCTTGTTTTTTTCAGTCCTTTTAGTATTGCGATTACCTCGCTTGGGGAAGAGAGAGCTAATCTTAGTGCTTTTGGTACGTTTGTTCGGTTTGTGCTTGTTTAGATTTGTCGGTTTCCTCTTCCTCTTGCGGTCTGGGAAGGGCTGCGGTTTGTGATTGTGGCACTCCCTGGACTTTTCTCTTACCTTTTTTGTGGTAAAACATGTACCTACCTATACCAAGGTTTCATTTAAAAAAATCAGCAAAGGACATCAATTTTTTGATGCTTACACGACATTTTTTGTGCTTTTTCTTTTTCTTTCTTTTTTTCTATAAAAAGCATAATGTTGTGTGTACCCATTTGACATTGCATCGACAGCTCAATGCAATTAAATGAATATCAGCAACGTGCCTTTATAAAGAAGTATACATAAAGTACACTGACTGTAATCTGAAGAGTACGGAATTGCTTGACTGTGCGCTTATAGGGGTATGTGCAGTAATTAGGTCAGTTACGGTATTTCAGATTTTAGGACAAGTATGGTAAGTAAATAAGGTATCAAATACTTAGGGTAAATATTTTATACCATAATAATTACCCTAAATGTTCAGTTGACACATCACAGTTTAGCCTAATGAACTTAAAATTTTAGGATTAATGTGTTAACCCTTGTCCTGCTGAACCCAGATTTACCCTGTCTTTGAAAACAGTGTAGATCCAGATCAGTTGGCTTCTGAAGAAGCCAACTGATCTGGATCTGCACTGTTTGTCATTAAGTATGTGAATTTGAATTGACAACCTGGATCAAGTAATCTGATTGGCTGAAAATTAGAAGAGGGTGTGGCATCTTAATTTATTCAGCAGGACAGGGGTTAAGTAAGGTGTACTAATATCATCTGGGACTGTTCTGGAGGGTACACGTTTCTCAGACATATGAGGTGTCTAAATAGGTCAAATACGGAATGGTATAAATAATAATATATATATGTTATCTTTCATATACCAGGATAACATTTTGTGACACCCTCCCCCCTCCCCGCAAACACACACACACACAAAGCTGTTAATAACATGATTTATCATAGCCAACAACCACACACCCCTCCCCCACCCCCACCCCACCTTCCAACACACACAAAGCTGTTAATAACATGATTTATTATAACAGAGTTGTATATAACATGGTTTAAAGGTGGACCCAAAAAAATTGTATCGAAACAAAAATGAATAGCTTATGCAGAAAGTTTGGGAATTTTGAATATTCTTTTCAGGATCACAACATGAAGAGCTTAGAAGGAAAATAGCAGTAGTTAGAGGGAAAAGCCACTCTTGCAAGTATTGTTACAAGAGTTTTCTCCATGCTTCAAAATTGATTCGGCATGAAAGAATTCATACAAATGAGAAACCATTCCAATGTTCCATTTGCGACAAATGTTTCAATGACCAATCCACTTTGAGGCAACATTATACAGTACATTCGGACAGAACACTGTATAGTTGTGTAGAATGTGGAAGGAGTTTTTTCGGATTGAGATATTACAGGAGGCACATTTCTAATCATCATTAACAATTAGCATGCTGCGTAAAATTTCAGCAGATAAAATTTTTTGAAATGTTATTCTTGTTTTTTCACGCAAAATAGGATTGACATTGCTTTCAAATTGTCTCCACACAAAGAAATTTCAAATCCAAAATCGGATTTGACTTTTCTTGCAAATTGTCTCTTAAGGAGACAATTTGTATAAAATGTCAAATCCTGTTTTTGGAAAAATAAGAAATATCAGTTTGTCATCTACTGAATTTGCCCAGAGCATACAGTTTTAATTAAATATTAGGGTAATCCTATCCAGCAAAAAGGTGGGGTTTTTTTTTAACATTCTAACTAGATCAGTTGGCTTCTGTAGAAAGGGCATATCCAGGTTCAGCAGGACTAGGGTTAAGAAATAATACAGGTATACTGAATATATGTAGTGTATATAGAAGAATGATAGCATTGTATGAACAGTGGACTAAATGTCTAAATATTTTGTTGTTTACATGTTGAGACAGGAACCAGCCTGTCAGGGAGAAAGAGTGAATAGTGCACCAAAGGAGAGAAGCTGAGTAAATGATTATGAATGAAAGCCGGAATAGCCATAAGGGATGCTCTGGACTCTTAGGGTTTTCTTTGTAATAGGGAGACAAGAAATAAAGTTAAAGACAGAAAAAAAGTCAGCCTTTTAGAGTCTGTGCTTAGTGGTGTTAGTGTGCTGACTGATGTTAACCTTTGACCTACTGAATGAATTAAGATGCCTCGCCCACTTCTAATTTTCATCCATTCAGATTACTTGATAGATGCTATTGATACAAATTCATATACTTAATGACAAACAATGTAGATCCAGATCAGTTGGCTTCTAGAAGATCAGCAAGGCTTCTAGAAGCTAACTGATCTGGATCTACGCTGTTTGCAAAGGCAGGGCATATCTGGATCAGGGCTCTATATAAGGTTTTGGTACAAAAAGTATTTTACCCCCTACTTTAAATCTTAATGCTTATGGGGTAAATGCCCATTTGCAATGCTTTATTCTTAAATTGCCAAGCTTAAGAGTAGCATAGAAAATGTTTTAAAGAGAACATAAAGCTTGGAATTTCATGTGAATTGTCTGCTAAGCAGACAATTCACATGAAATGCCAAGCTTAATCTGAAAAAAAAAAAGAGAAGAAAAAAGAAACCTAGTGATGCATTTGTCTTTGAAGCTTAAAGGTAAAGCACTTTCTGATCTAATGTACTGCTACTGCTCACAATAGATTCAATGTAAGGGAAATGGCTTCATATTAAGACATAAAGTTCACTGAAAAATTTTACCCCCTAAATTTGATTTCAGTGCTGAAATCCAAAATTTCTTGAGAAAAGTCTGTCCAAATATTTTGGGTACCGTATTCAACCTATTTACCGCATATATCCTTATAAGCACACAGTCAAGCAATTCCGTAGTCTTCAGATTACAGAAAGTATACTTCTTATCTACTTCTGTATAAAGGCATATATTGTGGGTAACCGTTTGAATTGCATCGACTTATCAATGCAATTCAAATGAGGACCCACAGAATGCTTTTATAAAGAAAATCAGAAGCTAAAAAAATCATCACAGGAGTCCTTTGCTGATCTTTTTTTAAAGTGTACACATACCGTATTTACCATATATTTTCGGACACCATTAATGTTCGGACACTACTTTTTTTCTGCAAAATATGATAATTTAATACACCATAAAATTTCGGACACCCCCTGAATTTGAAAAAGACAATTTCCTAATTTCGGACACTAAAATGCCTCTGGACAAAGCTGAATTTTCAATGAAATCCAACACCAAACCCGCAGCGTCGCTATCATTTTCATGGATGTTTTGATAGACGAAGCCACTTTCTAACAGGTAAGAAGGAAGTAGTAGAGTCTAAAAAATTAACTCAGTTAAAAATTATTTTCCGTCAGGGCTGTTTTCATTCAGGGAGAAACTACTTTTATTTGTTTATTCAAATCGCCGTGCTTATAAACTGCGCATGCCACTTATTATACATTCGAAGACGATGAAATCGCCCCTCGTCCAAATGGACTGATCTACCAATACACAGCTAAAAATAGGCAAGAAGAAAAACAATAATAATAATAATAATAATGAAGGCCGTGGAACATGCCACAATCTCATTACCGTTCAATGTTTTTCAACGAGGAGATATTATAGAACCTGTCTATTTCTCGGTAACACTATTATTGTTATCTTTTAAAAACCGTCATATTACCACGTGGTTCTATACCACGTGTTAGTCACATGCAAACTTTACGACACCTCTACATGGTGTGTTGGCGTGTCAAAAAAAAAAAAGACGTCATTATATAATTTTCATTATGGGCATTCCCTCATAACAAAGATAAAAACGATTATAGTGACAATCAAAGCAGTGAAGCTTGTAAAATTAATTTCCATTAATACTTATTAAAACAAGCACTCCTATTAAACAGGCAATCAGCGACCTTTTGTCAGTGCGTTAATATTACACAATTTTATGATCGTCTGCTCAGGGCGATTGGGCAACCTCGTTGAAAAACCTGCTCAGCCTTTGCAGAGCTGCAAATAATGACGAGTCGGTATGGTAACTTCATTTCCCTATGAAATACATTACTATCTTTCATGGCTTTAGGAACGAAAAAAAAAATGTAGCGTCAAACTGGGTCTTCTACGAATTCAAGCACCGCGGTCACCCATCCAGGTACTAACCGCAATCTCCGTTGCTTAACTTCGTAAAAAAGCCAATCATTCTACCAATGTCGCCATAAAAGCCGGCTTCCACGGCGAGGCTGTAGAAGTGAGTATATACCTAATCCGTTACAAAAAAAAAATAAATAAATAAAATAAAAAAAATAAACTAAAGTACCGTTTCATCCACTTACAGAAACGATCTTTGGCAAACAGAATAGATTCTAATCAGATATCTGCCATCTGCTGCAATTCTATCAACGAACTTAGCCCTTTGCACCAAGTCCATCTTTGAGGTGTGCCAATACCGGCAGGATTTTTCTGAACAACAGGAGGGGTCATGTGACAGTTTATTTACAAATGGCGCCCTGTCCGAACGACGATGCGATGATCAGTTGAAAAGTGACAGTGGTTTAATTTTTCGTATTTATCAAGCAAAAAACGGTCCATAATTGTCAGTATTAAAAACTCGTGTACTACAAACCGCCGATCTACCTGCGTGACAGACCTTAAAATCTTCATTTTTATCGGAATTTTTGGGTATTTTCTTTAATTTTTGGACACGGCGTTTTTTTTGAAAATTATATTTTCATAAATATTCGGACAAAAAATAAAATAATTATTTTAACTGGTCCGAAAATATATGGTAAATACGGTAGTAGTACGGTAGATATATATTTTACCACAAGTGTTCCTAGTAATTTTGAAAAACCTAAGTGCACAGTGCGGTAATTAGGTCGAATATGGCAGTGCTCCAGATATCGTCCAAACAGCTGTAAATTATGAATCCTTTTGCACCAAATACAGGTCAATTTGAAAAATAGCCAGTACCAACTACGGATGCATTTTTACCACTATGGTGTGTCTTTTCTGGTAACCCGTAAGAGTACAATGTGTGTCTGTTTTTAGGTAAACTAGCTGGAATCAGAAGAGGTTCAGTGGCTTAGATAAGCAGCATATTTTCCGTAAATAGCCAAATATATTTAACCCTTAACGCGCCAGTCACAACTATTGTCGTCTGCTTTGTCATCTGCTTGTGATTTTAAAAGTCATTTTTGCAGACAGTATGGATCCAGATCAGACTGCTCCTAGGAGCAGTCTGATCTGGGTCCATACTGTTTGCCGGTATGCAAAAATAGGTTTGAAAAGTCTGCAAGAATATTCAGCAGATGACATAAACAGATGACATTTTCAGATGCAGTTTTTCTTGGCGCTTTAAGGGTTAATAAAGAAAATAATTAAAATCAATTTGTAGCATATTAAAACATAAACAAAGTCTGTTATATGCAAAACGATAATTTTTATATGCATATTCCCACTTTATTCACTGCAAAAGTTTCACCCTGATACACAGTGTGACTATTTCACGTGCTAAATGTCTGCGCATAAGAGCGACTGGATCTCTGCATCATTGTCTAGATAAGTGTTAATGACTAAGAATCTCGGGTAACCGTTCGGCATTGAGGTTTTCCAAAATTGCAGAAACATGGCCTCCAGAAAAGAGGATTGAGGAAAGAGATTGCAGAACTGCATAAAATGAAATAATGGGGTATTTTAGCCAGTCATCGTCATTTGATCCAGTGTCTTTATTTAGTGAGACTGAAGAACTGATGAAGTCGTCGATGCATGCGATGAATGCATACAGAATCACATCTGCGATTGGACAGATCTGTGTAAGCAGTGTTGGAAGTGAAAGTAGCTCACAACATGCAGGTTTAAAAGTCACTGATAAGACTTCAGTATTGAAGAGCTAAGTACCTTTGACTGATCGTTGCTAGAGCAAGTGAACAAAGAAAAAATCCAAAGAAGATCACCCTTATACTAGGTAAGATGATTGGTTCTGCTAATAAAAAGGGGTTCCCTGAAGAAGGGCATGTGGCATCCATTTCAGAACTTTTATTGTTTAGTTACAAAAGGGATAACTACAGAAAAATGATCAGCCATATTGTACTGCACAAAAAATTAATGGAGATGTACAGGAGGAGACACAAACAAAAATCAAAGCACTAAGATATTCTTTAAAGCAAATTATGTAAACCACAGCACACCCTCTCCACACCAGCCCTTGGGCCAAGGAATATAAGAATGTCCGTAGCATGGATACTGATTCCAGAGTCCCAGTGTTCGTGGTTACTGACTGGCCTTAAATTTGACCAGTACGATACTGAGTGGAAAAATAATTATCTGGAGCACAGAATATGGTATTATAAAATATTTGACTTTTTGCTGTGAGAAGTCTTTCCAAATATTTAGGATAAATATGATTTGTCAAAACTGGGTGGTAGGGTCGTGCACACTCCTACTGAAATGTTCAGAGGGTTGACCCTGTCATCATTAGCTTTTGGAGGAAAGTTTTTGTCTCACTTGAAGCAAGATCACAGCCTGGGGCTTTTTTCTGAGCTATTCTCATCTATTTCATTCTATTTTTCTTTTTCGTTTTCTCTTTCTCTGAGAGATGGCTTGACATGACTGAAATATTTAACAGCCATAAAACCTCAAATAATCCGAACAAACTTGTCTGTTAAGACATATCTAGTGATAATTTTTTTCTTACTTTGCATTTTTTCTTTGCAGATTTAAGAGATAAAAGGCACTTTTTTCGTTTTTGCAACAAGTTTTTCCCGATTCCAGCAAATCTTATTCGACATGAAAGAATCCATATTGGGGAGAAACCATTTTGTTGTGATGTCTGCAATGAATGCTTTAACGACAAGTCCACTCTCAGGAGACATAGTCGACTACATACACAGAATTTTTGTAATAAATGTGGAGAAACTGTTGTTGGTGAGAGTAAATTCCGGGCCCACCTAGCCAAACATGGAATACTATAGTCCAAGCATGTGAGGGGACTTAAATCTTAAAGCACCAGTCATAGCTGCAGCAGACAGCACTTTGATTTTTGTTTCATTTTTTGGAGAAAATAAGGATTAACATTTCATGTGAATTGTCTGCTAAGCTGATGATTCACATGCAATGTCAAGTTTTATTATATCTTAAAAAAAAAATAAATAAAAAATAAATAAAGAATTTGGAATGTCATCTGCTATAGTTTTGCTTGGCACTTTAGTTTAAACATATTTTACAGTCGAACCTTGTTATCTTGAACTAGCTTATTTCGAATTACAGCTTATTTCGAAGTGAAAATCTGGTCCCTGTTTTAACATGAAACTATGACAACAGGTAACAAAATAATGTGGAAAAGAGGAGAAATTGCTCCTCTTTTCCACATTATTTTATATATATATTTCTAACTTCAGGAGTCAAATTACATATTCATTTGTTAAATGTGGTTGTTCAATTTATTGTTTTTCTCACTCAATCAACTCTGATATGTTGAGGTACGGATATCTCGAAGTGTTTCAGTGAGTCCTTTGGAATTCAAGTTAACGAGAGTCGACTGTATTTGTATAAATACAGGTACAATACATAGATACAATACATATCAATATAAACATATTTCATCTGGGATTCAGAAAAAATTCAAGGACTTATATGAATCTGCCTGCCATAGCTTGTAACCTGGTGGACAAGAGAGCTGCCTCTTGATCTGTTAGATTTCTCAACGCTGTGGTTCGAGCCTCGCTCAGGTCACACGTGGGAAAGCCAATTTCTGCTTAGGGATGGTCAGATGGTTTTTCCCCCAGATTCTCCGGTTTTCGCCCACCTTTGATGAACTATCGGCTCTATATAAGTGAAATATTCTTAAAAGGGCCGTAAACCCCCCCCCACCCCCCCAAAAAAAAAAAAATATATATATATATATATAGGTCTAGTTAAGAGTAGGTATTAGGTAAATATTTTTCTAATTTCTCCATGAAAACATAATATGTCATGGGTACTTTTAGAAGTGCCTCGGAGAGACACTTCTTATGAGTAGCCACAACAAATATTTTGGGGAAAATAAGTAAAATATCAATGCTTTTGGATTGAAAAAAGCATCTTATCAAGAGCTTTGGAACATCTGCCATTGGTTGCGATGTGGACTTTGGTATCTGAGGCTAGGATGGACAGCTTATTCTTATCCTTATCCAGGTGAGTACTAATTTTTCTATTCACCAAAATAAAAGTAGTTTTAGGGTGGTACAATAAATACGTTCAGTGGTGAAAATTTGAGTGGTTAATGTAGTTCTGGCTACCTAAATTTTCATATTTATTAGTAGAGAAAATTTCATGCTCAACTGAGTTGAGCATGAAAACAGATTTATAATCTGGGGGTCTGACTTCACTGTTGCTGTACTCACGTGCAGTCTCATCATGTGCACATACTTTTTGTGAATCAGTAAATTCCAACTATGTCAGGGTGAACTGCTTATGCCTTGACATGACTGAGTACAAGTCTGGTCCAATATATGTGCAACTATGTTTGACAAAGAACAGGACCTGGGCCCAGTTGTTCAAAGTGTCGTTAGCTTAACAAGCTCGTTAAGGGTCATTTCGTTAACTGTTTTAGCGGATTCAATATACAATATTCTGATATTTTTTGCTGAACAAATGTGAGTAGCTTTTGCACTGCAAAAGCTACTCACATTTTTTCAGCAAAAAATTTCAGCACATTTGTGTATCACTTGATGTAAATTTTAACGAATCGTTAACTAACAACATCGTTAGCTTTGAACAACTGGGCCCTGGTTTTGTTGTGACACGGTCTATATTTGAACTACTTATAGTTGGAGTATGACTATAGTTAGCTGCAGTTTTTGAGGGAAATGTTGGGAAAAGTACTGCATTACTGTAGTTAGTGGGAACAGCTGTTGGTAGTTACCCTCATAAATATACATACCATATTTGACCTAATTACTGCACTGTAGGCATAGTTTTTTTTTTCAAAATTACTGGGAAAACCTGTGGTAAAATATGTATCTACCTTCTAAGGGTACACCTTGTAAAAAGTTCATGTGTTTTTTGTTTTTTTCTTCTTATTTTCTTAATAAAAGCATATGTTGTGGGTACTCATTTGAATTGCATCGACAAGTTGATGCAATTCAGATTGGTACCCACAGCACATGTCTTTAGAAGGAAGTAGACAAAAAGTACACTGGCTGTAATCTAAAGACTATGGAATTGCTTGACTGCAATTATAGGGGTATGTGCGGTAATTAGGTCAAATACGGTGTTTTAGTTAGGACATCTAAAAGTAGTTATTTTTGTCATTGTAGTATATTCAGTGTTCGCTAGTAGTCAAATCTCCCAGTTGTCATTTGCACTTATACTTCAGAATAAGATAAATCATTACATATATCCTTCATACTTAACTAACATTGTCATTGTGCATTAATTTTACTTCATACTTTTATTTAATAACATTGTAATTACACATATATTTCATACTACAAATAACCAAAACAAAACATTGTCATTATGCATATATATACATACTTCAAAACAGCATTATCATTATACATATATAATTAAAAATAATTAGATTCCACGAATGATTCTCTGTGTGTGTGTGTGTGTGTGTGTGTGTGTGTGTGTGTGTGTGTGTGTGTGTGTGTGTGTGTGTGTGTGTGTGTGTGTGCATGCATGCATGCATGCATGGGTGCGTGCGTGTGTGTGTGTGTGTTAAATTTAGAGACTGCAGTGGTTTTATATACTGATTGAGGTCATACTGGTTTTTTTACATACTGATAGAGGTCATACAAGTTTTTCATACTGATACAGGCCATATAAGTTTTTGTCCTACTGATAAAGGTCAAAAAAGTTCTTTTCATTTTGTTAGAGGTCATACAAGTTTTTAAAATACTGATAGAGGTCATGTATTGCAAAGTGCTTTGCAATACCTGAGGGCCTTATTTTATAGTGTTACACTTTGATGCAAACTATGGATTACATTTTAACTTACAAATCTACAAAACAGAGCTTGAGTAAGATAAAGTGGCTTGCCATATACCTGTTGTCCAAGCTTTCTGCTAAAATTAAGCTAATAGACTAGGTCATAGAACTCCCAACTCAAATCAAAATTAACCCTTGTCATGCTGAATAAATTAAGATGCCACGCCCACTTCTAATTTTCGGATTATTGCTGTCAATTCACATACTTAACGGCAAACAGTGCAGACCCAGATCAGTTGGCTTCTTCAGAAGCCAACTGATCTGGATCTACGCTGTTTGCAAAGGCAGGGTATATCTGGTTTCAGCAGGACAAGGGTTAAGCTAATAGTACATAAGTATAAGTATGATAAGATTTCTGCATGATACCCCATGTTTAGTTAACACTTAGCATGCTTGGTAAAAACTCCAGCAGACAACATATTGAAATATTTTCTTAATTTTTCTCAGAAAATAGTTTTTGACATTTCAATGCTTATTTTGTGGGAAAACTATTTCAAAATGTCATTGGACATTTTATTAAATTTGGAGTCTATTTGCATGAACTATTTTAAAAAACCTATTTTCTGGAGAAAATAAGGAAAAAAAATTTATTTATTTTTTTTTTTTACCCAACATGCTAAGCTTTACTGTGCTTTCGACATCTTTCAGAAAGTCCTTTTTTGCTTGGCGCTTTACACAGAAGATGTAAATTTGCAATCTTTTGTCATTGGTCAGACCAATTTTTGGCCGTAAAATTAATTTTAGGTTAAATATTTGAGAATAAAACATGCAAACAGAAAGGACAAATGGTTTCTGATAAGATATGGTCAATAAGAACACAATATTTTCATTTAAGATAAAACGCCAAGCCAAAAACAACTTTCCAAGTGATGTCGAAAGGACAGTTGTTAAGTTACTGTCTTATTATGTATATTGAGCCAGTTACACATTACAGCAGACTAAACTGACTTGCTTGTTTCAGAGGAGTTGCTAAAATTACTTAGTGGCAACAATTGTAGACCCTGATAAAGCTGCTTTCATGGAGAATTAAGAAAATTAATTTCTGAATACTCGCTCTGTCTGGAACCATGGTTTTGTTGTATATTTAACCATACTCTACCATGTAATGGACAGTGGTCAGTAAACATTCATTACTGTAATCAGTGACATTTTTTACTGATTTTTTTTTCATAGAAAACAAGGATTGACATTTTATTCAAATTGTCTCAGAGTTTGAAAGAATCGTCAAGACATGTTTCCTGTAAAAAATCAGAAATACAGAAAATTTCAAATTGTTGTCTGCTGAAATTTAATATTCAGCTGATCAGGGTCTCCACTGTTTGCAAATAGTTTAGGCTTTTATTTTCAGGAATATCTTAATCACATAGCCTGACATACCTAAAGTTGAAATTTGACTCTTCCAATATCTGCTTTGGAGGACTTTATTCAGTCTAAAATGGGTTAAATATGGTTACATTGTGGTATGTGAATACCAAAGACAGACTGATAAATAAATTTTGGGTTCTGTATCTGTAACTGGTGATATAAGTAGTATTTAGATTCTGAAAATTCAGACAATTAAATATAATAGAGCATGTTTAGATTAATTATCTTTACAAATGTAGAAAAGAGAGACCAGCAGTTTTGGAAAGGGAGGCAACTAAATCATCTCCCTTTGCAGATTTATATTTTGCCTTTCATACATTTGGTAAAGTTAACCCTTGTCCTGCCTTTGCAAACAGTGTAGATCCAGATCAGTTGGCTTGTCTAGATCTGCACTGTTTGCCATTCAGTATTTGAATTTGTATCAACAGCCTGGATCAAGCAATCTGATTGGCTGAAAATTAGAAGCGGGCATGGCATCTTAATTTATCCAGCATGACAAGGGGAATTACAGTGTAAACTTGTTTAAAGCAACCACTTTGGGAATCCCTAAAGCAGTTGCTGTAGACATTAATGCTTGCTTAATGTAGGTACGGTAAACTCCTGTTAATATGTCTTTTAGTGGATATCAAACATTGGCCTTTAAAGGCAGGTGGTTGCTTAATAGAGGTGGCTTAATTGCTTAATAGAGGTGGCTTTTAAGAGGATTGACTGTAATCTATACAATATACATTACCATCATCCAAACTGCAATCTTACCTTTTGATTTTTTTATGAGGGTATTTATGGTATCCATAATTGAATTGCACACTCCAAGGGTTGTTCATCAAATAATGAAACAAAACAATGAACATTTGACATAGGTATTATATTGGTAATTGTACAAAAGATGTTTATTATATATACCTGTTACAAAATAACAAAGAGAATTTTTGCCATGGTAACAACTAGTGTTTTTCTTCTGAATTTGAATATATTTGGACTGTCATTTATGCCAGTTTTCTGAAGTTTTGATTACCCATTAAAAAAGTAGCCGTCAGCAGAGATGACATATCCGCTGAATGAGGAAAAGATGGACCATCTGCTACAGCAGAAAAGCAGGTAAGTTATGTATGATTAGTGGCAGTCTCAGCAAAAATAAAACAATATTGGGAAATCACTCCTTTACCATCTGTGCATGTTAGTGTCTATTACTTGGTAAATACTTTCTCCCTAATAAGGACAGAAATAATGTAGATCATTTCATGAACATGACCTATTTCAGTGGTCTAATGACTGCCATTTTATGTCAGCATTTAGCTCCGTTTCTAATTACTACATCTTCAGTCATCTAACATAGCATGTGCTTCCTCCTTCAATGGTCTCAAACTTTGCAGTGTCATTTTATGACCTTGCCCTATATTTCACATATTTGACTTTGTCATTTTTGCATCAACTAATTAACTGTACGAGTATGACCAACACTCATCAAAATCTGGCATACACTTACTCCCTAACAGGAAAAACGTTTTAGTATCATTTTATGACCCTGACCTATATTTCAAGGTCAGATGACTTAGTTGTTCTTTTTAGCTCACCTGGACAAAGTCAAGGTCATGAACTTAGAAATTTTTAAAGTTAAAGTTTTTTAAGAGCTCATATTTTCCAAACTATATGATGGATTTTGTTCATATTTGGTATGATGATAGAGACAGTTCCAAAGTTTTATTCAGCAATACCCTGCCCATGCCTATGACCCCAAGGGTAAGGTCACAGACTTAAAAAAAATTATGTTAAAGTTTTTTAAGAGCTCATGTTTTCCCAACCATATGATGGATTTTGTTCATATTTGTTATGATGATAGATGCAGGTCCAAAGTTTTATTCAGCAATACCCCCTGTCCTTGCCCATGGCCTCATGATCAAAGTTAAGAACTTAGAAATTTTATATTAAAAAGTTTTTTAAGAGCTCATATTTTCCAAACCATATGATAAATTTGGTTCATATATGGAATGATAATAGATACAGGTCCAAAGTTTTATTCATTATCACCCCCATCCATGCCTATGACCTCAAGGTTAAGGTCACAGACCAAACCATAGCACAAGAAATCCTATCAAGGACTAAAATGCCATGACATTTCCTCTTGCCGTAATGATCCAAAGTATTGGGCAGATAGGCCTATGCAAACAGTGCAGACCCAGATCAGACTGGTCCTAAAGAGCACTCTGATCAGGGTCTACACTGTTTGCGATTCTGTCAGCACCTTTTGGACTCATAATATCTCCCCAATTACAGGCTAGCTGTCTGCTGACAGCTCGTGTTTCATCGACCCTTGCATTTAGCTCCATTTCTCATTAGCCATATGACCTAAGGTCCTCAAATCTGATGTACAATTCCTACATAACGGGCACTCAAATGTAGTATCATTTTGTGACCAATGACTTACATGTCACTGTCCAATGACACTGCCTTTCTTTATAAAATTTTTTAACTTGTTGATATAACTGACAGGCTCTGGCAGGTACATCCACCTTCTGTGGAATTCTTGTTTATACTTCCTCATGCAGCATACATATATACATGAAATATTCTAAACAACTGTTGTTTACTTTTAGCCAAACATTGAGCAGACAGTAAACTGTCACTACAGTCATTTAAGGTGGTTCTAATAAAAACTTAATATTTTCAGGCTAAATGGAAATCACTGAATTTCTCATCTGATTACAACATACTCAGATGTGGCAGGAGGCTGGAACTTTTATTTTTTTTGATAATTCCTTGGTCATTCTCCCAAAACATATTCATCAGGGACATAGTTTCCATAAATCCAGTATTTGAAAGATGTCATGAAAAATCAATCAGCTTTAGTTGTGGACAAAAACACTCTGATCAGACTGTTCAGATGTGCAATGACTGCAGGATGAAACAGGCGTTTGCTATGTAAATAAATAGTCCCATTGGATTTTGGTATAGCCTCATGTATGAAACAAAATGAAGAGGGCTGCTTAGTAGAGGTGGTGTGAATTAAAAACTTCACATTTTGTAACAGCTTTTTCTTATCTTCTGTATAGTAATGATAGGTTCTCAAATCAAACAGAAAAAAAAAAAAAAAAAAAAAATAATAATCTTATTTGACTTATTAGATGGTATTCTAAAGAAAAATGAGAGGACACTGAAACTGATGTGCATTAATGAACATACATAGCTAAAAAAACTTACAAAGAAGAAGTCATTCCAACTCAGCTTACATAAACTAAGCACAATTTTACAAGTTGAGAATAAATTCATAGTACACTTCAACCTCTTTATAACACGGTTCATTATAACACGGGTTTGGCTATAACACTGTTCAAAGATGGATCCCAAAAATGTATAGATTATATTGAAAAATGACCATAAAATGGTCATTTTTCAATATAATCTATACATTTTTGTTTGGATATAACATGGTTGTTTAACTAACACGGTTTATGCTATGGAGCCCAACAGTAGTGTTATAAAGAGGTTGTGGTGTATTCTTTACACTTCGATAAATACACTGAGCATAACACCATCTGTAGGAAAGGTAGGATACATAACAAACACACAGATATGTGAATGAACGTGGCAGATGGCCTTTCTTTTTCCAAAAAGTGCTGGAATAATCAATATATTGCAGGTGATGATGGGTGATGATGTTTTTCATAAGATTCTGGAACACTTCATGAGAAATTAGTAATTTATTCAACATAATACTGTGTTTCTCTCAATCATTGTAAATTTGTATTTATGGTCAAACTTCATACAGTAACCTCTTTTAAGAGACCACCTCTATGAAGCAGCCATCTCTATCCTTAAAGGGCAATTCATAATTTAGCAGACAACATTCTAAGGTTTTTTTGGTTTTTCAGAGAAAATAAGGTTTGATCGCCATATGGCATGTGGAAATGATTTACATGTACAGTAAACACTGAGCCATAAATTCTCTAAAAAAAGAAAAAAATATTTTAGAGTGTTATCTGTTCCCATTCTGAACAGCACTTTAAGGGTTAACCCATTGTAGTCTGGAGGTCCTAAAAGAGTAGTTGGCAAACAGTGCAGACCCAGATCAGAAGCCACAGACTGCGGCGTCTGATCTGGGTCTCGACTGTTTGCAAATAATTCAATCATTTTTCTCTAGGAATAGCTGAATCTCATAGCCTGAAATATCTAAAATTGAAACTGGACTCTTCCAATATATAGAGTGGAAGAGTCTATTCAATCTACAATAGGTTACGCAACCAGCTTTAGACATAGCTCCAGATAAGAAATTTTTTCAAACCCAAATAATTTCGTCTTTTTCTTCTTCATAAAGAATATATGTTGTTGGACGTTGGTTATTTAATCTGCTGACCATGAGGCACTTCTAAAAAGTACTTCATATTTATTTTTGTGGAAAAAAAGAAAAATATTAAATAACCTTAACCCTTGTCCAACTGAACCCGGAGATGCCCTGCCATTGCAAACAGTGTAGATCCAGATCAGTTGGCTTCTGTCTGAAGCCAACTGATTGGAATCTGTACTATTTGTCATTCAGTATGTGGATTAATATCAACAACCTGGATGGAGTATTCTGATTAGCTGACAATTATAAGTGGGCAAGGCATCTTAACCCTTGTCCTGCTGAACTTGGATATACCCTGCCTTTGCAAGCAGTGTAGATCCAGAACAGTTGGCTTCTGAAGAACAACTGATCTGGATCTGCACTATTTCTCATTCAGTATATGGATTTATATCAACAACCTGGATCAAGTATTCTGATTGGCTGACAATCAGAAGAGGGAGTGGCATCTTAATTTATTCAGCATGACATGGGTTAAGTGGAGAAATAAGAAAAATATTGCTAGATACTTCTTCTCAATCTAGAGCTGTATTTAACATTTAACTAGTTTAGCTGCAACATAAGAAAATGTAATTAATGTTAATCAGCCCCTCCACCCCCCACCCAACCACCCACCCCACTTGAGCTGTTGACAACAAAGGGTGGCCATTTTGCAGAGTTTATACTGTACATGTTTTTTTCTTCATTTTTTTCAGAAGCCGATATGATGTTAACTCTGGAGATATATAAAAAGGCACTTGAGAAAGCTGCCAATACAAAAATCTACAGTTGCCAGTATTGTGGTAAAAGTGTTACACGACAGGCGGATCTGATCAAGCATGAGAGGACACACACCGGCGAAAAACCTCATTGTTGCGAAGTTTGTGACAAGCGATTTAGTGACCCATCAGCCTTGTATCGGCATCGACGGGTACACACTGGGGAAAAGCCTTATGGATGTACATTTTGTGAGAAGACGTTCAGCGAGCAATCAGTTCTCAATCAACATCTACGTACTCATACTGGCGAGAGACCCTTCCGATGCGAGACTTGTGGGAGAACTTTTGCAGGGAGAAGTGCATGGTGGTATCATGTTCGGAATACACATAACCCAAAAAATTAGTTGACACGAAATATATTTCGTGTTTTTCATCTGAAAATAGGGCAAACTTTTGTATGTGACTCTTCTAACTTGCTTGAAGTGCATGAAATTCAAGTCCTATTTTTAGTGAAAATAAGAACAGTATCTTAACCTTGGTTCTGCTGAACTCGAATATTCCTCACCTTTGCAAACAGTGTAAATCCAGATCATTTGGAAGCCAGCTGATCTGGATCTATACTCTGTCATTATGTGATTTTGTCTCAACAACCTGGATCAAGTAATCTGATCAGCTGACAATTAGAGGTGGACGTGGCATCGTAATTTATTCAGCATTACAGGGTTAAAATGCTATCTGCTAAGTTACTGTGCGTATGTAAAGAGATAGCTAAGGATTGATCAAGGAATAAAAGTTGTAATCCAAAATATGGTTGTTTATCTGCTTGCTGTAAAAAAGTTATTTCACACTTTTGAAGAGTATTTGTAACAAAGTTGAAGTGAGAGAAAGGCACATTTTATGAAGAGAAACTATTGAATGTGTAATATGGTAAATGTTCTAAAATTTAGATTCCAAAGTTTCTGACAGAATGGCAAATGCATAGGAGCAGTCTGATCAGAGTCTACACTATTTACCATTCCTCTAAGTACATTAAGAAACAACTTAATGAAAAGCAAAAAATAAGTAAAAAATTGTATGGAATAAAATGTTCAAAATTTTAGAACATTAAACCTGGTCCTGCTGAACCCAGATATACCCTGCCTTTGCAAACAGTGTAGATCCAGATCAGTTGGCTTCTGAAGAAGCCAACTGATCTGGATCTGCACTGTTTGCCATTAAGTATGTGATTTTATAGCAACAATCCGGATCAAGTAATCTGATTGGCTGAAAATGGGAAGTGGGCGTGGCATCACTGTTTGAAGTGAAGTAATCATTGCTCCAGATAAAGCAATTAAAAAGAGAATTAAAGAAATGTTTTTCTTGTTTCAGCATAAAAACATACGTTGTGGGTACTCATTAGAAGCGCCTTAGCAAGGCGCTTCTAATGAGTACCCACAATATATATTTTCATTCAGAAGTAAGAGAAATTTTCACCCGATACCCCACTTATCTGTAGCTATGATTAAAACATGAAAATTTTGTTTGAATTCTTTGCAAGTGAAAAGTGCGAGAAAATTTCGTAGTTTTGAGGTGTGGTATATGAAATAGGGAAATCCACATTCTTGAAGGGTGACATGTGATTGTGAATATCAGTATTTCTGAAGAAGGAGAAATGAAATGTGATTGAGAAAGTGGTCTGTGAAATATGATTAATATGCTTATAGAAGCATGAAAATTCCATTGGTTTGGAGAATGAAATGCATAGTATATTGAGACCATGAATTTCTTACAAGGAGATTATTCTAAGTAGTTTCAGAAGCCTGAAACTCATTTAGAAAGCCAGGGCCCAGTTGTTCAAAGCGTCGTTAGCTTAACGAGCTCGTTAAGGGTCATTTCATTAACTATTTTAGCAGATTCAATGTACAATATTCTGATATTTTTTGCTGAAAAAATGTGAGTAGCTTTTGCACTGCAAAAGCTACTCACATTTTTTCAGCAAAAAATTTCAGCATATTTGCGTATCACTCGACGTAAATTTTAACGAATCGTTAACTAAAGACGTCGTTAGCTTTGAACAACTGGGCCCAGACCTTTCCTTGTTGCCATATATACACTAAGTATGCCAGACAGGTCAAGCAAACTCTACAATGCAGGTCTGATATGGTCAGTGTGTGTGTGTGTGTGTGTGTGTGTGTGTGTGTGTGTGTGTGTCAGACAGGTCAAGCAAACTCTACAATGCAGGTCTGATATGTTCAGTGTGTGTGTGTGTGTGTGTGTGTGTGTATGTGTGTGTGTGTGTGTGTGTGTGTAAGAACATGTTTCTGGCTTTTGCAACCAATTAAATCCATTTGACTACCTGTGTTGTTCCTAAATTCTGATGGACGAGTGGCAAACAGTGTAGACCCTGATCAGGTGCCATTTTCTGTGGTGTCTGATCTTGCTCTGCACTGCCTGCTTAGATGTGTTTGTGAAAGGAAACTGGGTGCCTCTGAGATTGTATTAGGATGCATGTTGTGTGTATAAGCTCTAACAGTGTGTTGGTGGTACGTATTTGTAGGTTTTAATACTATTTTTGTACATCCTGGTATGACTTACTGTTTGATATAATATGAAATAATCCTAGTATGATCTAGTATGAAAAAATCTAGGTATGACTTGCTGTTTGATCTAGTATGAAATAATCCTAGTATGGATTACTGTTTGATCTAGTATGAAGTAATCCTTGTATGATCTGGCTTAAAATAAACCTGGTGTGATTTTCTGTTTGATCCAGTATTTTGTCTGACTTCTAGCCGATGTACTTACATTGTATAAATTGTATAAATACACAGATATTGTATCTATGTACATACGGTAGATTTCCTATTAGTTCGAACACACTAATAATTCAAACACCTCTTATTGTATTGAAATCACCACTCGAAAATTGCTCTATTAGTTCGAACAGTTCCGGAGTTTTTTTAAACAGATTTTTAAATAGTTCGAACACATGAAAAGTTAATGTAAATTAATCCATTAATACATTCAATGAATCGGTTCACCCACTCTCTTTCTTATGGTTCGCCAACTGTACTTGAATACCGTTAAAATCTGTTAATAAAACGGATTTTTTACACAAAAAATGACTAAAAAAATTCAGACCCGTCTTATAAACAAAGTCTTGGGCCATATCGGTATTTTTGGCAAAGTCCAGTGGTGCCACATGGTCACGGAAAATACCGATCATCAAACCCAGGAGAAAGCTATGATGATATTTACCTCTGAAACTTCCCCTGTTCCCTTGACAGAAATTTACTAATTCATACTAATAAAATCACAACAGATTCCAAAATGTTATCCATCCTCGAAGATTCAACACTAAAACATAATGAAAATATTATTGAAAAGACATTTTTTTTTCCTTACAATGTACACCAGAATTTCGAAAATAATTTTTGGATTGGTCATTTAGGTAAAACTGGCAAGAAAATTGGATGAAAGAAAGCATTTAATGCTAAGCACTCTAAAATTACAGCAGGCAGCATTTAGGAATGATCATGTCTCATTTAGATGGTCCTAATCTGAGATTTTCTGAAATTTTAAATAGTTCAAACAATTGTTTTTTTATTGTAACTGATTTTCTAATAATTCGAACATCGAGATCAATAAATTTTTTTTACCTGTTCGAACTAATAGGAAATCTACCGTACTACATCTTATATGAGTTGCTAAAAGGCTTTGACCATTTGCTGACTGTGAAAGCGCAGATCAGCCTATGCATCCACTCAATCTAATCAAGACCTTTGTTTAAGAAATAGATCAACTCTAGCAGTGATTTGTTGAGTAATAAATCCCTGTTTGGAGGTCAGTTGTAAAGTAAATCAAATCGAAAACAATGAAAAAGTGATTGTATCCTTTAGATTCTTCCAACTTTCTGCCATTGCATAAAGAAATCCCGCCAACAGTTTTGACTGTAACGCTGTTGTTTAAATGCATTTCTTACGTGTGTTGACAAGAGAAAAATGACATTATGCTGTCTAATGTCGTGGAGATGAAGACTGACGTCAGCAAAGTGTCCAAATGACGTCGGAACGGCGCCAGATCGCGTTGTGCGTTTCCGCCCAGTGATTTGTTGCAGAATAAATCACTGAATTTAACCATTGGCTATATAGGCGAGGAGTGTTAGAATTTACCTTTACAAAATCATTGGCTCCTGTAGAATGTACCTTACTTATGCTAAATATTCAGTTTGATTTGAGCAAACCATCTAAAGTAGACACGGATCAGACACTCTAGAAACCAGCACCTGATCAGGGTCTACATTGTTTGCCACTCATCAGGTAGTTAAGTTTTTTGACGCATCAACAGGTAGTAAAATGGACTTGTTCAAATTTTAGACATAGTGACTTTGAGGTCAAGGTCATTGACATAAAATTTTAATGTTAAAGCTTTTAAAGCTGTATATCTCCTGAATATTTGAATAGTTGTAGCTGATGCAAAAAAATGTGTAAGATACTGGTCCAAAGATATGTTTGGTGCAAGCCCTATCTGGGTCACAGCTTATTAGTTATGTTTATTTGTTTTGCAAGATATTTGTAAAGGTTTGTGCCTAAATATGTGGACAGATAGCTAGGCCGGAGCAAACAGAGTCTGCACTGTTTGCCCTTTATGTCAATATTAGGTAGTCAGATGGACTTGTTCAAATTTTAAGGTAAGCATAGTAAAGAGTTAAGATGTCAGAATATTAACTCTTGTCCTGCTGAATAAATTAAAATGCCATGCCCACTTCTAATTTGTAGCCAGTCAGATTACTTGATCCGGATTGTTGCTATAAATTCGCATAATGGCGAATAGTGCAGATCCAGATCAGTTGACAACTGATCTGGATCTAAACTGTTTGCAAGGCAATATATATCCGGGTTCAGCAGGACAAGGGTTAAGGCAGAGTACCTTAATTTTCTGAAATATTCTGTCACCTTAATCTCTTACTGTACTCATCCTAAAATGTTTTGACTAACTGGTTAATCACAGTGTGGACTAAGACTCGATCAAACTGGAACAGCTACATTGTTTGCTGAAGGCAGGTCTGTCCCAAGATTTAGGATAATTATGATTATTACATTTTGTTTTATGTTGATTAGTTTATTAATGTGTTTTTGTGTTTATTTCATGTTTCCTTTAGTATTAACCTATGGTAGAAGGATCTTGCCACTTACCATGTGAAAAAGTTCAGCAAGCAACATTTTGAAATATTTACTTTGTTTTTCTCAGAAAATAGGGTTTGACATTGCAGGCAAACTGTCTCCTAAGGATGAAATGTTATACCCAATTCTCTGGTAAAAATAAGAAAAAATCATCAGCTTGTTATCGGCTGGAATATGCCCATAGAATAGTAAAGGTTTAACATAAAGTCTAACTGTATTCACCTTAAATATTGGGACGCCTTATCTCCTTACCATGCTTGTCCTAAAAAATGGAATAAGTCCATTTTTCTGCCTGGTAATGTATCTAAAAACTGCTGGATAAGTAGCAGATAATGTAGGCTCTGATCAGATGTTGAATACTGCAGCATCTGATCTGGGTCTACACTATTTCCTCTATCTTGTGTGTCCCAGTTCAGCTGGTTATTATTACAATAGTTACAATTTTTTAATGTAATAATTAGTGTGTGCAGTTTGATTTTACCCTATACACAAGTTTGTGGTAGATTTTACAAGCCTATTCAGCCCTTATGAAATGCGAACAATGACTGTCGTATCTAAAAGGTCTTGAATGAAATGCAGGACACATTAAGAATATCGTATATCATCATTTATTATCTCTACCATCCCTATTCCACAACTCTGTAATGGTAGACCTGTGTTCAAAATATAATGGTAGACCTGTGTCAAAATACCTGCCAGTATCTGTGTAGTTTATGTGTAGATTTATGTTGTTTCTGGGCATTGGATACACTTACAAGGGAGGTAACTGTGTCAATATTTTGGTCTCCCTTCAGAAAAGGGGTCTGCTCTAAAAGGAAAGAATTTGCTCCCCATGGGAGCAAATTCTTTCCTTTTAGAGTAGACCACTTATCAGCGGGACTAGCCCATTCAGAAGGGGATCGGTGTGCAGGAAAGTAAACAGGAAGTTGCAAAATTATCTCCCTTGTAAAAATGGTGGAAATCCTACCAAGTGTGTTTAGTTCTTCTATATATATAGTATAGGATATATGTGATAGTCAGTAAGCATTACTACCAACATTAAAAAAATATACTGACGGGGTACTGTAGTTACCTTAAATATTGGGACACCTTAATTGCTTACCACACATCCTAAATTGGACCATGTCCATTTTACTGTCATCTGATGCATCTAAAAATGGCTTGGTGAGTAGTAAACACTGTAGACCTTGATCAGACATTGCAGTAGAAGTAATTTTGAATTTCATTGAGGTTTATTGGGTGATGGGGTGGGGTGGGATTATAAAAGAAAATTTACAGAAATGAGGAAATAAAAATATGGGATTCCACACCTCATCTGGAAATGTTGGTAGGTATGCACTACTCAAACCCAGTTAATTTTACCTGTTTTCTTGTCAAGGTCCTTGGCCATATGTGACTACTCAAACTTAGATATAGGAGAATGGATACATGAAAAAGGGAAATAACTCTGACATGGAAAATTTGACTCCTCTTTTTGGGGTTTGTCTTGCAGATTAGTCATATGAAGGTTACAGATTATTCACATGAAATGTCCAGCCTTAATTTCTTGTAAAAATAAATAAACAAAAAATCTATTTTTGAAAGTCTGCTGCTGTTGTGATTGGCACTTTAACCTTTGTCATACTGAATAGATTGGGATGCCCCACCCACTTCTTATTTTCAGCCAGTCAGATAACTTAATTCAGGTTGTTGATGCAAGTTCTCATTCTTAATGACACAGTGCAGATCCAGATCAGTTGGCTTCTACAGAAGCCTACTGATCTGGCTCTACACTGTTTTGCAAAGACAGGGTTTATCCGGGTTCAGCAGGACTAGGGTTAGGGGTTAAACCCTTTAAGTGCTGAACAAAATTGTAGCAGGAGACATTCTATTTTTTTTTATTATTTTCTCTGAAAAAATGGGAAGTGGGAGGGGGTTGGGGGGGGGGGGGGGGGAGGGGAGCGCGGGTGCGGTTTGGGGGGGGGGCCTCGGAGGGGTTAGAATGTTGTTTGCTGCAGTTGTCATTGGCACTTAATGATTTCAAAATATCTTTGGATAGCCACAAATACTCTTGAAATAGATTGCACAGAAAATTAATTGGGTTATAGTAGGAATATTTTGTTTTTTTTCTGCTTTCACTTAATAAATAAAAAATGGGTAGTTTTGCAGTTGTTATTTATAGTATCTCAGCCATAACAAGAGAAACCTTATCTTGGGAACAGTGAAGGCCTAGATCAGTCTGGAAGATGAAGCAGTCTGATCTGGTCCTTCACTGCACAAATTCACTGGCTCATTTGAATTACCGTATTCTACCTAATTACCACACTGTAGCTTAGGTTTTTCAAAATTACTTGTGGTAAATAGATATCTGCCTACTAAAGGTATTCTATAAAAAAAAAGGTCAGCAAAAATTTGATGTTTATATGCTTTTTTGTGTGATTTTCTTTAAAAAGCATATGTTGTGGCGACAAATTTAAATTGCATCAACGTCGATGCAATTCGGATTGGTACCTACAACATGTGCCTTTTTAAAGAAGTAGACAAAAAGTACATTAGCTGTATTGGTAATCTGAAGACTGGAATTGCTTGACTGTGCACTAATAGGGGTATGTTCGGTAATTAGGTCAAATACGGTAGGTATACAGGCTGAAATGGTAAACAGATTACTATATTTACCCTAAGTTTTTGGACAGCTAGGCCTTAGCAAACAATATAGTCCCAGAAGAGAGACTGCAAAATAAAGTGAATGATCAAGATTTTCACTTCAGCTGTTTGTCAGCACATCAGACTTGTTCAAATTGAAAACAAGTATGCTAAGGAGTCGAGATATTAAGGATAAATAGATTATGTATTTGTGACTATGATGATATGATGACTTTTTACACAAGAAGTTGACACCAAATCTGATCAGTCTACCTCAGAAAGAGAGAAGGGTTTAATTGAAGCCCTGGACCCCAGTTGGATGTGCCACTGGGACAGTTACAGTATACGAGATAAGAGGCTTCTCACTGGGTTTCCAGCAACGCTGGCTGAGACATTGGTGCAGATGTAGAAGGGGCTTACATTTCACAGAACAAATGGTCTCAGCTCCAGATGACCATAGACCATAGACTTTTTACATAGACTTTAGAAAATATAGAAAATATGACATTAATGGAGATACCCAGGAAAGGTTGAAATCTTAAAACACAGCTCTCCCAAGGCACTAAAAGACCTGGGCCCAGTTGTTCAAAGCATAGTTAGCTTAACGAGCTTGCTAGTGATCAAAATGTTAACTGTTCTAGTAAGTACAATAGCTAATTCACAAGTAATTTTGCTGAAAAAAATGTGAGTAGCTTTTGCAAATGCAAAAGCTACTCAAATTTTTTCAGCAAAAATATTAGCGTATATGGCATATTTATTGATCAAAGTTTTAATGATATATTAACTAATGACATCGTTAGTTTTGAACAACTGGGCCCAGGAAAAGAAGTGATTTAATATAACACGAAACACAACTTCCTGTAAAATAGAACAACCAAACAGGATTCTGATACAGTTCTGGCTACACTTTCTACAGTCAGTCTCTCCATTCCACTGATTCAACTAGGGCATTTGTCAGTTTCTGGCAGAAGAACGTGCACAAATACTGGTTAACCACTTAGAAGATTAAGCCTGTCCAGGAAAAGTGCTGTTAGTCTTACGACGTGATAGCCGTAACAAAGGAATAAAGCATAGCTGAAAAAATGGTCCGTCTTTCGTGGGAATCGAACCCGGTCCTCCTGGATAAAAATCACTGAGCCAAAGAGTCGACTCCCTGACGCAGTTGTCAGAGATTGAATATGTACTTAGAAGCTATGCGTAATCTGCCAAGGCAGATAATCAAAGGTAGGAGTGCTCGGTCGTAACATTAGGTAAACTGACCAACTCTACATGACTTTAATGGGTTGACTGGGCCATTAAACCTCAACTGATAAAATAAAAAAAAGAAAGAAAAGAAAAAAGTTCTAGCTACACACATTTGTTCCATCCAATTGATATTGGCTTACAGTTGGGCAAGGCCTGCTATCCTTGTACAAATGTAGTGGGTAAGGGTAGAGGGGGAATGTTTTTATTTCTTCTGTTTCTTCACTTTCATTCCTGTTCCTCTTTCTTCCCTGTCCCTCTCTTTCATCTCCTCTACTCTCTCTTCTATCTCTTTTCTCCCTTTCTCTGGGAGACGACACAAAATGACCCTCAAGGGTTGACGTGTCGTTAAACCCCAACACAATCAAAATCCATCCAATCATCATTGGATCAACAAAGAAGATCCGTAAATTATCCTATTTACCCTGAGTATTGGGACAGACAAACAGACTGGAGCAAACAGTGTAGACCCAGATCAGATGCTGCAAGCTGCATCTGACCAGGGTCTACACTGTTTGCTACCCAGCAAATTTTAGACACATCAGCAGGTCGTAAAATGGACCTGTTCAAATTTTAGGGTTAGTTTGGTAGGAAGTTATCCTAATATTTTGGGTAAATACAGTGACTGTTGAAAACTGCGGAAAGAAAGATGAGGACTTGACTGCAAGCTGGAAGTTAGAGCTGAAGAAAATCACCAGTTAGACCATGGAGAACCAGAACAGCAATATCTGTAATCAACCTTCTGAAACAGATTTAGGTTCAAGATAGTCATTCAGGATGTGAATCTGACCTAGTCATTCAGGATGTGAATCTGACCTACCTTAACTCTTTCCCCACTAGTAGCAACTTTTGTCGTCTGCTGATAACCTTTGCAAACAGTTTGGATCCAGATCAGGCCCGACAAAACGTCGGGCCTGATCTAGATCCAAACTATTTGACACTCTGATGGTATTCTTGAAAGATTTGTTTTTGAAAAAAGTTTAAAAAAAATATCCTCAGACGACAAAAAAAGCATGCAAAATTACCCAGCATGCAAAGAGTTAAAGGGGGCAACACAGTTCTTAACTGGAGCTATGCTTTTTACAGAACATATTCCTTAGTCAGGCTGCATAGCGCAGTTGGTAGTGAGTCTGCCTGCAGATCCAGGGGTTGCAAGTTGCTAGGCTACATAATTTTTGTGGAAATTGGTCATGAAATCATTTCTATGATCATTCTCTCCCACTGATTCAAGAAGGGCAGTAACTGTTGTTGTCAGTTGCTTGCTAACTATGTGCACAAGTACTGGCACAAGTACTGGTTAACTGCTTAGAGGGCTAAGCCTGCCTTTGAAAAGCGATTAGGTTAACTGATTGGCTTGATATGACCTTAATAGTGTTGACTGGGTCGTAAAATCTCAACACAAACAAATAAATTTACAGAACATGTTCCGTACACAGTAATCTCTTTATAATGTGATTCATTATGGCACAATTTCAATTTCAAGAATGGACCCAAAAGTTTTTCTTTCCAACAAAAATGTATAGATTATATAGAAAAATGACCATTTATGGACATTTTTCAATTTATTCTATACATTTTTGTTTGGCTACACCATAGTTGTTCAGCTGACTGTATAGCACGTCATTGCACAGAACTTTTCATTATCATCCCTTCATTGTCTCAATATAACTAATAATGTTGAAAGGCATGTCAAACACCAAATCATCATCATCATCATAGCTAACTTGGGTTTTGTTTGGATTCCTGCAACAGTCTTAAAATATAAAGAGGTTGCAGTGTAATTTGGATTTGTTGGGGTATGTGCTGAGGGATAAAGGGGTATTAGGAAGGGTTTTAGTTCTTGTTGGTTAAACAGTTAATAGAGTTGTTATGTATTTCTATTGAGCCCTTTTACTAACATCTTTTTTTTCTTTTACAGATCAGGCTGTTGCTATGGATACCCCAGAATACAAACTTGACTTAAGGACAAATGAAAGCAAGTTCTGTCACCATGGTAACAAATACTTCTCTTGGCAACAAAATGTGATGAGAAGGATGAAAACACAAAGGTGCTTAACTGTGAGGAGTTGAGGAAGATTTATTGAGCCGTTAGCATTCAAGAAACATCAGCATCTCTATGGTAACAGACCATATACTTGCCAAATTTCAGAGGTCTATTTGATCATTATTTTTTATCGATTTTTTTTTTCTGTTAGCAGGCTTAACGGTGCAGACATACCCAGTTTAAGTAGGCTATGATGACTTATTTTCATAAAAGTGTTTTAATATTTCCATATACAGTCAACATTGGTCACCTCTTCAAAAGCCATCTCTATCAAAGCAGCCATTTTACACATAGCTTCTAGATAAGACACTTTTTTTTCAGCCAGTAATATTTCTATATACTGGTTGTTCAGGCCACCTCTCATTAGAAACCGCCATCTTTAGACATAGTTGTAGATAGAACACTTTTTTTTCAGCCAGATAGTAAATAGTATTCTGATTATTTCTCTGACATTTTTCTCTGTTTAAACAAATGTCATGGGTACTCATTACAATTACCTTACAACATAGGTTTTTGTGGAGAAATAAGAAAAATGTTTACTTAGAAACAGTCAAACCTGTCTTAAGACCACGTCTATAAAGGGACTACCCTTTGTTGGTTTAAACATATTTATTTCCAAACTGTTTACATATACAACACATACAAAAATACAACATTAGGATTAGAACGAAAGCAGAAGAGCTAATTAATTCCTTTCCTACGTTCCTTTCCTAACCCTTTGTTAAGAGGCCACCTGTAAATATCATAGCTTCTGATAAGGTGGGTCCAAAAAGTATTGATATTTTTCTTCTCCATGAAATCATATGTTGTGGGCACTCATTAGAAGTGCCTCAATGAGGCACTTCTAATGAGCACCACAACATATGTTTTCATATAAAAATAAGAAAAATATACATGATACCCCCTCTTATCTAGAGACATAAATATACATAGAAGATTAAAATACGGTTTTTCTCAGTTATATTAAGAGCTGACTTGCCTTTTAAGGCCACATTATTTTTACTTTTGTAGATAGTCTTTTAACCCTTGTCATGCTGAATAAATTAAGATGCCCCGCCCACTTCTATTTTTATCCTATCAGATTGCTTGATCCAGGTTGTTGATATAAATTCACATACTGAATGGCAAACAGTGCAGATCCAGATCAGTTGGCTTCTTCAGAAGCCAACTGATCTGGATCTACACTGTTTGCAAAGTCAGGGTATATCCGGGTTCAGCAGGACAAGGGTTAAGACAAGTTTGACTACTTTTCTTATCATTTTGCTTACCATATTTATCCTTATTATTCAGACACACAGCTTTGATCAAACAGTGTAGACCCATATCAGATGCCACAGAATGGGACATCTGATCAGGGTCTACACTGCCATTCATAATTATTTTTATACATCACTAGGTAGTCAAATGAACTTCCTTTCAGATTTTAGGACAATTATGGTAAGGAGATTAGGTGTCTCAATATATTTAGTGTAAATATGGTAAACAGGGTAATGTTTAGATAATTTCGGATTGTGGTTTCATTGTATGGTATAATCTTTGATAAGTAGCTACCCTCTATTTCAGCCAAACATAAGTTCCAGTGGTACACCACTAACTCTATAACACTATTGCTAGCATCCAAAGCAAAAACTGTACTAGGTAAACAGCCGTTTTGTATCCAAACAAAAATGAATAGGTTATACAAAAAAATGACCATAAATGGTCATTTTTCTATACAATACTTTTTTGTTTGGATACAACATTATTTGAGATCCATCTTTAAACCGTGTTATATCCAAAACTATGCTGTAATGAACCGTGTTATAAAGACATTCTTGTATATATCTATAATGTAACGGAGGTCATACAATATATGTATATTTTTTTTCAGATACTGAAATGATGTTATCTCTGGAGATGTACAGGAGGGCGCTTGAGTCGGTTACTGGTACGAAAATATACAGCTGCAAGTATTGCGGCAAAAGTGTTACAAGGCAAGCGGATCTAGTCAAGCATGAGAGAATGCATACTGGGGAAAAACCTCATCAGTGTGAAGTTTGTGACAAGCGATTTAGCGATCCATCAGTATTGTACCGACATCGACGTGTACATACAGGAGAAAAGCCGTATAAATGTACAATTTGTGAGAAAACATTTGGAGAGCAATCTGTTCTTAACCAGCATTTGCGTACACATACAGGCGAGAAACCGTTCAGATGTGAGACTTGTGGGAGAACTTTTTCAGGGAGAAGTGCTTGGTGGTATCATGTCCGTAATGTACATAATCCAAAAACTTAGTTATCTAAGCAATATTTTTCTCAGACATTAGGGCTTGACATTCCTTTGGAAGTAACTCGTATGGACTGTCAAGCCTTATTTAAAAAAAAAAAAAAAAAATCCAAAGAAAAAATGCCTTTAACATGTTTTCAAGGAAAAGACCAAAGAAAAAAAAAATGCTGTTGGCAAAATGTATTAACCCTTAAAGCATCTTGCAAAATTGTAGCAGAGGACATTCTAAATATAAAAAGAAAAAAAAAATATTGTTTTGAGTAAATAAGGATTGACATTTCATATGAATTGTCTGATATGCAGACAATTCACATGAAATGTCAAGCCTTATTTTCTCTGAAAAATAATAAATTAAAAACAGAATGTTTTCAGCTGCAGTTGTGAGGGTCAATGTCAAATTCAAGATCTTTATGAAAACTTGAACAATAGATTACTTAAATAGATCTCAAATACAACATATTCCACTCTGACCCACAAAAAGGGTCATAGGAAGTTGAATTCCATTGATTGCCATGGTTAGTAATAATTCAAAGGTCTTCATTTATCAATAATCAATTAATTAAATGGGCTTTCCCTCTCCAGGCTTGATCTCACATCCAAGAAGTTGCCACACACCCAAAAATGGTATTTAGTGATTGTCCTTCATATATAAGTGATGTTTAATGTCAGATCAAGGCTATTGATGGGACCTTTGACAACAGATTACTTAAGTGAGTCTCATCTACACCCAGCCCCAACCCCGGGCTTAAATGGGATTATTTGGTGCCAGCCTGAAAATGTAGACTTGTTGGCTATCAAAGTTGTTGATGAAAACTTTAACAGAATACATAATTGAGTCTCATCCCCATTCAGTTCAGACACCATCCTTAGAAGAGGTCATTAGAGGTTTCAAATATAGCCGTATTTGGTATCAAATTAAAGGTTTTGATGAGACATTGAACCACTGATAACTTAAGTGAGATTCACTAAGCTTAGTCATTAACCCAGCAGCAAAATGACCAGTAAAGTTCTGTATCACATCTCTTGTTTTACAACAGTAGCCTATTTTCATGGTCTAAAAACATTGCAATATTTATGTCAAACCTAGCAAGTAGCAGCATTTCTGATATACTGTAACACCTGCAGTCACCTAATGTAGTATGTGCTTTCTCCTGAACATGTGCTTTCTCCTGAACATGTGCTTTCTCCTGAACATGTGCTTTCTCCTGAACATGTGCTTTCTCCTGAACATGTGCTTTCTCCTGAACATGTGCTTTCTCCTGAACATGTACTTAAACACTATGGTGTCGTGTATCTTACGTCACCAGGGCATCCAGCTGATATTGGCTTACAACTGGGCAAGGCCTGCTATCCTTGAAGCAGGTAAGGGTAGAGGGGGAATGCTTTTATTTCTTCTGTTTCTTCACTTTCACTCCTGTTCCTCTTTCTTCCCTGACCCTCGCTTTCATCTCCTCTACTATCACTTTTCTCCCTTTCTCTGGGAGATGACACAAAATAACTCATAAGGATTGTCGTGAAACCCCAACACAATCAATCAAAAACACTGAGGTATTGTTTTGTGACGCCTATTTTTCACAGTCTAATGCCTTTGTCATTTTTTGCTTTACCCTAGGCATTTAGGTCCATATCTGATTAACCATATGACCAACAGTCCTTAAACATGGCACATGCTTCCTCACTAACAGGGACAAAAAATGTGGTATCATTTGTGACCTTGACCTGTTTCATGGTTGAATGACTTTATCAGTTTTTGCATCAGCTCTAGCATATTACTTTATTTCTGACTAACCATATAACTTATAGTCATCCAACCTGGCACACACTTCCTCCTTAAAAAGGATTCAAATACTATGGTATCGTTTTGTGGCCCTTACCAATATTTCTTGGTCAAAGGACTTTATCAGTTTTTGCCTCAGCTGTAGCATTTGGCTCAATTTCTGATTAACCATATGACTTACAGTCATCAAACATGACAAGCACTTTCTCCCTATATGCGTGCGAGATATATTCAGTTATATACTGTATATAAAATTTGCAAAGGTATCTGTTGTATAGAGGACTGAAGGGATTAAGTTGGATTTAATGTGTGTTTGAGTGCATTTTAGATAGAGTTTTGTGTGTTTTTGAGTAAATTCTAGCCAGAGCTTTGTGTTTTTTGAGTAAATTCTAGCCAGAGCTTTGTGTTGTTTGAGCGAATTCTAGTGAATGTTTAATATAATTGAGTAATGTTTTGCCATTGTTTTATGAATGAGTAAATTCGAGTCCAGTATTTTGTCTGTATTTGAGTATATTCTAGAGAGTGTTTTATGTGTATTTGAGTTAATTCTAGTTAGTCGTTTGTGTGTTTCAGTTGATTCTGGCTAGTGCTTTGTATGTGTTTCAGTCAATTCTGGCTAGTGCTTTGTGTGTGTGTGTTTGAGTAAAGTCTAGCCAGAGTTTTGTGTGTGTTTGAGTAAATTCTAGCCAGTGTTTTGTGTGTGTTTGAATGAATTCTAGCTATTGTTTTGTGTGTGTGTTAGAGTAAATTCTAGCTAGTCTTGTGTGTGTTTCAGTAAATTCTGGCTGGTGTCAGTGTTTCAGTCAGTTGTGGCTAGTGCTTTGTGTGTGTTTGAGTAAATTCTAGCCAGAGTTTTCTATGTGTGTGAGTAAATTTTTGCTAGTGTTTTATGTATGTGTTTGAGTAAATTTTAGCCAGTGTTTTGTGTGTGTTTGCGTTAATTCTGGCTATTGTTTTTTGTATGTTTGAGTAAATTATAGCAAGTATTTTATGTGTTTCTGTCAATTCTGGCTAGTGCTATGTGTGTGTTTCAGGCATTTCTGGCTAATGTTTTGTATGTGTTTTAGTAAATTCTAGCCAGTATGTTGTGTGTTTCAGTAAATTCTAGCTAGTATTTTGTGTGTTTTCCAGTCAATCCTGGCCAGTGTTTTTTGTGTGTTTCAGTAAATTCAAGCCAGTAAATTCTGTGCTAAGATGTTTACTAATGAATTCTACATTTTTTGTATGATTTATAGTGCAGTCCAGTATTTTATGAATTGCTGTTCGGATTCTATCCAGTGTACTTACACATTGTATCATTAAAATGTATTGTAATTTTGTACATAGTTTGTCCTTTATATAATAATAATAGTTGTAGACTGGTAAATATTTAGCCATGGCTGACTGATTTAAAAGAAAAGGCTTACTGAATTTGTCTTATGCTTGAAAATGTTCAGCTTTAGTAAACACGCATATTGGTCCAGATTTGATCAAAATCAGTTAAGAAATAAGAAAGATATTAAAGTTTATTTTTGACCAAACTAAAATTTCCTTAAGGTTGTTGTCCACACAATTATCATTTACCAATTGTATGTAATCAATTAGATGGACTAACCAATATGAAACCACAATATGAAATCCACAACCTGTTCTCTCCAAACGGAACTCTATTCCTACACTGAACATTTTCGGAGTGATTATTTATCACTTGACCTAAAGTTACTAAAGAATTTGATTTATATTGTTTTTGTCCACACAACTATTGCTGACCAATAAAGCTAATCCACACATATAGCATTTGTACAGAATCCATCATCATCATCCGATTTTTGATTAAGGTGCAGGTACACGGGTAACGTCCACATCAGTGGGCCCCCTTCCAGCTAGCTGGCTTGCTGCATGCATGGCAGATCTCACACCAGATCTCCAGGTATGTCTATCATGAGGGTCGATAACAGAGCATCCAATCTCTGCAATCCCTCTGTCAGCTGCTTCCATGTCATCTTGGGCCTCCCAGGCCCATGTTTTCCATCAGCCTAGGTCAAAGGCTGTCTTGACTGCACCATTGGAGCATTCCACATGTCCATACCAGCGGAGCCTTCTCTCCTTCAGAATGAAGTCCAGATCCTCAATGCCAAGCCTCGCAAGTAGCTCATTGGATCTGGTGGTGACAATGTCTTGCGGCTTGACATTGCAGATCTATCTGATCATTGCCCTGTCATTCAGGTGTAGACGTTGGAGGTTTGGCTTTATCAATGGCCAAGTCTCACTGGCATGGAGCATTGTGAGAGAATGGGTGGCAGCTCCTTAAACTTCTTCCAGGTGTTTTTCACATGTGTTGTGGTTGAAAGTTCACTGCCACCGACTGCTGAAAGCATGTCTCCTAGATAGGAAAACGAAGCTACCACCTCCAGTTTGTCAGGTCCAACTTGGACTTTCCTCTGTGGTCTGCCATCCAAGATGCATGCAGGTAACGGTAATTGTTGTGACTGCTTTAGCAAGCAGGAACGACATGGGGATCACCATCCACCATTGGTGATGGTGGCGTCAGCATAGTCATTGGCCTCAACAATGTTAAGTGTTTAGCTCCATTTCTCAAGCACCAAGACTTCTAGGCTAATGCAACTTCATACACACATCCACCATGATGCACCCTGCCCACTGCTATCAGCCTGTACCGACCTTGACCTACTTTATCACGTTTGGCTGAACAATGTTTAGCTCCAATGTTAAGTCTGTGCTCTACGTCTTGAATACCAAGCTTCATACACATGATGCACCCTGCCCACTGCCACTGTGCTGACCTTTACTTACTTTTTTCCCTTGGCTGAACAATATTTACCGTATTAACCCTAAATACTTGGACACCTTGACTTGAAAAAGTCCATTTTACAACCTGTTGATATGTCTAAAATAGTGCTGGATGAGTGGCAAACAGTGTAGACCCTGATCAGATGCCATGTACTACAGTTACATGGAAGTAAGAAATTAGAGTGGGGAAGTACTGGGGCAACTTGTAGATCAAAAATAGCTAAAAATTTTCAGATTGGAAATCCAAAATGGCAGCCATCTAAAACATCTATTTTGTGCTTGTTCTCCTGAACCAAAAGGCCAGTTGACTAGAAACTTGGTAGGAAGTATCAGGGAGACATGTAGATCAAAAGAAGCCAAACTAGTTTTGATTGGAAATCCAAGATGGTTGCCATCTTGAAAATATAATTTTGTGCTTCTTCTCCTGAACCAAAATTGACTGGAAATTTGGCAGGAAGTAGTGAGATAATTTGTATATGAAAAATAGCTAAAATCATTCTGATTGGAAATCCAAGATGGCCACAAACTTGTGCGCTTCTTCTCCTGAATCTAAAGGCTAGTTCATTCGAAACTTGATAGGATCCGTATTGGGACAACTTGTAGATCAAAAGTAGCTATCATTCCTTTGGAAATACAAGATGGCAGCCATGGCCCCCATCTTGAAAAACTATTTTGCACTTCTTCTCTTGAAATGAAAGGTCAGTTGACTTGAAACTTGGTAGGAAGTATAGGGGTGACTTGTAGATCAAAAATAGCTAAAATCTTGCCTATTGGAAATCCAACCATGCCACCATTTTTAAAATCTAATTTGAAGTACTACTCCTCAATGGAGAGGCCAATTGACCTGAAACCTGACAGGGAGTATTGGGGTGACTTGTTGATTAAAAATAGCTGAAATAGTCCCAATTGAAAATCCAAGATGGCCTCCATGGTTGCCATCTTGAAAATCTATTTCCAACCTCTTCTCCTGAACTGAAAGGCCAACTGACTCGACTCAAGTTGACATGTTCATACTAGAGCCCTGAGGTTAAAAATGGCCCCACCCAGGGGTCACTTGTCTGGTGCTCAGGTGAGCTATACTGGGTCATCTTGTTATTTGTCCTTTTCATGGCACTGAAAGCACATTAAGATTATTTTCTTTATTATGCGGTCAGACGTCAGTCAGTCATGGCTTTCATATTATATTAACCCTTAAAGCACCAAGAAAAATTGCATCTAAAAATGTCGTCTGTTTATGTTGTCTGCTGAATATTCTTGCAGACTTTTAAAACCTATTTTTGCATACAGGCAAACAGTGTGGACCCTGATCAGACTGCTCCTAAAGGAGCAGTCTGATCTGGGTCCACACTGTTTGCAAAGATGACTTTTAAAATGACAAGCAGATGACAAAGCAGACGACAATAGTTGTGACTGGCGCTTTAAGGGTTAAACAGTGTAGGAGTATAATTAACAGTGTCTGATAATATTTAAATTTAGCAGGTTAAATTTTTATATTTTGCCTTTGCTCTTGTGCTTTATATTTCCTGCTTTTATTTGAAAACCCTACAAATAATCCTAAGGATTGGGACAAAGAGATTGAGGACACAGTGTAGAAACAGATCAGATGCCGTAGAGTGTCTAGCCTTTTTGCTCCAGCCTTGGTGGCTCGGTTTGATGTGTTTGGGACTGGTGATCAGGAGGTTGCGGGTTAGACCCCCGCCGGGTCGGCTACATTCTTTTATGGAGATTGATCATGAAATAGTTTCTACATTCATTCTCTCCCTTCTGCTGATTCAAGGAGGACAGCTGTCAGTTTCTGGCAAAAGAATGTGCGCAAGTACTGGTTAACCGCTTAGAGGACTAAGCCTGCCTAGGAAAAGTGTAGTTAAGTAAACTGATTGGGCTCAATAATGACCCTAATAGGTTGACTTAGCTGTAAAACCTCAACACAAACAAACAGTTAGATCAAATCCCACAGAATGTCTGCCCTGCTTGCCTCTCATCCAGTTATTTTTAGACACACAAACAGGTAGCAAAATGAAGTTCAAATTCTAGTACAGGTATGGTAAGGAATTAAGGTGTCCTAATATTTAGGGTAAATATGGTATTCATACTTCAGCCACATGAAGCAAAAGTATGTTTTTATATCTTATGAAATGCACAAATTCAGATTATTAGATTGTCCTGTGCATATGCACAGTCTTGTAGTGGCCTTTGTCCTCTCTTAATGCTTAGCATGCTGGGTAAAATTTTCAGCAGACAACATGTTGAAATATTTTTCTTATTTTTCTCAGAAAACAGGATTTGACATTTCATGCAAATTATCTCCAGTGGAGACAATTTGCATGAAATGTCAAGTCCTGTTTATTGGAGACAGTTGGCATGAAATATCATCCAGTTTTATGGAGAAAATAAGAAAAAAAAATGTTAATTTGTTATCAACTGAATTTGACCAGATTGTGGTATAAAGGCAAATATATTCTTCAGTATGAAAAGCTTTTGTAATCATTGTAATCATACAGCACAGGCTCTGATCAGACTGCTCAGATTAAAAGGCCGATCTGTAACTATTTTTTGAAGCATGAGTCCTTTATGTTTGTAAGATAAATAGTAAATTTTTATTCTGAGTATATTATATTTTGTGTAGTGTTGTCACATAGTACATTTATTTCATGTTTATTCACTGTACCCTGGTTCATTATAATACGGTTTGGGTAAAAGACAGTTTAAAGGTGGACCCCATAAGTGTTTTATCCAAACCAGAATGTATAGATTGTATAGAAAACTGGCCATTTATGGTCATTTTTCTATATAATCTAGACCTTTTTGTTTTGATACAAAACAGTTATTTAGGTAACATGGTTTTTACTTTGGGGCCAAGTAATTGTGTTATATAGAGATTGTGGTGTAATAACTTGTGTGGATCCAGACCATGTAAAATGGGCCTCAATTTGTTTGCCTTGTTAGGATTAATCTACAGGCAAGAAGAGAAGGTTTTGATCAGGCTGCATGAATGCACGATCCTTACATACGGTAAATGTTCTAAAATTTCGTACACCAAAGTTTTTGATAAAATAGCATAATTTATGCAAACAGTGCAGACCCAGATCAGACAGCTCTTTCAGGGGCTGTCTGATCTGGATCTGCACTATTTGCCATTTCACTAAGCATTTTAAGAAGCAACTGCATAAAAAACAAAAGTTAGGCCCATAAAGTATGGAATAAAGTGTTTGAAATTTTAGGACATTTACCATTTACACTGAGGCTCTTGTTTGCATGATGTGGTGCCATTGTTATTGATATAAGCAATATCATTCGAAAATGTACCCTTGGACATGTGTTCAGTGAAGATTCAGATCAGCTTGTACATTCTAGCTCAGATTAACCATTATCCTGCTGTTCACGACAACCCCTATCTTTGCAAACAGTGTAGATCCAGATCAGATGGCTTCTGAAGAAGCCATTTGATCAGGATCTACACTGTTTGTCCATCAGTTTGTGAATTTGAGCAAAAATATTATATATTATAATCGGATAGTCAGAAATGGGTGTGGCTAATTAAATTATTCAGCAGGATAAGGGTTAACTTTGATGGACTCTGAAGCCAAGGATCCAAGGTGTATTCAGGTGGACAGCCAAGATTGATTAGTTTGTCTGGTCACATGATCAGTGGTATATTTTGCAACTCACATGTTTTACATTAACCCATTTTAGACTGAATAAACACCTCGACACTACAGTCGAACCTCAATGGCTCGAACACCGATGGCTCGTTTACCATGGCTAATTCGAACTTGTTTTTGAGTCCCTATGAAATTCTTCCGATAGCTCAAAAAACAATTATTTAAGGAAATTTTCTTATTTTATCTGTATAATGTGTGTACTCATTAGAATCGCCTCATTGAGGCAATTCTAATGAGTACACTCAACATACAACCTCTGTGTAGAAAATCGAAAAGATTTCCCTAAATTATCGCTATTTGCTTCCTAAACTGGTGCCATGATTAACCCTCAGTGGCTCGAACTACCCATGTCTCGAACAAATTTCCATGGTCCCAAAGATGTTCGAGCCATTGAGGTTCGACTGTAGATATTGGAATAGTCCTTTTTCAATTTTAGGTATGTCAGGCTATGTGATGTAGATATTCCTAGAGAAAAATGGTTAAACTATTTGCAAACAGTGGAGATGCTGATCAGATGCTGCATTTTCAGAGTCTGATCTGGGTCTGTACTGTTTGCCAACTACCCTTTTGATATCTGTAGACTATAATGGGTTAATATCACATGTTTGTACTGTATTTATTTATTGTTAGAAAGGTTTTACAATAATTTTGCATAATATACATATATAATGTAAAATGAATATCATTTTCATCTAAATTATCGAGACAGCTGGCCTGAACTGAATATGTACATGTTATACCCTGCTTTGTATTTCACATGGGTTTTTAAAAAGTCTAAAAAGTTCTGATGGCATGACAAACTGGCCTGCCTCGGTGGCTCATTTGGATGTGCCGTCCGACTGGAGACCAGGAGGTCACGGGTTCAACCCCCGCCGAGGTTGGCAACATTCTTTCATGGAGATTGATCATGAAATATTTTTCACGGTCATTCTCTCCCTTCCGCTGATTCAAGAAGGGCAGTTGTCAGTTTCTGGCAAAAGAATGTGTACAATACTGGTTAACCGCTTAAAGGACTAAGCCTGCCCAGTAAACATATGGTTAGGTAAACTGACCGCGCTCGACACGATCCCATTGGGTTGACTGGGCCGTAAAACCTCAACACAAACAAAGCATGACAAACAGGTTAGACTTCTTTACAAATAGTCTTATCTCATTCTACACTGGTTTGTTCAGGCCTGTCTGTCTGAATATTTTGGGTAAATATGGTAGCTTACTGTAATTTTACTATGTACGGTAAATGTCCTAAAATAAAATGTCGGACAAAATGGCATAGACAAACCAGAGCAGACCCAGATCAGACTGCTCCTGAAGGAGCGGTCTGATCTGGGTCTACACTGTTTGCCATTCAACTAAGTGTTTTAAGAAAGAACTGTATAAAGAGCAACATTAAGGCAAAAAAAAAAGTAAGGAATAAACTGTTCAGAATTTTAGGACATTTACAGTAGATGTGTTGTGAGTCCATTATCTGGCAGGTTGAATAATATTTACTGGGATTGCCGTGCATTATATTGAGTTTTTTTTTTTTTGTCTTTTTTTTCCATTATTGACCTTGAAATGTGTATATACCCTAAATATTTTGACAATTTAACCCTTCCCATACTGAATAAATTAAGATGCCACACCCACTTCTGATTTTCAGCCAGTCAGATTACTTTATCCAGGTTGTTGATACAAATTCACTTAATACAAATTCACTTACTTAATGAAAAACAGTGCAGATCAAGATCAGAAGCCAACTGATCTGGATCTGCACTGTTTGCATATCTGGGTTCAGCAGGTCCAGGGTTAAGTTTTTATCATACTTGTTCTAAAATTTGAACAAGCCAGTTTATAAAATTTGAACAGGTCAGTTTAAGTACCAGTTCAGATGTCTGAAAAATGCTGGATGAGTGGCAAATATTATAGACCCTGAGCAGATGCTACATTCTGTGGCATTCTGATGTGGATCTACACTGTTTGCTCTGGCCTGTCTGTCCAAATACTTAGGCTATATACGGTATACAGCTACGACAAAACCACCTGCAATTGTAGCAATGGACGTGTATAACGGTAGACTTGTCTCAAAAGAGCTGACAGTATTTTGTAGCTTGCATGTAGATTTATGTTGTTTAAGTATAAGTAATGAGTGTAGGCTAATTTGATAAGTGTTTCATTTAAATAGCATAGCTGTCAACTTCCATATCTCCAGTTCAGGAACATTTCCCAACCAAACAATTGATATTTTCCGTATTTCTCTACGAAAACATATGTTTTGGATACTCATTAGAAGCGCCTTGCCAAGGCATGGAGTTATAAGAAAAATATTTACCTGGGCCCAATTCTTCAAAGCGTCATTAGCTTAACGAGCTCGTTAAGGGTCATTTCGTTAACTGATTTAGTGGATTCAATATACAATATTCTGATATCTTTTGCTGAAAAAATGTGAGTAGCTTTTGCACTGCATTTTTCAGCAAAAAATTTCAGTATATTTGCGTATCACTTGATGTAAATTTTAACAAATTGTTAACTAACGGCGTCGTTAGCTTTGAACAACTGGGCCCTGGTATCTCCTTGTACATTTAAAAGAAAAAAAAAAAAAAAATGCCAACGGGGCAATTTGATATGAAAATTTTCAATTTTATTAAAACTAGAAAAGGGAATTTTTTTTCAGGTAGGGTTGGGGTGTGGATCCTTACATTGATATGATAATTTTGAATTTTAGTAAAACTACAAAAGGGATTTTTGGGGTGGATGGGATCTTTAAATGTAAAAAGGAATTTGTAAGATTGCAAAAATAGGGAGAATTTGATGAGGAAATGTTGGCAGGTATGCTATACTGTAACCCAATTAATTGTAATTAAGTGTTATTAACGCTTAGCACTCTTGGTAAAATTTTCAGCAGACGACACTTTGAAATATTTTTCTTATTTTTTCCAGAAAACAGGATTTGACATTTCCTGCACATTGTCTCCAATGGAGACAATTTGCATGAAATATCTAATCCTTTTTTCTGGGGAAAACAAGAAAAGTATCACCAATTTGTCGTCTGCTAAATTAGCTTGGAGAGTGGTAAAAGTTAATCAATATTTTGCTTCAACAGAATGTATTGTTGTTGAAAACACAACGCTATCTTCGCAGATGAGAGAGGTTGTCCACGTAATATTTTTTCTTATTTGTCCATGAAAACATGTTGCGGGTACTCATTTAAAATGCCTGGGCGTAAAATATAATGTGGATACCATATCTTGTGTAAGGGATACTGTAAAACCTTAAAAATAGTATCCTAAAATTGGAATTGATCCTCTTGATCAGCCGATGATTTGTCTAAATTGTTGCTACAATAATGTCAAATGAGCTGGGCAAAGCGAAATATGGTTTCAGGCATATGCAGACAGTGAAGGACTGGCCCCGAGGTTATAAATTTTTTTTCATGCTCAACTCAGTTGAGCATGAAATTTTTCATGCTAATAAATCTCAAATTACTAACAATTGCAAATTTTTTCTTGCTAATCATAGCTGAGCATGAAAATTTCTCAGCTAATAAATATGAAAATGCCAACAATTGTTGGCATTTTCATATTTATTAGCAGAGAAAATTTCATGCTCAGCTGAGTTGAGCATGAAAAAAGTTTTATAACCTCGGGGCCAGACCAGCCTGTGCATTCCCACAGTCTGTTCAGGGCCTTCACTGTCCACTAACAGACTCATTTAATGCTGTAGAATGTATCGATGGAAAGTAAATGCCGGAATGCGACTTTGCACATGAGCAGAATGAATCTGTAGGTGTGAATTTTGCGCTGTTTGGAAGACGCCATTTCGCTAGGCTTGGCCCAAATAGTTTAGGATCTGCGTCTATATTGTTTGCTTAGGCATGACAGTCCAAATATTTGGAATAAATACAATTTGCATTGAATGGCAGATACTCAGCAAAAAGCTGCAAAAAGTATACATACACAAATAAGACACAAAAATCCTTGGAGAGATTAAAATATGGATGTTTCACAGAATCATTTTCTTGACTTTAAGATACATATGCAATCCTTGTTAACCCTTTAAAGTGCCAATCACATCTGCAACAGATGACAATCTGATTGATATATATATATATATATATATATATATATATATATATATATATATATATATATATATATATATATATATGTGTATATATATATTGGTATAGTTCAGTATAAATAAGACTAGGCAGACAGTTCACATGAAATGTCAAGTCTTATTTTCTCTGAAAAATAAAAACAAAAATGGGAAGGTGCTGTGTATCTTAGATCACCGGGGCGTCCAACTGATATTGGCTTACAGTTGGGCAAGGCCTGCTATCCTTGTAGTGGGTAAGGGTAGAGGGGGAATGTTTTTATTTCTTCTGTTTCTTCACTTTCATTCCTGTTCCTCTTTCTTCCCTGTCCCTCTCTTTCATCTCCTCTACTCTCTCTTCTATCTCTTTTCTCCCTTTCTCTGGGAGACGACACAAAATGACCCTCAAGGGTTGACGTGTCGTTAAACCCCAACACAATCAATCAAAAATGAGAATGTTGTCTACTGCAAATTTTGCTTAGCATTTTAAGGGTTAATACATGTATAGAGAAATTAATTGCACACACACAAAAAGTTATTGGGTTACAGTAAGTTTTTCTTTTTTTTTTTTTTCACAGCTTTTGTGTAAATAAACAAAAACGCAAACATTTCCTTTCCCTTGTTCTTTTAGTCGTTTAGGCTCTAAGTACCAAAGTTACCAGAGTCCTCAAAGCACCATTCACACCTGCAGCAGACAATACTTCAAAATATTTTTAATTTTCAGAGAAAATAAGACTTGACATTTCATGAATTGTCTGGGCAGACAATTCACATGAAATGTTAAGTTGTATTTTAGAGAAAATAATTCTGCCTAGCAGACAATTCACATGAAATGTCTAGTCTTATTTTCTCTGAAACTTAATAAAAAAATTAAAGTTACACTTCAATCTCTTTATAACACAATTCGTTATAACACGGTTTTGGATATAACACAGTTCAAAGATGGATCCCAAAAATGTATAGATTATATTGAAAAATGACCATAAATGGTCATTTTTCAATATAATCTATACATTTTTGTTTGGACACAACACGGTTGTTTAACTAACATGGTTTATGCTATGGACCCCAACAATAGCGTTATAAAGAGATTGTGGTGTATAGTGTTGTCTGCTGCAAGTTTGCTTGGAGATTTCAGGATTAAATATTCTTTGTGATTTCATACTTGCACTAAAATTGGAAATAGTCCATTTTACTGTTGGCATAGTTGTCTAATAACTGCTGGATGGGATGTGTATAATGCAGACTCTAATCAGATGTAACATTCTGGGCCCTGTTGTTCAAAGCATCTTTAGCTTAACGAGCTCGTTAAGGGTCATTTCGTTAACTGTTTTAGCAGATTCAGTATACAATATTCTGACATTTTTTGCTGAAAAATACTCACATTTTTTCAGCAAAAAATTTCAGCATATTTGCATATCACTCGATGTAAATTTTAACGAATCGTTAAGTAACGACATCGTTAGCTTTGAACAACTGGGCCCTGGTGTGTCTGTTCTGGGTCTACATGTAAAATGTCTGCTATATTGTAGCAGATTACATTCTTCTTGACATTTCATGTTAGTTGTCTGCTAGGCAGTTGATTGATTCACATGAAATATCAAGCCTTATTTTCACTGAAAAATAATGTCATCTGCTGTAGTTGTGATTGATACTTTAAGTGTCCATTTTACTGACATATTTTTCTTTTTGTTGCAGGTCAGACTGTTGCTATGGAAAACAAAGAATATGACCTTGACCCCCAGACAAGTGTTGCTATGGAAAACAAAGAATATGACCTTGACCCCCTGACATTTGGCGGACGCAACTACTGTCACTTCTGTAATAAATACTTCCACTGGCGACAAAATTTTAAAAGACACATGCGAGTACATACAGGAGAGAAACCATACATGTGCGAGGAATGTGGGAAAAAATTTAGTGATCAATCGGCATTCAAGAAACATCAGCTCCTCCATGGCGATAGAATATATTATACTTGTGATATTTGTGGGAAAAGTTATACAAAGAAGTGTTACTTTAGAAAACATAGGCGTTCACATAATAATGAAACAGCTAAGTAAACTTGAACAATAGCCAGGACCCAGTTGTTCCAAACATCACAAGTTTAATGAGCTCGTTAATGACAAACTCGTTAACTGTTGTAACTTAGGTACTTTCAAATACATTGATATTTTTGCTGCAAAAATGTGAGTAGCTTTTGCATTGCAAAAGCTACTCACATTTTTTCAGCAAAACAATATCGGTTTGCAATATTTCAAGATAGAAATTTTAATGCCAAGTTAGCTAACAACTTCATTAAGTTTTGAACAATTGGGCCCTGATATGTCCCAAATCAACCATCAACCCATTTATGCCTAATGGACTCTTCTACCTATCTCTTCGGACAGATTCATTTTCCTTTTAAGAAGTGTCTGGTTTGTTTTTCAGTGTTATTACTTCTTATAGAAATCCTTTTCTTAATGCAGTGTAGACCTTGATCAGACACAGCTTCAATTGACGTAAATAGGCCTATATGACCATTCACATGAAATGTAAAGCTTTAACTTAATAACCCTGAGTATTGCAAACAGTGTAGACCTAGATCTGTTAACCATACATACAGCAATATTTTAGACACATCAAGAGGTAGTAGAATGGACCATTTCAAATTTTAGGACAAGTATGGTAAGTAGGTACCGTGTCCCAATACTTTGGGTAAATACGGTAAACAGGTACAGTTGAACCTCAGTAGCTCCAGTACATGGCTTGTTTACTATGTCTGTCTGGTTGTCTGTCTGTTACAAAATATTGTCCACCTTATTACTTGAAAATTGAGATAATTTCACAAACTTTAAAGATATAGCTACCACCATGAGATGATTTGCAGAACACAAGAACCATGACAGTGGTTTACTTACTTTTGGAGTTATGGCCCTTTAAACATTGTAAATAATGTTTTTTGGTCATAACATTGTGTCCACCTTGTATCTTGAAAACTATTTGAGACATTTTCACAAAACTTTGCAAAAATGTTTACCACCATGAGATGACATTCAGAACACAAGAACCATAACTGTGGTTATCTACTTTTGGAGTTATTGCCCTTTGAATATGGTAAATAGTGATTTTGGTCATAGAATTGTTTTCGCCCTGTAAGTTGTAAATCATTTGAGATATTTTCATGAAACTTTACAGACATGTTTACCACTTTGAGACAAGTTATGGGTCTCTGAACAGTGTAACTGGTGATTTTGGTTGTATACTCCCATCTGCTTGGTAACTTGAAAACTATGCGAGATATTTTCATCAGACTGTAAAGAAATGTTAACCATCATTAGACAACTTGTAAAACACGAGAACCATAACTCCTTTTTATCTACTTTTGCAGTTACTGCCCTTTGAACATTGTAAACAGTGATTTCATCATACAGTTGTGTCTGTTCTGAAACCTGAAAATCTGTTAGGCCCTTTGAATGTTGTAAATAGTTACAGCCCTTTCAACATTGTAATTGTGATTTCTGTCATTCTTGAGTATTAATAACCCTGTTTAACTCTACAAAGCAGTACATGAAGTAAACAGTCTAGTTATTTCCTGCTTGTTTTTGAACATACTGTTAACCCTTAAACTGCCAGTCACAACAATTGTTGTCTGCTTTATCATCTGCTTGTGATTTTAAGTCATTTTTGCAAACAGTGTGGACCCAGATCAGACTGCTCCTCTAGGAGCAGTCTGATCAGGGTCCACACTGTTTGCCTGTATGCAAAAGTAGGTTTGAAAAGTTTGCAAGAATATTCAGCAGACAACATAAACAAACAACATTTTCAGATGCAAGTTTTCTTGGCATTTTAAGGGTTAATATTCCTAAGTACACTACACCCTCTTTATAACATGGTTAGTTATAACATGGTTTTGGATATAACATGGTTCAAATATGGATCCTAAAAATGTATAGATTATATTGAAAAATGACCATAAATGGTCAAAATGACCATAAATGGTCATTTTTCAATATAATCTATACATTTTTGTTTGGATGTAACATGGTTGTTTAACTAACACGTTTTTCGCTATGGACCCTAACAATAGTGTTATAAAGAGGTTATTCCTAAGTACTGGGACAAAGAGATTGAGTGAACAGTGTAGAGCCAGATCAGATGCCACAGAATGCAGCTTCTGATCAGGGTCTGTACTTTTTACTTTTCAAGCAAGTTTTAGACAGGTAAACAGGTAGTTAAATGCACTTGTTAAAATTTTAGGAAAAGTATGGAAAGTAGTTGAGGTTTTCCAATATTTAGGGTAAATTCAGTACTAATTTTTATTCTCTTGTCCTTTGGTACTTCAGCCGCATCAAACAAACAAAAGTATGTTTTGGAGCATGTTTGACATGCAAAAATTCAGATTACCAGAGATTATCCTATGCATCAGCTCTGTGTTAAAGGGAGGTTTGTGGGGGGGGGGAGGGGGGGGGGGGGAGGGGGACGACACGGTCTTTGTCCCTTTGTCTTATATTAATGCTTAGCATGCTGAGTAAAATCTTCATTTTTCCCAGAAAACAGGATTTGACATTACGTGCATATGGAGACAATTTGCATGAGCAGTCAAATCCTGTTTTCTCAGAAAAATAAGAAATAAGGAATATTTATCAAAACAGGATATGACATTTCATGCAAATTGTCTCCAGTGGAGAATATTTGCATGAACTGTCGAATCCTGTTTTTCTGGGAAAAATAAGGAAAATATTAGTTTGTCATCCACTGAATTTTTCCCAGAGAGCAGTAAAGGTTAACCCTAGTCCTGCAGAAATTGGATATACCCTGCTTTTGCAAATAGTATAGATCCAGATCAGTTGGGTTCTGAAGAAGCCAACTGATCTGGATCTGCACTGTTTTTCATTAAGTATGTGAATTCATATCAACAACCTGGATCAAGTAATCTGCACCCAGTTCAAAACGTACCATTAAAACTTTGATTATTAAATATGGCATATATGCTAATATTTTTGTCGAAAAAATGTAAGTAGCTTTTGCATTTGCAAAAGCTACTCACATTTTATCAGCAAAAATACCTGTGAAGTAGATAGTGTACTTATTAGAACAGTTAACATTTTGACCACTAACAAGCTTGTTCAGCTAATGATGCTTTGAGCCCTGATTGGCTGACAATTAGAAGTGGGCGCAGCATCTTAATTTAGTCAGCATGACAAGGGTAAATATACTCTGCTGTATAAAAAAATTCTTTAAGCGCATAAAGAAGACCCTGATCAGACTCCTCAGTCATAGTCATTTTGGTGTCAGGTGTAATTACCGAATTAACCCTAAGTATTTGGACTCCATAATTCCTTATCATATTTGCCCTAAAATTTGAAAAAGACCATTTTACTACCTGTTGATTTGTCTAAAGGAATGCTGGATGAGTGGCAAACAGTGCAGCGTCTGATCAAGGTCTAGACTGTTTGCTCAGGTCTGTCTTTCCCAATATTTAGGGCTATTAAGGTAAAATATATTTTAGTTTGTATGATAATTAGTAAATATTTGTGGGTATATAATATCAGTCTTAATGTTGGTATCTAGTACATTAATTTCATGTTTTTATCCCTGCGCTTTTCGAAGAAAAAGCGGGGATACTGTTATACCCTCCGTCCGTCCAGCTGGCCGGCCATCCGTCTGTAAAGTCACCATTGCTCCTAGACCATTTAAGCTAGAATCTTAAAACTTTCACAGGCGATAGCCCTATGGATGAGGACTGGAGGAACGCATTTGGAATTTTGATGTGTACAGAGATATGCGATGCCGCTGGCGTGCAGATATGGGATGGCTCGCCATCGATTTGCTCTAGTTCTCACTGTATTACTTTATGTGAACTTACATTATGCGAAAAGGGCCTCAGCTTGTTTGCCCTGTTGTAAGGGAGTAATCTACTGGTTAGAAGAGAAGGCCTTGATCAGACTGCATAAATTAACAGTCCTTACATACACACTGAGACTCTTGTGAGCATGATGTGGTACCATTTTTAACAATACAAGCAATAAATGAGACAATGCACCCACATGCGCCCAGCTACAGATAAGAAGGGGTATCCACATAATATTTTTTCTTATTTCTTGATAAAAACATATGTTGTGGGTACTCATTAGAAGCGCCTCGCCGAGGCGCTTCTAATGAGTACCCACAACATATGTTTTTGTCAAGAAATAAGAAAATATCAAAACGTTTCGGTTGAAAAAAAAGTGCCTTATCTGAAGCTATGTTTGCAGCCAGGTAGTCTGATCAGTATTTGCTGTACACTAGTTAGATAACCTAGGTTCCAAGCTTTATTCAGGCAGCCAGTGAAGACTGATTAAATGTCCAAAGGCATATTTTTGCATGTTGCTACAGATGAATTACATTAACCCTTGTCCTGCTGAATAAATTAAGATGCCACGCCCACTTCTAATTTCTCAACCAATCGGATTGCTTGATCCGGAATTTTGCTATAAATTCACATACTAAATGGCAAACAGTGCAGATTCAGATCAGTTGGCTTCTTCAGAAGCCAACTGATCTGGATCTACACTGTTTGCAAAGGCAGGGTATATCCGGGTTCAGCAGGACACAAGGATTAACTTCATACTGTATTTATTTAATAGTAGAAAGGTTTTACAATATCTGGTTTGAAGGTTTGAACCCCACCGAATCAGCAACATTATTTTGTGTGATTGATCATGAAATATTTTCTATGGTCAATCACTTCCTTCCGCTCATTCAAGACGGGCAGTTGTCAGTCTCTGGCAAAAGAATGTGCATAGTACTGGTTAACGCTTAGAGGACAGCCCATAAAAGTGTGGTTTGGTAAACTGACCGCACTCAACATGACCCCATTGGGTTGTCTGGGCTGTAAAACCTCAAGACAAACAATGGATATAATATAAACCATATTTTTGTGAATTCTATATTTATTTGAACAGACTGGTCTGAGCAAACAGTGTAGACCCATCAGTAAGTAGTAAAATGGACATCTGGGCCCAGTTGTTCAAAGTGTCGTTAGCTTAACGAGCTCGTTAAGGGTCATTTCATTAACTATTTTAGCAGATTTAATATACAATATACAGTACACTGCAAAAGCTGCTCACATTTTTTCAGCAAAAAAGTTTCAGCATATTTGCGTAGCACTCAATGTAAATTTTAACAAATCGTTAACTAACGATGTCGTTAGCTTTGAACAACTGGGCCCAGAACTTTAGGATAGGTATAATAAGCAGTTAAGGTGTCCCAATATTTAGGGTATATAACATATTTACCCTAAAAATTTGTACACTTCAACTCCTTACCAAACTAGTTCTGAATTTGAACAAGTACAATTTACTACCCGATGTTGTGTCTAAAAAAAATGCTTGATGAGTAGCAAACAGTGTAGACCCTGATGAGATGCCACATTCTGCAATGTCTCATCTGGGTCTACATTGTTTGCTCAGGCCTGTCTGTCCAAATACATAAATACAGTTTTGGAGTTTCATTGTTGACCTTTTTATGTTGAGTGGACTCTTCTACCACAAGTCTTTGGACTGGTCTATTTTCAATAGCAGGCTGTTTGGCAAGTTTTTATTATTACTATATATTTGTAGAAATTCCTGTCGAAACTCCTGTCATTGATACAAACAGTGTAGACCTTGATCAAACACTGCATACTGCAGTGATTGATCTGGGTCTGCACTGTTTGGCAATTACCCTTTGAGGGTCTGCAGGCTAAAATAGGCTAACTTTGAATTCTGTATTTACCCTAATATTTTGACACTTTTAAGTTCTTACCATACTTGTCCTAAAATTTGAACAAGTCAGTTTTATAAAATTTGAACAAGTCTGTTTATGAAAATTGAACAGGTTAGTTTATAAGATTTGGACAGGTCAGTTTATAAAATTTGAACAGGTCAGTTTATAAAATTTGAACAAGTCTGTTTATGGAAAATGAACAGGTCAGTTTATAAAATTTGAACAGGTCAGTTTATAAAATTAGAAAAAGTCAGTTTATAAAAATTGAACAGGTCAGTTTATAAAATTTGAACAAGTCTGTTTATGAAAAATGAACAGGTCAGTTTATAAAATTTGAACAGGTCAGTTCATAAAGTTAGAACAAGTCAGTTTATAAAATTTGAACAGGTCAGTTTATAAAATTAGAACAAGTCAGTTTGTAAAAATTGAACAGGTCAGTATATAAAATTTGAAGAAGTCCATTTATAAAAATTGAACAGGTCAGTTTTTTAAAATCTGAACAAGTCAGTTTATAAAAATTGAACAGATCAGTTTAAGTAACAGAGATGTCTAAAAATTGCTGATGAGTGCAAATATTATAGTTACAACAATACCACCTGCATTTCAACAATGGACAGAACTTATGTAATGGTAGACATGCCAAAATAGTTACCTGGTAACAATAATGATAGACTTGTGTAAAAAGAACTGCCAGTAACGATGATAGACTTGTCTCAGTAGAGCTGCTAGTAATGCTCAATGTTTTGGCTCTAGAGAACTCCCAATATTCTGTAGTTTGCAGGTAGATATATGTTGTTTTAATGTATGTAGTATTTGATAAATGTGTCAGTCAAATAGCATAGCTGCCAACATCCATAGTTCCAAATAAGGCACACTTTTCATCCAATCAGTATTGATATTTTTAGCTGGCTTGAGCTGTGCTCAGGATGACCTATTATGATCACACTTTTTGTACGTTGTCCATGCATCGGCCTGTTTGTCTGTCCATTGACACTTTCAAATGACAACTCCTCAAAACCATTGAAGAGGCTTGTCCCAAATTGGGTAAGAATGTTGCTTGGGTAGGGGGATTTTAAAAATAGCTTAAGTTATGGTGATCTGCCTCTTTGGTAACCATGGCAACAGAAAGCTCCCATAGACTTATAATGGGAAAATGGTTAAATTGTATTTTCTCTTTAACCAGTGAATGGATGTGAACCATATTTGGCAGTTATGATCATTTGATGATTGTCTGCTCAGTTTGTATGTTTTATGACCATTTTGTTTGATTGCCATGGCAACATTAAATTAGAAAAAAAAAGGATTTTTTTTTTTAACGACAACTCCTTCAAAACTACTGAAGCAGTATGACTATAATTTGGTATAAATGTTGCTTGGGTAAAGGCAATCCAAATAGCTAAAATTATGGTGATCTGCCTCTTGGTTTGGTTGCCATTAAACTATTGGGAAAATGGTTGAATTGCATTTTCTCCATATTCAGTCAAATGATGTGACCCATATTTGGCAGTTAAGATATTTTGATGATTGTCTACCCAGTTCATGTGTTTTATGACAAGTGATTTTTTTGTTTGGTTGCAATGGCAAATAGGAAAAGCAACAGCAGGAAAAGAAGACCCTGTTGCACACCAGCAGGGAAAGAAGACTCATGTTGCGGACCAGCAAGGAAAGAAGACCCTGTTGAGTAATCTGAGCCTTCTCTGACTTAAACAAGCCTTCTGATATTTACTGATTGGCGGCTTTAGCGTCAAAGACCCCAAATCAATAAAAGGGCTTTGAACAGCCAGAGAAGGCTCGGGTTACCTGTTGAGCTGTCACTTGTCTGGCCTTGTATAGAGACATAGGATGTTTCGCATAGGTTGAAGTGGTAACATGCAGTTGAAATACTTCTTCTACCATCATTTCTTTACTTATTCAATGAAAATGAGAGCTTGCCTGCATTCTGGCAAAGATAAATAGATTAAAAAAAATAACCCTTGAGAGCAATGAACATACACACAAAATAAAAAAAAGCTGATATGTCAAAAACATACAATAGCAAAAGCTTTTAAGTTACAATCAAAATTTTGTACTACTATGGTTGTCTTCTCCTGCCCCTGTGCTGTACACGTGTTTAAAATTATGATATTGTTAAACAATTGCTCTTCTGTAACCACTTGGCCAATTTTCATCAAATTTCGTCAATGGTCAAGCTCCATTGACTCGGTGGCTTAGTTGGATGCGCTGTCCGACTGGAGACCAGGAGGTCGCAGGTTCGACATTCTTTCGTGGAGATTGATCGTGAAATATTTTCTACGGTCATTCTCTCCCTTCCCCTGATTCAAGAAGGGCAGTTGTCAGTTTCTGGCGAAAGAATGTGCACAATACTGGTTAACCGCTTAGAGGATTAAGCCTGCCCAGTAAACGTGTGGTTAGGTGAACTGACTGCGCTCGACATGACCCCATTGGGTTGACTGGGCCGTAAAACCTCAGCACAAACAAACTGTCATGCCCATATAATGGTAAAAAAAAATAATAATAAAAAACACATTCTTCTTCAAAACCAAGAACTGCTCAAAATGATGATCCTTTCATGAGTTGCAATGACAGGATTGGAAAAATGTTGCACACATCTGTATATCTACAGTGGCTATTTCACTCAGGCAAGTGAGCCGTGACCTTTTAGCCTCTTTTGTTCTTATTTCTCCCCAAAAACATGTTTTGGTACTTATTCGAAGTTTCTGGCGAAAGAATGTGCACAGTACTGGTTAACTGCTTAGAGGACTAAGCCTGCCCAGTAAACGTGTGGTTAGGTAAACTGACCATGCTCGACATGACCCCATTGGGTTGACTGGGCCGTAAAACCTCAACACAAACAAACAAACTTATTAGAAGTGCCTCACTGAGGTGCTTCTAATGTGTACCCACTACATCTGTTTTTGTGGAGAAATGAGAAAAATATTTACCATATACTTCCTCTTATTTGGAGCTATTAATTTAATCTGAAAAAAAAAAAAAAAAAATGCTGATTTGGCACTTTGGTACTTTAATTTTTAATTTTAGTAAGACTTCAAAAGCGATATGAAATTCACATATTTCTGGGCTACCTCATAGAAGTACAATTCAGTATGGGGGTTTAACCCTAGTCCTGCTGAACCTGGATATGCCCTGTTTTTGCAAACAGTATAGATCCAGATCAGTTGGCCAACTGATCTGGATCTGCACTGTTTGCCATTCAGTATTTGAAATTGTATCAACAATCTGGATCAAGTAATCAGATGTGCTGAAACTTAGAAGTGGGCGTGGCATCTTAATTTATTCAGCATGACGAGGGTTAAATAAGTCGTTCGACTTTCTCCTGAATCCCTTTTGTATAAATATGTTACTGACTAGAACCATGTGTGTTGTATTGCTGTATGTAAATTTATACAAATATATGTTTAAACTAAAAGCGAGTTTTGGGTTGAGGGGGGATCTTTTAGTGTCCAAAGAAACTTGTAGGGGTACAAAAAAATAGGGGGCTTTGCATTATGTAGAAATGTTGGCAGGTATGCTACTCTGTAACCCAATTAATTGTAGCTAAATCTTATTAATCAATTTTTTTTACTGGTACCAAAAGTATTGTGGTTTTCTGAAAGCTTAACACTTTCTTCACAGGTACATAAGTCCAGATAAGAGGGGTCCCCACTGATGTTTTTAGAGAAGGTACCTTTTTCAACCAAAAATACAGGGCCCAGTTGTGCAAAATTTAATGAAGTTGTTAGTCTTCGGCCTCGGTTTTCAATACGTCCCATGGAACCTGGCGAAGGTTAATGCATGAAAAACCATGTTTGATCCCTATATTGTAGGTTTTGTTGTGCACTGGCTTATTTGTCTTTTGTTGTAATAATGACAAATGTTGTAGGACTTGACCTTAGTATATGCTGTTTGCTTGGACATGACAGGCAAAAGATGTAAATACAGTAAACTCACGTTCTGTTAGTTTCTAAGGGACCAGACGGGATGGTAGGGTGTGGTGAAGGTGTTGTGTATCTTGCGTCGATAGGGCGTCCAACTGAGATTGGCTTACAGTTGGCCAAGGCCTGCTGTCCTTGTACTTGTAGCTGGTAAGGGTAGATGGGGGATGATTTTATTTCTTCAGTTTCCTGTTTCTCTTTCTTCCCAGTTACTATCTTTCATCTCCTCTATTATGTCTTCTATCACTTTTCTCCCTTTCTTCAGGAGACTCCTCTATTATGTCTTCTATCACTTTTCTCCCTTTCTTCAGGAGAAGACACAAAATGACCACAGCTGGCCTCCGTGGCTCAGTTGGATGCACGTCCGTCTGGGGACCAGGAGGTCACAGGTTCGACCCACGCCGAGGTCGGCAACATTTTTTCGTGGAAATTGATCATGAAATATTTTCTACGGTCATTCTCTCCCTTCTGCTGATTCAAGAAGGACAGTTGTCAGTTTCTGGCAAAAGAATGTGCACAATACTGGTTAACGGCTTAGAGGACTAAGCCTGCCCACTAAACGTGTGGTTAGGTAAACTGACCGCCCTCGACATGACTCCATTGGGTTGACTGGGTGGTAAAACCTTAACACAAACAAACAAAATGACCCACAAGGGTTGACGTGTTGTTCTGCCCCAACTCAATCAATCAGTCTAAGGGACCAAAATTTTTAGATTGAGATAGCAGTAGTTTGAGATAAAGGAGTTGAAACAAAAGGAAAATATAGCAAACTAAACCAAAATTGTCCATAATTTAGTTCAAATTGAGCAGTACTTTGAGGTATCATTGTTTGAGATAATGAATGCAAACTGCAGTAAACACACTAATGACACACTAAAATCTGTCTTTGAGAGATTAATCCTTGTCCTGCTGAACCCAGATATTCCCTGCTTTTGCAAGCAGTGTAGATCCAGATCAGTTGGCTTCTGATCAGTTGGCACTGTTTGCCATTCAGTATTTGAATTTGTATCAGCAACCTGAACCAAGTAATCTGATTGGCTAAAAAATAGAAGTGGACATGGCATCTTAATCTTTTCAGAATGACAAGGGTTAAAATATGTTTTGGATTTGTTCACAGGATCAGTTTTCTTGAATTTAGGATATTTGTTAATATAGAGAAACTAATTACATAGAAAAAATTAATTGGGTTACGGTAAGTTCTTTCTATTCCAGCTTTTGTGTAAATAAATGATAAAGAATATTGTGGTGCTGTTTTCTTTTATGGTCATTTGGAATATTGCCAGAACTATAAGTATTGAATTTATCTTAGCTCTTGAAGCAGCAATCAGAACAGCAGCAGACGACATTTTGAAAATTTTTTTTTTTTTTTTTTTCAAAGAAAATATGACATTGCATATGAGTTGTCTGCCTAGTTTCAGGTCTTATTTTCTCTGAAAGTTAATCCTTAAAATGCCAAGAAAACCTGCATCTGAAAATGTCGTCTGTTTATGTTGTTGGCTGAATATTCTTACAAACTTTTCAAACCTATTTTTGCTTACCGGCAAACAGTGTGGACCCTGATCAGACTCTCCGAGAGGAGCATTCTGATGAGGGTTCACACTGTTTGCAAAAATGACTTTTAAAATCACAAGCAGATGACAAAGCAGACGACAATTGTTGTGATTGGCAGTTTAAGGGTTAATAAAAAATGAAATTATTATAAGTGTTGTCTGCTACAATTTTGCTTGAAGTTTTAAGGATTAACCCTTAAACTGCCAATCACAACAACTGTCATCTGCTTGTGATTTCAAAAGTCATTTTTGCAAACAGTGTGGACCCAGATCAGACTGCTCCTCTAGGAGCAGTCTGATCTGGGTCCACACTGTTTGCCTGTATGCAAACTTAGGTCTGAAATGTTTGCAAGAATATTCAGCAGATGACATAAACAGACAACATTTTCAGATGCAGGTTTTCTTGGCGTTTTAAGGGTTAAGTTTTCTAACACATACCATGCTTGTCCTAAAATTTAAAAAAAGTTATACTGCCAGCAGAAGTGTCTAAAACCTGCTGTATTTGATGTAAATAGTGTAGACCCTAATCTGATGCAGTATTCTTCAGTGTCTGATCTGGGTCTGCATGTGAATTGTCTTCTATTTTGTAGCACATGACATTCTTCCTCCTCAGAAAACATATGGCTTGACACTTCATGCTAGTTGTCTGCTAGGCAGATGATTCACATGAAATAACAAGCCTATTTATATAAAAAAATATATAATTAATAAACGATAATAACAAGAAATTGCCAGCAAGCAATGCTGGGTAGATACCTAGCACAACGACCCAAAACAAAACAGACAGATGGACATCATGAAAACAGTATACCCCATCCTCCCTAAACACAATTTGCTGTGTGTGTATGTGTGTGTATGTGTGTGTGTGCATGTTTGCGTGTTGGGGGTAGGGTAATAAAATTATTTCCAAATGTTGTCTGCTACAGTTTTGCACTTTAAGGGTCCCTTTTTGTGTCACCCGCATAGCATAGCAGACACATAGGGATCATTTTGTCCATTGTCATCATCACAATTTTTGTTTCCACGCAATGACTGGGTGTTGGGTGCAAGAGAGATAATGCTCATTTGCTTCATTATATACTTTTCTCCCCTGAAGCCAAAATCTTGTACAGGCCATAATTTCCATACTTTTTCAGAAAAAAAATTACTGTACCAAATTACATACTATTTCAGATAATTTGATATTATTTTGACAGGGACTTGTATCAAGTCAAGTAGGAGTGTTGTATGCAAGAAGGACAACTCTTGCTTTGTTCTTTTTCTAATTATCTCCCCTGAACAAATTTATTAGCCAAATTCTTCTTGTGCACTCCATAACTTCTAAATGGTTTCAAATATTTTGATAATATTTGTTAGAAGCAAAGATAGGAACAGTAGGGGTATCCAGTTCAAGAGAGACAACTCATTTTGTCATTATGTACTTACGTCTCCTGAAGCCAAAATCTTCTGCGGGCCATAACTCCCATACTGTTTGAAATAACTTGATAATAATTGGTAGGTACATATATCAGGTCAAGTAGGAGTATAGCATGCAGTAAGGACAACTCTTGCTTTGGTCTTCTGGTCATCTTCCCTGAACAAATTTCTAAGCCAAATTCTTGTGCACAGAAGGCTTCTTAATGGTTTGAAATTTTTTTATATTATTTGGTCGAGACATAAATACATGTAGGTGTGTCATATGCAAGAGAGACAACTCTCACATTCTTTGTTATGTACTACTGTCCTCTGAAGCAGAAATCTTGTGCAGGCCATAACTCCCATACTGTTTGAGATAATTTGAAAATCTTGGGTAAGGACATATATCAGGTCATGTAGAAGTGTCACATGCAAGAAGGACAACTCTTGCTTTGTTCTTTTTCTAGTGTTGATATTGGTTTGTGCTCAATAACTTTTTCAGACACATCGATTTTATTGGAATATATATATATCACTATATCATTGTAAAATACCCATCAAAGGATAGGAATGATTACTAGGACAAATACAGTGTGTTTTTTTTTTCATATCAAATGGTTGGCGCTTCAAGCAGGGAAAGCATCCGATTCTTGTACTAACAAAATTTTCTTTTTGTTACAGGGGAGGCAGTTGCTATGGAGCACATAAAAAGTGACCTTGACCCCAAAACAAGTGAAGAAAGTCACTTCTGTCAGTACTGTAATAAATACTTCCATTGGCGACAAAATAGAAGACACAAGCGACTACTTACAGGAGAGAAACAGTTGCGAGGAATGTGGGTTAAAATTCAGTGATCAATCAGCAGTCAAAAGACATCAGCATGGCCATGGCGATAGACATGTACTTGTGATATTTGTGGGAAAAGTTATACTGAGAATTCTTATTTCAGAAAACATAAGCTTTTTCATTTAAATGAAACTGTTTAATAAACTTGAATAATAGCCAGGGCCCAGTTGTTCAAAACTTAACAAAGTTGTTAGCTAATGTGACTTCAAAATTTCTGTCTTTGCAAATACATTGATATTTTTTGCAGTGCAAAAAAGCTTCTCACATTTTTGCAGCAAAAAAACAATCAATGTATTTGAAAATACCTTAGCTGTGACAGTTAACATGTTTGTCATTAACAATGAATGCTTTGAACATCTGGGCCCAGATATTTTCCAAATTAACCCTTAAAGGGCTATGCAAATTGGTAGCATATGACATTCTAAAACTGAAATTTTATTTTTAAAGGAAATAAAGCTTGACATTTCACGCTCTTCATCTGCTTACCAGATGATTCACATGAAACTTTATTTTCTGTGAAACATAAAAAATCAAATATTTCAAAGTGCCATCTACTTTAGTTATATTATTGGCACTTTGATGGTTAACCCTTAACCCTTCTCATGCTGAATAAATTAAGATGCCACACCCACTTCTAATTTCCAGCCAATCAGATTACTTGATTGGGTTTTTGATAGAAATTCACATATTTAATGACAAACAGTGCAGATCCAGATCAGTTGGCTTCTTCAAAAGCCAACTGATCTGGATCTACACTGTTTGCTAAGACAGGGCATGTTGTGTTTAGCAAGAGAAGGGTTAAACTGCCAATCACAACAGTTGTCGTCTGCTTGTGATTTTAAAAGTTATTTTTGCAGGAGCAGTCTGATCTGGGTCCACACTGTTTGCCTAAGTGCAAAAATAGGTTTGAAAAGTTTGCAAGAATATTCAGCAGACTACATAAACAGATGACATTTTCAGATGCAGAAGTGTATGGGCTAGGCCATGCAAAAACTTGGCATTTTAAGGATTAAATATGAAATATTTTTTCTGTAAAGAAATCTTGAAAATTAGCCAGACAAAACCTACTATGTACTACTGCCTCGACTTACGTGACCAGTGAAGAAGACTCCTATCAGCCTGCACATCCATGCAGCCTGATCAGGGTCTTCGCTGATCACATGTGCCTTCTACAGCCTCTGAGCTGTCCAAAGAGGGATAAACAAGAACCCTTGCCATACCGGATGGATGTACAGGCTTATCTTTGTTGGTTTAACAGGTCTTATAGGTTTTGTCCTGCACTGCTTCTAATGTCTTTGTGGTTTTACACTCATACAGCGAGTAACTACAGCAGAAGACAATATTATAAAAGATCTTCTTTTATTGTATTGTAGAAAAGGTTTTGTTTCATGTGAATCATCTGCTTAGCCAGCCTCGGTGGCTCAATTGGATGCACGTCCGACGTGATCAGGATGTTGCGGGTTCGACCTTCGCCAGGTCGGCAACATTCTTTCATGGAGATTGAGCATGAAATATTTTCTACGGTCATTCTCTCCCTTCTACTGATTCAAGAAGGGCAGTTATCAGTTTCTGATGAAAGAATGTGCACAATACTTAGAGGACTAAGCCTGCCCAGTAAAAGTGTGGTTAGGTAAACTGACAGCGCACAACATGACCCCTTTCGGTTTACTAGGCCGTAAAACCTCAACAGAAACAAACAAAATCATCTGTCTAGCAGATAAGCCCAATGAAACATCAAGTTTTGTATCTTTGGGGGGAAAAAAGAAGAATGCTCTCTGGTACAATTTGGATGATGCTTTCAAAGGTCAACCTTTGTCATGCTGAATAAATTAAGATGCCACACCCACTTACAATTGTCAGCCAATCAGATTACTTGATCCAGATTGTTGATATAAATTCACATGCTGAATGATTAACAGTGGAGATCCAGATCAGTTGGCTTCTTCAGAAGCCAACTGATCTGGATCTACACTGTTTGCAAAGACAGGGTATAGCTGGGTTCAGTAGGACAAGGGTTGGCTGGGCATGACCTTAACAGTGTTTACTGGGCTGTAAAGCTCCAAATTAAAAAACTTGTAAAAATTTAGAGTAAATATTATGCTCAGTTAGACTTAACTGTGATAACAATTTATGTGTTACCATGTAATAGTTACAGAAAGACCAGCTCAACATGACCATTATAGTGTTGACTGGGCCATAAAACTCCCAATTAAAAAAAAAATAGAAAAAAAAAAATGTATTTGTTAAGCTTTACCACTCTCTGGGCTATTTCAGCAGATGACAAAATGATAATAGCTTTCTTATTTTTCCCAGAAAACAGATTTTGATACTGGAGACAATTTTGCATGAAATATCAAAACCTGTTTTCTGGGAAAAATAAGAACATTTTTTTCAAAATGTTTTCTACTGACAATTTTACCAAATACTTGGATTTATTTTCAGTATGTATTCAGGTATATTGTTAATGCGCTAGTTTTAAGACCCTGTGTTGTAAAACATTCCTGATTTCAGTTCCATGAGCCGGCCTCAGTGGCTCAGTCAGATGCACATTAAACTGGTGATCAGGGCCCGGTTGTTCAAAGCGTCGTTAGCTTAACGAGCTCATTAAGGGTCATTTCGTTAACTGTTTTAGCGGATTCAATACACAATATTCTGATATTTTTTGCTGAAAAAATGTGAGTAGCTTTTGCAGTGCAAAAGCTACTCACATTTTTTCAGCAAAATATTTCAGCATATTTGCGTATCACGCGATGTAAATTTTAACGAATTGTTAACTAACGACATCGTTAGTTTTGAACAACTGGGCCCAGGAGGTTGCGGGTTCAGTCCCTGCCTGGTCTGGCAACATACATTGATGAAGATTGATCATGAAATATTTTTATGGATATTTTCTCCCTTTGGCTGATTCAAGATGGGAAGTAGGTCAGTTTCTGGTGAAAGAATGTGCACAAGTACTGCAGTTAACCCCTTAGAGGATTAAGCCTGCCCAGTAAAAGTATGGTAAGTGAAACTTACCGGCTCAACATGACCTTTTTGGGTTGACAGGGCCATAAAATCTCCTCAGTCAATTGTTCCATAAATCTAGATAAGGCATATTTTTCAGCCAAAACATTGTTGAGGAACGTTAACCTCTGTATATCACTGTTAACCCTTGTCATGCTAAGTAAATTAATATGCCATTCCCACTTCTAATTTTCAGCCAGTCAGATTACTAGATTCGAATTCTTGCTGTAAATTCACATACTTAATGGCAAACAGTGCAAATCTAGATCAGTTGGCTTCTTCAGAAGCCAGCTGATCTGGATCTACACTGTTTGCAAAGACAGGGTATATCTGGGTAATCATGACAAGGGTTAATCAGATCCATAAGCTGTTCTGCAAGCAAACAAAAATTATAGATTTTATAGAAAAAATGATCAGTTGCGCCAAGGCTTGACAAAACCTACAGTAAGGCTTGTGTGTCAAGCAAAGGTTCAGATCAGCCTGCGCATCTGTGCAGTCTGATCAGAGCCTTCACTGATTGCATGTGACTTCTACAGCCTCCAGCCTATCCAAAGAGAGATAAACGAGAACCCTTGCCATACTGGGTGGATGAACAGACTAATCTCAGTCTTTGCTGGTTACATAGGTTTTATTGTAGGTTTTGTAGTGTGCCGGCTCATTTTTATATTATTTTTTTTGATGTAATATGGCTGTTTAGCTTATATGGTTTTTTAGCTCACCTGTATGAAAGTACAGGTAGAGCTATATCATTTACCTCAGCATAGGCCTTGGTTAATGTTTTTGGCTAAAGTTTTTAAACCTTGTACTGCTGAACCAGGATATACCCTGCCCTTGCTAACAGTGTAGATCCAGAAGCCAACTGATCTGGATCTGCACTGTTTGCCAGCAAGTATGTGAACTTTTATCAGCCATCTGGATCAAGTAACCTGATTAGCTGAAAATTAGAAGTGGGCATGGCATCTTAATTTATTCAGCATGACAAGGGTTAAATACTAGTCTGAAGCTTTATGCTGTACCATCCTGATCCAAACGAGTGACCTTAAAGGTCATAGCTTGGACAAAAATGTTTTACTGACAAATTTTTCTTTTTTTTTTTTTTCAGATCAGGCAGTTGCTATGGAAAACATACAATGTGACCTTGACCCCAAAACAAGTGAAGAAGGTTATTTCTGTCAGTTCTGTAATAAATACTTCCACTGGCGACAAAATATGAAAAGACATGAGCGAATACATACAGGAGAGAAACCATACAGCTGTGAGGAATGTGGAAGAAAATTCAGTGATCAATCGTCATACAAAAAACATCAGCGTCTCCATAGAGACAGACCATATACTTGTGATATTTGTGGGAAAAGTTACACAGAGAAGTCTTACTTTAGAAGACATAAGCTTTTATATTGCAATAAAAAATTTTAGTGATCTTGAACAATAGCCGGATATTTTCCAACATAAGTACCAACAACATGACTGTGCGTTCATTAAGAAAATCAGCAAAAAAATTGCATAAGCAAAATCCCCCCTCACCCCCCCCCCTCCCCCTACCCACCCCCACCCCCCAACTATACAAGACCTACCGTGGTTAAGTTGATGTTTGGTTGGGATTATTTGTAGTCACATAATCACTGGAGGGATCAGGTGAGTTGCACGCTTGAGTGAAGCCGAGAGCTTTCAGTTATTTAACGCTTAGAAAAGTTTGACAAAATTTAATATGTCAAACAAATCATTATTCATATGTAATATCTTAAAGCTATAGCAAAGCAGGGAGGGATATATATGGGTGGGCACCTGATCCCTCAAGTGGTTGTGTGACTACAAATAATCCCAACCAAACATCAACTTAACCAAGTTATAAGTCTCGTTTAGTTGGATTATTTTACGTCACACCACTTCCGGTCTCATGTGAGACTTTAAAGCCTAAATCTTGGCAAACTTTGAAACAATGACCTATTTGCTCGCAACCATTTTAATGTGCAAACATGAAAACTATCATGACACAATAAACTATAGAATATCAGATTTGGTATTCAGAGTTCTTGTTCCTAGTTATAATCACTTCTAAACACTAGTCTGTATTGTTTATAACTTTAATACTGCCTCACTGAAACTGTTCCTATCTACCTTAACAGGCTTATCATAGTAAATAACAAAAGTCTTTGTATTTGACCATCCTGCAACTTTTAATATTTGATTAATAGGAACAAATTGACAGTTTGCTTTAGTAACAGAGGCAGATCTAATACTATGCGTTTTAAATCTTGCACAGTCAGTTCCTCCACTACTCATCATTGTTCGGAGCCATCGGCTTATAGCATCTCTGGAAGCAGAACCCTGAGGTTTTACATAGCTTATAAACAAACATGTACTACTACCCCTTATATTTTCTGTACATCTCAAATATTCTTTAAGTGTAAATATTACACATAGCCTTCTATCCACCGGGTATGCTTTTAACACAGTTACAGGAATACTCTTTCCTGGTCTAGACTGTTTTAAAGTATCACTATACTGCAATGCATATGAATCATATCCCTTCTGTATATTTAAAATACTCAGTAAATGAATACTTTGTGTTCTACTCGCAAGAGTCAGAGCAATTAACATCGCTAACTTTAAAGTCAACATTTTTAATGACAACTTTGCAATTGGAGATAGTGACTGTAGATATAGCAATACTTTATTCACATCCCAGATTTCACTGTAACAGGCTCTAGTAGGTTTCAAATTAAAAACTCCTTTCATAAATCCAATGATAATGAGATGAGCACCTATAGCAAAACCATCTCTAACTATACCAATTGCAGACAAAGCACACCTTGCTGTATTCAGTGAACTATATCCACAGCCACTTAGGGGATAACTGCATTCAAATTTGGCATTTGGGGAGGTAAATTGACGGTCGGAAATTTCGTTTTATGGCGACGCTTCAGCGGAGCCGTAAAACGTAATTTGCGACCGTAAATCCGCCGATTTACCTCCCCAAATGACAAATTTGATGCAGTTATCCCCATTCTAATGCATTTATTCATTTTTTCTATTGAAAAAAATGTACTATTTGCACAAAACGACAAGTGCTGTGAGCTGCGTAAAACCAAATGCCAGCCAATGAGAAGCGACGTTACATGATGACGTCGGATTTGCGACAGTATATCACAGAATATACCGTCGCAAATTTTTGACGTTATCCAATCAGACGTTGCGTTACATACGCGAGTGCATTAGAATTTCAAATTGCTCTGTCAGAAATTCTAATATAGTATTCACATCTTTATGAACTGAATCAACTTGTTTTTTATTACAGAATAAAAATCATTTCTTGATATGTGTAGAATATTGTTTCTGAGTTCCTGCATGCCGTGACGCGAGTAAGATGTTGATAGCTTTATTTGAAATGTTTTTACTTTCATAGGATTGCCTGATAACCGACAGGCTATCAGATGAAGTCTGTTCATAAGAGGTTGAATTCCCTTGAAGTTGGGTAGACTCAGATGTTCCCTGGAGGTAGAATTCTGGGAAAATCTACTAGCTAAATATCTTTAGTAGCTCTGGATACCAGATCTGTGTTGGCCAAAGTGGTACAATAACAATGCATTCCGCTCTGTCCCTCAGCTTCTGTAGACATCTCATGATTTGACTGAAATGTGTAGAAAGGAGGAAAAGCAAAAAAATATATATTTGACCAACTGCTTGAAAAAGCATTGATCCAGAGTGCATCTGGGTCACGCTTCCATGATACATATTTGTCTAGTTGTTTGTTCAAATGACTAGCAAACATGTCAATCTCTGGGCACTGCCAAATGTTAACCAAGCAATTAAAAATCTGCTTGTCTAACATCCATTCTGTACTGTCATTAAATTTCCTAGAACTCTCATCAGCCTCGTTTTCGGATCCTGGCATGTGAGTGGCTGATAGCCACAAATCTCTTCCAATGCACCAGAACCAGATCTGCTTTGCTGTTTCATTACATTTGGTAGATTTGATTCCACCCATGGCAGTCAAATACGTAACTGTACATGAATTATCACATCGGACTAAAACATGCTTACTTCTGGTAACCCTACAAACTGACTTCAAAGCCAGCCAAACAACCATCATTTCTAAAACATTGATATGATTTTCAGCCTCTGATTCTGACCATCTACCTCCAAATTTTTCATTTTTATAAACTGCACCCCAGCCGCTATGAGATGCATCAGTTGTAATTACCATATAATTGACCCCCTTAAACCCACTTTTATATAGTAAAACTGGGGTTTACAGGGGTATACATTATTTTTCTTATTTTTGCTAAAAACATAGATTGTGGGTACTCATTAAGTACATATGAGCCTTTGGCTGATTTGTTTTTTTTTTTCTATACTTCAATATCAGACCAAACAATAACAAAACAAAAATAAACAACCAAAAAAAAAAAAAATGCAAGATTTTTTTTTGTAAACCTTTAACTTGTTTTATACTGATTTTAGTTTTGTTCTTCAAGGGAGCCAACTCAGAAGAGCATTATGTCCCTTGAAGAATCTTCAGACGGAGAGATTGTGCTGATGGGCAGGCTGATCTGAGTCTTCACTGCTTGCATGAGTCTTATTGTAGATTTTGTCATGTGAGGGCTTATTTGTCTTTTGCTGTGGTAATGGCAAACGTTTTAGGACCTGATCTTGGTATATACTGTTTGCTTTGGCATGACAGTCCAAGTACAATGCATTTTACCCTTCTCATGCTGAATAAATTAAGATGCCACGCCCACTTCTAATTTCCAGCCAATCAGATTACTTGATCTGGGTTTTTGATAGAAATCACATATTTAATGACGAAACAGTGCAGATCCAGATCAGTTGGCTTCTTCAGAAGCCAACTGATCTGGATATACACTGTTTGCTTAGACAGGGCATGTCGTGTTCAGCAAGAGAAGGGTTAAGTAAATATAGTTTCCATTGAAGGGTATATACCAGGCAAAAGATGTAAGTACAGTCAACTCTTGTTTTCTCAGATTCCAAGGGACCAGAAGTTTTAGTTTGAGGTAGCAGTATTTTGAGACAAAGGGAGTTGATAAGTAAGGAAAATATAGCAAACCAAATCAGAATTGTTCATAATTTTGTTAACTTAACCCTTGTCATGCTGAATATTAAGATACCACACCCACTTTCAATTCTTAGCCAATCAGATTACTAGGTTGTAGAGATCCAGGTTGTTAATACAAACTCACAAACTTAATGACAAATGGTGTAGATCCAGATCAGTTGTTTTCTTCAGTAGCCAACTAATCTGGAGTTACACTGTTTACAAAGCAGCACTTTGAGGTATCAGTGTTTGAGATAATGAGAGGAAACTGTCGTAAACACATTGACACACAAAAATCCGTTCTGGAAAGATTAACCCTTGTCCTGCTGAAACAAATGATCTTCTTGTCAGAAACCACTGGACCGATTTCAATATAACATAGCAGGAATGGTTCTTTTTTAACCCTCTATCAAGATTGTTCAGGTGGTCATGATTCATCAATGGCTGCCAGGGGGCGGGGCTTATTTTCCCTGTATATCTATATAGGAAACTTTAAAAATCTTCTTGTCAGAAACCACTGGACAGATTTTATTATAACTTGGCAGAAATGTTTCCTTGGTGACCTTCTACCAAGATTATTCAAGTAATCATGATTTGTCAAAAAACATGGCCGCCAGGGGGCGGGGCTTGTTTTCCCTATATATCTATATAGAAAAGTTTAAAAATCTTCTTGTCAGAAACCAATGGACTGATTTCAATATAACTTGGCAGGAATGTTTCTTTGGTGACCCTCTATCAAGGTTGTTCAAGCCGTCATGATTTGTTAAAAAAAACATGGCCACTAGGGGGTGGGGCATATTTTCCCTATACATCTTTATAGAAAACTTTAAAAATCTTCTCGTAAGAAACCATTGGATAGAGTTGAATGTAACTTGGCAGGAATGTTGCTTTGGTGACCTTCTACCAAGATTGTTCAAGCCCTCATGATGTGTCGAAAAACATGGCCACCAGGGGGCGAGGCTTATTTTCTGTATATATATATCTGTTTAGAAAATTTTAAAATTCTTGTCAGAAACCACCTGACCTTTTTCAATATTACTTGGCAGGAATGTTGCTTTGGTAACCCTCTACCAAGCTTGTTCACGCAATCATGATTTGTCAAAAAATGTGGCTGCTAGGGGTGGGGCTTATTTTCCCTATATATCTAAATAGAAAACTTTAAAAATCTTCTTGCCAGAAACCACTGAACCGATTTCAATATAACTTGGCAGGAATGTTCCTTTGTTGACCCTCTACCAAGTTTGTTCAAGCTGTCGTGATTCTTCAAAAAACATGGTTGTAGGGGTTGGGGCTTATTTTCCCTATATAGCTATATAAAACACTTTAAAAATCTTTTTGTCAGAAACCACTGGACCAATTTCAATACATGTATAACTTGGCAGAAATGTTCCTTTGGTGACCCTCTTTCAAGATTCAGTTCAAGCCACTCCTGATGTGTGAAAAAAAACATGGCCCCTATGGTGTGTGTGTGTGTGGGGGGGGGGGGGTGGATGGGGGCAAGGCTATAAAATTTATATAAAAATCTTAGAGCAGTGAACTTGGCTGAAACTTCAATAGTAAGTATGCAAAGCTGTTTGCTCAGGTGAGCGATATAGGACCATCATGGTCCTCTTTTTGTAGTTTGTAGTGTGCTGGCTCATTTATATTTTTTGTTCGGATGAAATACGGCTGTTTAGCTTATATGAAGTTCAGAAGCCAACTGATCTGGATCTGCACTGTTTGCCTGTAAGTATGTGAACTTTTATCAGCCATCTGAATCAAGTAATCTGATTGGCTGAAAATTAGAAGTGGGCATGGCATCTTAATTTATTCAGCATGACAAGGGTTAAATACTGGTCTGAAGCTTTATGCTGTACCATCCTGACCCACATGAGTGACCTTAAGGTCAAGGTCATAGCTTGGACAAAAATGATTTACTGACAAAAATTTTTTTCTTTTTTTTTTCAGGTCAGGTAGTTGCTAAGGAAAACATACAATGTGATCTTTACCCCAAAACAAGTGAAGGTTACTTCTGTCACTTCTGTAATAGATGCTTCCACTGGCGACAAAGTATGAAAAGACATGAGCGAATACATACAGGAGAGAAACCATACAGCTGTGAGGAATGTGGGAGAAAATTCAGTGATCAGTCAGCATACAGAAAACATCATCGTCTCCATAGAGATAGACCATATACTTGTGATATTTGTGGGAAAAGTTACACAGAGAAGTCTTATTTTAGAAGACATAAGCTTTTATATTGCAATAAAAAATTTTAGTAATCTTGAACAATAGCGGGATATTTTCTAACATGAGTACCAACAACGTATGAAAATCAGCAAAATAATTGCATCAGCAAAATTAGATATGTCTCTCACGATGTCATCTTTCTTTAAAGTTTGTACATATTTGGTTGATTTTACTACAAGTTTTTCCAGTAACTTTGAAAAACCTAAGCTTGCAGTCTGGTAATTAGGTTGAATAAGAGCCAGTACACAACAAAACTTACAAAGAAGACTGATCTGAGTCTTCCCTGATCGCATGTGACTTCTACAGCCTCCAGACTATCCAAGGTGTGATAAACGAGAACCTTGCCTTAGTGGGTGGATGTACAGACTGATCTGAGTCTTTATTGATCACACACATCACTAAAAAACAAAAAAACCTATATGATATTGACTCCCTTAAAACCCACTTTTATATATACATTTTATAATGTCTGCTACTTTTAATAGATTGAAACGACATGAGAAATAATGTCTACTACTTTTAATAGATTGAAACGACGTGAGAAATTAGATCATTTTTGGAAGCGTTATTCATTTAAGAATTCATTTTTAATAAAGTAATGGCCAAGTAAATGTTCATTGATGTGTGAATATGGCGGATGGAACATAAGGGTCAAAAATCAACATTTTTAGGATTGCTGGCGGAAATCTGAAAATCAGGAAAATCACTAGTCTGTGAGTTTTAGCTTAGTTAATAGTGTGTATGGTGCTTGTGGGCATTGATTACGGCCTGACATCGCCGTCACATGCTACCGATAAGTCTACCGAGCTTATGCTGAGGAAGCTGGGCCCACTCCTCAATGAGAGCCTCTCTGAGCTCCCGGACAATTGCTGGTTGGACCTGGCGAGAAGAAATGGCTTTCTGCAGCATATCCCATGCATGTTCTATGGGATTTAAATCAGGGGATCTCGCTGGCCAATCCAGTCGCACTATTGCAGCTTGCTCAAGGTACCGGTTGGGGATGCGTGCCCTATTTGCACGGGCATTATCATCCATCAGTATGAAATGAGGACCTATAGCACCTGCATATGGGCGAACTTAAACATCCAAAATTTCATTGACGTACCTCTCTGCCGTCAGTGTGCCGTTATTGATGACGTGCTGGTCGGTTTTCCCCTGAGCGCTAATTCCCGCCCACACCATAACTGAACCCCCGCCATAGCGATCATGTTCTGCAATACAAACTTCAGCAAAACGTTCATTTCGCATCCTCCAGACGCTAGCCAGCCTGTCAGTGAAGTCCACACAAAACCTGGACTCATCAGTGAAATGAATTGGGTCCAGTCATTAAGGGCCCACGTAACATGATCTCGTGCCCATTCTAAATGCTCTTGAACATGGTGTTGTGTCAATGGGATGCGTATTGCAGGGCGTTGTGACCTCAAGCCAGCTTCATGCAACCAATTTCTAATGGTCTGCGTACTTAAACGAACACCGGTAGCGTTCTGCAATTCGCTACGTAACGTTGTTGCGTTGTTGAACCGGTGACGTCGGGCTTGTAGAGCGATAAATCGGTCTTGCACTCGAGTTGTTGAGCGTTCAAGACCTCCGGCGTGCTGATTCATTACATATCCAGTCAAATGGAATCGAGTTCACATTCTTCCGACACTGCTCTGGGACACCCCAAGAACACGAGCAACCTCCCTCTGTGACAACCCAGCCTCAAGCATTCCAATGCCCCTATTCATCTCTTCTTCGCTTAGACGACGCCTAACTTGTCGGTCTGCTATACCTTACGTTAAATTCGATCAAAATTTGACGATAACACAAGCAAAACCTTGTTTCAGGTACACATGTACATGAAGCCAAATGGCCATAGCCGGCCTCTCCGACTGGAGACCAGGAGGTCACGGGTTCAACCAGGAGGTCGGCAACATTCTTTCGTGGAGATTGATCATGAAATATTTTCTACGGTCATTCTCTCCCTTCCGCTGATTCAAGAAGGGCAGTTGTCAGTTTCTGGCGAAAGAATGTGCACAATACTGGTTAACCGCTTAGAGGACTAAGCCTGCCCAGTAAACGTGTGGTTAGGTAAACTGACCGCGCTCGACATGACCCCATTGGGTTGACTGGGCTGTAAAACCTCAACACAAACAAACAAACAAACAAATGGCCATAAATCAACAATTTTTACGGGTAGGCCTCTTCCCATGCTTCTCATGCAAAATGTACATGTCAAATCAATAACTGCATTACACGTTTATGAGACCCGAACATCGATTTACCTTTAGTAGCAATTTGATTATATATGGTGATAATATGAACAAAATATCTGACGTCAAAAAAGTGATCCTTAGCAAACTTTTGAGTAGTATATATTAAAACTGGGGTTTACATGGGTATACATTATTTTTCTTATTCCTGCTAAAAACATAGATTGTGGATACTCATTAGATCCACCTGGCTGAGGTGGTCCTAATGACTACCCACAATATGTTATGAGCAGAAATTTGAAAAAAAAAGATCAGAGTTTTTTATCTGAAAATTTTCAGTTTTTGGAGGTGAAATTTTCTATATATATGAATAGGCATGTTTTCGTAATGGGTGTTATTGTAGCTTTTGTTATGCGCTGGTTGATATGGGGTTTCAACATGTAAAGAAGTACGGTATAACCTCGATGGCTCGAACACGGATGGCTCGTTTACCGTGAATGATTCAAACTCTTTCTTCAGTCCCTTAAAAATTCTTCCAGTAGCTCAAGAAAACAAATATTTAGGGATTTTTTTTTTTCTTATTTTATCATGGAATTGTATGTTGTGTGTACTCATTAGAATTGCCTCATCGAGGCAATTCTAATGAGTACACTCAACATACAATCATTGTGTAGAAAATCAAAAAGACTTCCCTAAATTATCGCTATTTGCTTCCTGGAGCCATGATTAACCCTCAGTGGCTCGAACTACCTATGTTTCGAATGAATTTCCATGGTCCTAAAGATGTTCGAGCCAATGAGGTTCAACTGTATATGGGCTGCGCCATGCGATAACGTGTCTTTGGGCATATGCTGACAGCAGAGGCCCTGATCTGATTAGGGCCTTCGCTATCCACAAACAGAATCATTGGAGACTCTAAAATGAATCAATGGAGAATAAAGGACAGGGCCCAGTTGTTCAAAGCTAACGACATCGTTAGTTAACAATTCGTTAAAATTTACACTGAGTGATATGCAAATATACTGAAATTTTTCACTGAAAAAATGTGAGTAGCTTTTGCAGTGCAAAAGCTACTCACATTTTTTCAGCAAAAAAATTCAGAATATTGTATATTAAATCCGCTAAAACAGTTAACGAAATGACCCTTAACGAGCTCGTTAAGCTAACAATGCTTTGAACAATTGGGCCCAGGATGCTACTTTGCACATGTGCAGGATGATGTGAATCCACACATTTTGCATGTGCTGGAAGGCACTTTTTCACTTGGTGCGGCCCATACATATCTGCATGGAGATGGATGCTAAAAGGACATTTAAGAATGATTTTCACTTGATAGTGACATATACACGAAATGTTATCAAACTGAATCGAGATACGCACCCAGAAGAGAGAAACTTACAGTCGAACCTCAATAGCTCGAATACCAATGGCTCATTTAGCATGGCGAATTCGAACTCGTTTTCGAGTCCCTACGAATTTCTTCCAATAGCTCAAGAAAACAAATATTAAGTGAAATTTTATTATTATTTTATCATGAAATTGTATGGTGTGTGTACTCATTAGAATTGCATCATTGAGGCAATAGAAGATCGAAAAGACTTCCCTAAATTATCAACATTTGCTTCCTGACCTCACGCCATGATTAACACTCAGTGGCTCATATTACCCATTTTTCGAACAATTTTCCATGGTCCCAAAGATGTTCGAGCCATTGAAGTTTGACTGTATTTGAAATGTATTTGAAATTATTATTATATAACCTAAAAATAAACTATCTGCCATTGATTGAGAGCTGTTAACAGTCCAGTGAATACTTCTGCTGTTCACCGGCTCAGGTTTTTTTCCCATTGAATGTGTCTACCTAAAATTAGAACATCACATGAAAGAATGTATTTCGGGGAAATAGTTGAATAAAATGTTGATTCTTTTTTTGGATTAATTATAATTATGAAATTCTTTATTAGTCTGTTCATTTGTTATACAATTAAACAATTGTTTACTATTGAGACATTGAATATGATGTGATATCCACTGGAGAATACCAATATTGACCCTCGGCTTTTGCCTCGTTCAGTGCTGTGTTTTAACTAGGCTTGATATGGTATTTATGCAAAATATTTGGATATGTAGCTTAATTATAGTAAAACCTGTCATAGTGGCCACCTCTATTAAGCAAGCAACCTGTTTTAAGCAAGCAATTGTTAAAATTCAGCTGTATTAAGCAAGCACCTGTCTTATGCAAGCACATCTGGATTATCCCTTGGGTGCTTGCTTAATACAGGTTTGACTGTAATTGTAATTCCAGTTGGTTTGTTTATATACTACAGTAAAACCTGTGTAAGACAGCCACCTTTGAAATCGACCTTAGTGGTTGATGTGGAAAAGTGGTTGTCTTATAAAGGTACATGTCATGTAATTTTGCTAGCAAAATTACATGATATGTACCTTTATAAGACAGACAACTTTTTCCACATCAACCACTATTTAAAGTCAGTCACGAAGGTGGCTCTCTTACACAGGTTTTACTGTACTTGATGATGTGTCTAATATGTAGAGATGGAATGGCAAACAGCATAAACCCTTATGAGACAATTCCTTTTGGATTTGAACTATCTGCTTTGGCACAAAATTGCTTGACTGTGCGCTTATAGGGGTATGTATGGTAATTCAGTCAAATACAGTATCTGTGTGTATCTTGCATGTATATTTTATATTACAGAATAAACAATACAAATACATGTTTATCCTCAATTATTGATTTACTTACATTTTGTATACACTAGAACAATTTTACATTCGGTGTCTGAAAACAACTTGAGCGGCAATTCAAATGAGTACCAACAATGTATGCTTTTATATAAAAGATCGTAAACAAAGTCATACAAGCATTACAGTACAACCTCTTTATAACACTGTTCGTTATAACACGGTTTTGGATATAACATGGTTCAAAGATGGATCCCAAAAATGTATAGATTATATTGAAAAATGACCATAAATGGTCATTTTTCAATATAATCTATACATTTTTGTTTGGATATAACACGATTGTTTAACTAACACGGTTTATGCTATGGACCCCAACAATAGTGTTATAAAGAGATTGTGATGTATTAAATACATGTACTCTGCTCATGAAGTCCTTTGCTCATCTTGCTATACAGGGTGACTTATCATTATAGCCGTTTCATTACAGAACCAGTTGATATACCATTTTGACGCAAATGACGCTGGGTTGACGGGTTGTTAAACCTGAACATGTCATCATCATTTCTTTATAGGGAAGTGCAAGGTTGATGAAGAATGAATATTAGATGCAAGATCTTGCCAAACGATGCCTTTTGATGCCAGTTTGATCAAAATAGTAGTGTTGCTAATGATGAGTGATTATAATCGATCATCAATCACTTTTGCATCTTGTGACTGATAATTGGAAAGATTTTTTATAGTCGACTAATTGGAAAATTCTATTTTTAAAAACATACTTTTCTCATGTTTTATTTTTATAGGCAAGTTATAAGGAAATGAAATTCAAAGCTGTCTATTTGGGTCATTCTAGATTTGTGGTCAGTAAAAGTGAAAAAAATTGATAAAATAACCTTAAATAAAGTCAGCCCAAAAGCACTGATGTTTTCCTTTTTGTTCTCCATGAAAACATATGCAGTGGGTACTCATTAGAAGCACCTCATGGAGACTCTTCTAATGAGTACCCACAACATATGTTTTCATGGAGAAATAAGAAAAAATATTATCTGGATACCCCTCTTATTGATCTGGAACTATGAATAAGTACCAGGAAGAGGGCTTAATTAAGAGTGGATATATTTTCTACAAGTTGATTATTAATTGATGATCCGTCGGTTTTACAAAAACTATGCTTGACTATGAAATTCTGGCCGATTCCCAACACTACAAAATAGGCTGAATAATAAGCAAGTTATCAAGGTTTGAAGATATCAAATGTGCTTTTATGGGCACCACTATTTTGAGCATTTAATATAAGGATCATATATGGTTTTTTATACATTAACATACGCCAGGTCCTGTGGGAGGTGTTGAAAACCGAGGCCGAAAGCCGTGGTTTTCAACACCTTCCATGGGACCTGGCGAATGTTGATGCATTGAAAAACCATGTTCGATCACCATTATTGCATAAAAACTGAAAATATTTGCTACATTTCTCGTTATTTCTTGCACTATTTTGTTTCGCCTTTTCACCGATGTCTAGCGAACGTAATTTCCACTGACTATGCTCTTTCTAGGGCTGAGCAGTACACATCTCGTAACGGCAGCAAATCTGTGGCCCTGGTACGAGCATATTGAAAGTTGCGTAGCCATGCATTAACAGCGCGTGAATTGCCTTGTTAATACACAGCTTTTTGCCGGTTAATGCACGGCTGTTAATAACGTGCCACACTGCTTTTTATGCATTAATGAAGCTTTATTGCTTTATGATGTCATAAAGTCTTCATTAAATATACTAGACCTAAATAAATATTTGCAACAATATTCAACCCATTTAAGCCTAGTGGACTCTTTTACCTTAACTCTTTGGACAGGTAGCCGGTCTTGGTGCCTCAGTTGGATGTGCTGTCCGACTGGAGACCAGGAGGTCACGGGTTCAATCCTCGCCGAGGCCGGCAACATTCTTTCGTGGAGATTGATCATGAAATATTTTCTGTGGTCATTCTCTCCCTTCCGCTGATTCAAGAAGGGCAGTTGTCAGTTTCTGGTGAAAGAATGTGCACAATACTGGTTAACCGCTTAGAGGACTAAGCCTGCCCAGTAAATGTGTGGTTAGGTAAACTGACCGCACTCAACATGACCCCATTGGGTTGACTGGGCCGTAAAACCTCAATACAAACAAACAAACTTTGGACAGGTCCAATTCCTATATAAGGGGTGTCTGGTTGGTTTTTATCATTATCATGTTTCGTAGAAATTTCTGAACTTAGAACAAACAGTGTTGATCCTGATCAGACGCCGTGTTCTGCGGCGTCTAATCTGGGTCTACACTGGTTGCTAATGTCCATTTTATGAGAAGCTAGGCTTAAATGGGTTAATTTCTATATTTGCAACTTCTTCTCCAGGCATTTATAGAATCTGCTTGAAAACTTGTTTATTTTTCTATCAGAAAAAGGATTTTATTCAATGTTTTGAAATGTTTGGAACCACGTTAAACCTAGTCCTGCTGAACCCGGATTATGTCCTGCCTTTGCAAACAGTGTAATTCCAGATCAGTTAGCTTCTGAAGAAGCCAACTGATCTGGATCTGTACTGTTTGCTATTAAGTATGTGAAGGTATATCAGTAACCTGGATCAAGTAATTTGATTGGCTGAAAATTGGATGTGGGGGTGGCATCTTAATCTATTCAGCATGACATTGGTTGGATATTCAAAATGTTTTCATCCTCAATAATGGTTTTAAAATTTTCAAACAGCTTTAACTTCATAAGTTTTTATCCAATTTTGATCAAATTTACACCAAAATGTGTGATTTTTCAAGAACTTTTATCTTAGATCATTATTCACCAGCCTTGTGTTTTCCATTAAAGTGTGCCCTTATTAAGTGTATATTTTACTACAGGTTTTTACAGAAATTTTGAAAAAACCTAAGTACACAGTGCGATAAGGAATACATTACTAACAGAATTTTGTCCCATTCTTTTTCAGGTCAGAATATTATTTGGGATGACTCGGAGTATGCAAAAGTAAAAATTCGGGGCTATTTTTGTCATTTCTGTGACAAACACTTTTCACGGCGACATCATTTAATAAGGCATGAAAGAGTACATACTGGTGAGAAACCATATAGCTGTGAGACCTGTGGGAAAAACTTTGGTGATTCTTCGGCATTCTTGAAACACAAGCGTCTCCATGAGGAACCATCATATACTTGTGAGCTCTGTGGGAAAAAGTTTACAGAAAGAGCACGGTTTAGATACCATCACGTAGTGTGTGGCCAGCCACTCCTTTAACATTCACCACTCCATATGCATATTCAGCAGACGACAAAGTGATGATATTTTTTGTATGTTTTCTCAAAGAACAGGATTTGACATTACATGCAAATTGTCTCTGTTGGAGATAATTTGCATGAAATGTTGAATCCTGTTTTCTGGGAAAAAATAAGAGAACTATTTCAATATATCATCTGCTTAGAATTTTACCCAGAATCTGAATGCAATGTTAACCCCAGTCCTGCTGAACCTGGATATGCCCTGCCTTTGCAAACAGTGTAGGTCCAGGTCAGTTGGCTTCTTCAGAAGCCAACTGATCTGGATCTGCACTTTTTGCCATTAACCCTTAAAATGCCAAGAAAAACTGCATCTGAAATGTCGTCTGTTTGTCTGTTGTATCTTTTTGCAGACTTTTTTAAACATACTTTTTGCATATAGGCAAACAGTGTGGACCCAGATCAGACTGCTCCTAGAGGGGCAGTCTGATCTGGGTCCACATTGTTTGCAACAATGACATTTAAAGTAACCGGCAGCAGATGACAATTGTTGTGTTTGGCATCTTAAGGGTTAAGGATGTGAATTTATATCAACAATCTGGTTCAAGTAATCTGATATTTAGAAATGGTCGTGGCTTTTTAATTCATTCAGCATGACAAGTGAAAAGACCAGAATGTGAAAATAGGCTGCACCATGCAACAAGGTGTCTTTGAGTATGTGTGGACTGTGAAGACCCAGATCAAACTGCTCATCCATGGTTTGAGCAGGACTTTCACTGTCTGTATACAGATTCATTAGCTAACTTAGAACCAAATCTCTAGATCATACATGCCATATCTCACACTGAGAGATAAAATCTCACAGAATTTGGCCAGTCTGAAAGGCAATTCCCAAAAAAAATTCAAACCTCACAGAATTTTCAGACCATCATAATTTACAACTGATTTTATGAAGGAATAAATATAAATTACATACTATTGCAGTTTTCTTAAGCTTCTTACATGAAAAAAAAAGACTTTAGACTATATTGGGGGAGCTCCAAAGTGATGTTTAAGAAAATCACACAGAATTTTGTCAAATCTCCCTTAAAATTTTGCGTTATCTCGCACATTTTAGTCCACAGCTTATGGCATGTATGCTAGATACGAGGGAGTTTCAATTAAACAGTTTAATCTCCGTAAAAACATATGTTATGGGTACTCATTAGAAGTGTGATACACCCACAGCATATGCCTTTATAAAGAAGTAGACAAAAAGCACACTGGCTGTAATCTGAAGACTATGGAATTGCTTGACTGTGCTTCTAGGGGTATGTGCGGTAATTAGGTTGAATACAGTATACATACACACATATACATATTCTAATGAGTACCCACAACATATGTTTTTATGGAGAACTGGAGTAAAATTATCCCAGAATTACCCTTGTCCTGCTGAACCTGGATATACCTTATCTTTGCAAACAGTGTAGATCCAGATAAGTTGGCTTCTAAGAAGCCAACTGATCTGGATCTACACTGTTTGCCATTCAGTATGTGAATTTATATCAGCAATTTAGATCAAGTAATCTGATTGGCTGAAAATTTGAAAAGATGCCATGCCCACTTCTATTTTCCAGCCAATCAGATTACTTGATCCGGGTTTTTGATAGAAATTCACATATTTAATGACAAACTGTGCAGATATAGTGTGCAAGACTTTCTGAAGAAGCCAACTGATCTGGATCTACACTGTTTGCTAAGACAGGGCATGTCGTGTTCAGCAAGAGAAGGGTTATAACCAAAGAGTATTGATATTTTTTTCTAACAAGAACCAAAATGTGTTTCATATCTAGGAATAAAAAAAATATGTATTCGGATACCACTCTCATTCAGAACTATGGGAAATGTGTAGAAATTGTGTCTTTTCCTGGAATGCAAGAAAAATATCTGGATAATCTCAGAACTATGGGAAATGTGTAGAAATAGAGAAATGTGGTTTTATGATAAATAGGGAGACATATTGATCTTGACACCCCTCTCATTCAGCAGTATGTGAAATGTGTAGAAATCATAGAGAAATGGTATTTTATGATATGTAGGAAGACATATTTATCTTGAAACCCCTATCATTCAGAATTATGTGAAATGTGTAGAAATCATAGAGAAATAAGTACATTGTATTTGGGATGTCAAAATGTGGTTTTATGATAAATAGGGAGACATATTGATCTTGACACCCCAATCATTAAGTTATGTGAAATGTGTATAACTCATGGAAATGACTATTTGGAAAGCCAAAATGTGGTTTTATGATAAATAGGAAAACATTTTTGTCTGGCTTCAGAACTATCATATTTACCCTAAGTATTGGGACACCTTATCTAATTACCATACTTGTCCTAAAATTTGAAATAGTCCATTCTACTACCTCTTGATGTCTCTAAAATATTGCTGTATGTATGGCAAACAGTGTAGACCCTGATCAGATGCCACATTCTGTGGCATCTGATCAGGGTCTACACTGTTTGCAAAGGCTTATCCGTCCCAGTACTAAGGGTCGAATACAGATGTGAAATGTGTAGAACTACTAGAGAAATCATGGAAGGAGCTCAAAAGGTGTTTCATGAATTAATAAGAAAAACATATTTTATTTGGAAAACCTTTTATTCAGAAATGTGTGTCATGTGTAGAAATCATAGAGAAATAAGCATTAGGAAACCAAAGTTTGGTTTTCATTACGAAAACATGCCTATTCAAGTATACTGAAAATTTTACCACCAAAAACTGAAAATTTTCAGATAAAAATTCTGATAGTTTCATATCTCTGCTCAAAACATAGATTGTGGGTACTTGTTAGAACTGCCTCGATGAGGCAGTTCTAATGAGTACCCACAATTTATGTCTGAGCAGAAGTAAGAAAAAATAATGTATACCCCTGTAAGCCCCAGTTTGACTATATAAAAGTGGGGTTTAAAGGGGTCAAAATTATATAGGCATGTTTTTGTGATGTGAAGACCCAAAACATGTTCACATTTCAGAACTATGTTTAATATGTATAAATCAGAGAAATAAGCCTTTAGGAGCCTAAAATATGTTCTTGTGGATAAAAAAGAAAAAAAATATCTTGATACCTATCTCATTCAGAACTATGTGAAATGTGTAGAAATCGTAGCGAATTAAGCATTTGGGAACTGTTGTAATGAGGCTCCAGTTAATGTGTATAGGTTCAAGAAGTGACGGCCTACAAGACAAGCTTGTATATCTGTGTATTGTGGTGTGGGCTTTTACTGTGTATAGGAAGAAATTCTGAATGTTACGGAATCTGGTAATAAAAAGCAATGACTCTTTTTATAATGTGCACATGTACAGGCTAATCTAGGCTTTTCCAGTTTCAGTTACGGAAGCTTTTCAAAATATGGGGCTGCTCTTAAAGGAAAGAATTTGCTCCCAAAGGGAGCAAATTCTTTCCTTTAAGAGTAGCCCCAAATGGTGGTAGGTATTGTGTTTAGTTTTATATTGTTGTGCGTGTATTTCTGAAATAAAATTTTATCAAACCAATTTTATTTTTGATTGTATGGTGAAATTTGGAACTTATCAAAAGTAAACAATAGTAACTTTCTCTAATTATAATGTGGAATAATGGTATTTTTATCAACAGTTACCACTTTCTGGGCAACAAATTGATAGTTTTCTTATTTTTCACAGAAAAAAAGGATTTGACATTTCATGCAGTTTGTCTCCACTATTTGTCTCCAGTGGAGACAAATTGCATGCAATGTCAAATTTTGTTTTCTGGGAAAAATAAAAAAAATAATATTTCAATATGTCGCCTTCTGAAATTTTTTACTCAGCATGCTAAGCATTAAAATGACTGGACACCATTTTTAAAAGGGAGACAACTTCTGAAGGCAGCAATATGCTTCCCTACTATTAAAATCCTTTTAAAAATGGGAGCTATTCTTAAAGAAAAGAATTTGATGATCTGTCATAAAACTCCTGCACTGTGGCTAACAGTCTAGACCCTGATTGGAGGCAATGGTCTGGCAGCTGATCTGGGTTTACACGTTTACTCAGACCTGTCTGTACTAGACCCTGATTGGAGGCAATGGTCTGGCAGCTGATCTGGGTTTACACGTTTATTCAGACCTGTCTGTTCCTATATTTATTGTAAATAGTAAAATGCCGTAATCATCCTACATATTGGGATAGATAGATCCAGATCAGATGCCACAGAATGCATACAGCAATATTTCAGACACCTCAACGAGTAGTACCGTATTTACCCTAAGTATTCGGACACCTCAACTCCTTACCATATATGTTCTAACATTTGAACCAGTACAATTCACCACCCGATGTTGTGTCTAAAAATTGCTGGATGAGTGGCAAACAGTGTAGACCCAGATGAGATGCCGCATTCTGCGGCGTCTCATCTGGGTCTAAACTGTTTGCTCAGGCCTGTCTGTCCAAATACATATGGTAAATACGGTACAATGGATTATTTCAAATTATAGGACAAGTATGATAAGTAGACAAGGTGTCCCAATACTCAGGGTAAATAGGGTACACTAAATGTTGAAACATTCATGCTTCTGCAAAAGATGGTGACCTAACTTCGGGTCCACACTGTTTGGGGTCCACACTGTTTGGGGTCCACACTGTTTGGGGTCCACACTGTTTGGGGTCCACACTGATTGGGGTCCACACTGTTAGGGGGCCACACTGTTTGGGGTCCACACTGTTCGGGGGTCCACACTGTTTGCCTATCGGCTATCAGCTTTAGACACATCATTAGGTAGTCAAATGGAGTCTTTCAAAAAAATTTTCAGCCTTGTCCGCTGTCTGAGCAAATTCAACAGACATCTAATCGATGATATTTTCTTATTCCCAGAAAATAGGTTTTGACATTTTATGCAAATTGTCTCCTGAGGTAGTAATGGTATGTCATAGAAAAAAATATAGGCAGGCCTAAGAAAAACCAGTGGATACCCACATCAGATGCCACAGATGCGGCATCTGATCTGGGTCTACACAGCATTCTTCACTAACACCACAACATGTAGTAAAGTGGATTTATTCAAAGTTCAGCACAAATATGGTAAGGAATGAGGGTGCTTAGCATAAACGGCGTATTTAAGGTTGAAAAAATATTAGTAAAGGTACCCAGGAAATGTCACATTCACAAAGCACAGTTTTCCAGAGTTTCCAAAGAAAGTGATGAGGAACAAATGATGAAAAAACAAATGCCACATAAGAAACCACCAATGCATGAAGGAAGAAGAGCAGTAACAGAGGAATGGTTCATAGAAAAATTACTGGGGAGCTTAACCCATTAACCCATTGTATTCTGAATAGATTCTCCCACACTATATATTGGAAGAGTCCAATATTAATTTTAGGTACTTCCAGCTATGAGATTTACATATTTCTAAAGAAAAATGGCTAAACTATTTGCAAACAGTGGAGACCTAGATCAGATGCCACGTTCTGCGGCATCTGATGTGGGTCTGCACTGTTTGCCAAATCCCGACTACAATGGGTTAAAAACTGAATAAAGTCTTGCACACTATATATTGGATGAGTCCATTTTTGATTTAAGGGATGTCAGGCTATATGATGTAGATATTCCTAAAGAAAACTCGTTGAACTATTTGCAAACAGTGGAGAGACCCTGATCAGATGCCACATTCTGCAGCATCTGATCTAGGTCTGCACTGTTTGCCAGTTACACATTTAGGGGTCTCCAGTCTTCACAGGGTGACACATGAGACCTTGCCCTTAATTCTGATGCAGCTCCTGATTACAAACATGTGCTTGGTCCACATGGGGTCAGCTTTTAAAGGAACTAGGAAGGGGGACAGTTTTTGTGTCTTTCTGTTTTGCTTTTCTGCACGTCAAGTCCCGTCTGAAAAGGGGTTTACTCTCAAAGGAAAGAATTTGCTTCCAGGGAGCAAATTCTTTCCTTTTTGAGTAGACCTCTTTACAAAAGGGAGGTAAAACAATTCTTACAAGAGTTGTCTCCCATGAAAGTGTATCCATTCCCCATAATGCTAGTGTTTTTTTTTGTTTTTTTTGTCTTTTTTTTTTTTTTAGGAGAAGAACTAACAAGATATGGCTTTTTAAAGGAAAGGAAAAAGGATAAATATTCCTGCCGGTTCTGCAACAAATCCTTTTCAAGGCATGAGCATGTGGTGAGACATGAGAGAATACATACTGGGGAGAAACCTTACAGCTGTGAGATATGTCCAAGAAAGTTTAGTGATCTATCATCCTTCAGGAAACACCAACGACGCCATACTGGAGAAAAACCTTATAGCTGTCACATTTGTGGGAAATTATTTGGAGAAAAAAATTACCTTATAAATCATCAAATTACACATATGAACTCTTTTTTATAAAAAGACATTATCACAGTAAATCCAGTAAGATTGCCGATAAAACAGACTTGGAAACTCGTTCTGCAGCATGCAATGTGTGTCTCAGACTTAATGCTCTCTGGGCAGATTCAGCAGACAACAAGATTTATGATTTCTTATTTTTCCTAGAAAACAGGATCAAACATGTCATGCAAATTCTCTCCAATGGAGACAACTTGCATGAGATTTCAGATCCTTTTTCTTCTTGGAAAAATGAGAAATATTTCTAAATGTCATCTTCTGAAAATTTTACCCAGAATGCTTAGCATTAAAGTACTTAGGCCCAAAAAAAGTATTAGATTCTCAGACACCGCCGCATCTGTCCAGAAGGTCCCGCATATATGATTTTTTTCAGTGACAAGTTTTTTTTCTGACCCATGAAAATATGTGAGACTGGATTTTACTCACTTATCTGAGAATCATTTCTAACCAAATTGCAATTTAGACCACAAACATGGCATTCTTTCTTACTTGCAAAGAAAATTGGTAAATTACGATCTGTTTATGTAGTTTGAGACTTTAAACTTGCAGATACAAATGTTGATAGATTTTAGATACTTCCGGTAGCCATTTTGTTAAGCCAAAGAAACCCAAATGTCCAAGAATGTACCCAACTGGAAAATAAAAAGAAAAATAAAAAGCCGCCCGCACGCATCTGTTTTTTTAAAAAAGTGTCTGAGAATCTAATTGCTTCTTTTTTGGCCTAATCACAACCATGACAGATGACACTTAAAACCGTTTTGTTTTATTTTCAAGGAAATTATGGCTTAGCATTTCTTGTGAATTGTCTGCCTGGTAGATGATTCTCATGAAATGTCAGATGTGCTACATAGCCAAGTTAGGTCAAGGCAGCTAAATATACTATTAGCTAAATACTGATATTAACCCTTGTCATGCTGAATAAATTAAGATGCCACGCCCACTTCTAATTTACACCAATCAGATTACTTGATCTGGATTGTTGCTATGAATTCACATACTTAATGGCAAACAGTGCAGATCCAGATCAGTTGGCTTCTTCAGAAGCCAACTGATCTGGATCTACACTGTTTGCAAAAGCATGGTATATCCGGGTTCAGCAGGACAAGGTTTAATATAAAAGCTTTATAAAACTTGTATATTCATATCTTTATGTATTTTTTTTTCTGATAAACAATTACATGTATATTTCACAACAATTATGCAAAATCTTTAGACTTTCATTGAGAACATATATTCTTGAAACTTTGAGTATCAGGGCATTTTTTCTAATAAATTTTATGAATTATATGTAATTAAATTAACAGTTACTAGAAAATCAATTTGGAACAAAACTGATGTTTCTGTGATTTTTGTTACATTCAAAGATAGAAGTGTCTGGGTGGTCAAGTGGTTAGTCCCAAGTTCAGATCCTGAGATTCCAGTTCAAATCCCACTAGAGGCGGAATTCAGCATTGCAAAGAAGCTTTCATCATCATCCTTCTATTGTCTCAATATGACTTGATGTTGGAAGGGATGTAAAACACCAAACTATCAACAATAGCCATATTCGACTGGGATGTTTCGTGAAATGTCTGTGAAATTTTGTGCAGGAGTGTGATATCTTCTTGTAACAGCCGGTCACATGGTCCAATCAAATTTGAGTTATTTTTCAAGTTCATAAGAGATCGTGAAGCATGATTGACTTTGATGAAACGCCGAACTTTCCATGCATTACGATCGTTTAAGAACTTGAAAAATAACTCAAATTTGATTGGACCATGTGACCGGCTGTTACAAGAAGATATCACACTCCTGCACAAAATTTCACAGAAACTTACCAGTGGAAAATGGCTAATGACATCCAAAGAGGCTGAGGTATCAACCTTTAAAGGTTACAAGGACATGCTTCAGTGACTTCTACAGTGTACCATAATAACCCTAAGTAGTGGGAGAGATAACCCTTTGCAAACAGTGCTGATCCAGATCAGATGCTGCAGAGTCTAAGGCCTTTGCAAACAGTGTTGTTAATAGATGTGTCCCAATACTTAGGGTCAATACAGTACAGTTGAACTTCAATGGCTCTAACACGGATGGCTCATTTACCATGGCTAATTCGAACTCATTTTTGAGTCCCTACAAAATTCTTCCGCTAGCTCAAGAAAACAAATATTTAGGGAAATTTTCTTATTTTATAATGTTGTGTGTACTCATTAGAATTGCCTCATTGAGGCAATTCTAATGAGCACACTCAACATACAATTATTGTGAAGGAAATAAAAAAAAAAATCCCTAAATTATCGCTTCTTGCTTCCCGATCTGGCACCATGATTAACCCACAGTGGCTCGAACTACCCATGTCTCAAACAATTTTCTATGGTCCCAAAGATGTTTGAGCCATTGAAGTTTGACTGTATTTACAATATGAGCTCAGGCACCCTAAATTATTACCGTAATTATCATAAAAGTTTAACCCCTAAAGCAAAACTGTATACAGCAGACAACATTCTCAATTTTTCATTTACCGCATCTTCTTACCATACTTGTCCTAAAATTGGAAATAGTCTATTCTGCTACCTCTTGATGTGCCTAAAATATTGCCGTTTGTGTGGCAAATAGTGTAGATCCTGATTGGATTCCGCATTCTGCGTCGTCTGATCTGGGTCTACACTGTTTGCAAAGGCCTTAGACCCTGATTAGATGCCACATTCTGCAGCATCTGATCTGGGTCTGCATTCTTTGCAAAGGCCTATCTGTCTGAATACAGGGTTATTATTATTATTATTTTTCATAGGCAGACAATTCACATGAAATTCCAAGTTTTTTTTCTATAAAAAAAAAAATAAATAAATAAAAAATAAGTAAAATTCTGCAATTGTGATAATAAGTGATAATGTGTTTATTTAATACAGAGCTGATTGGGGTATAGTGCAGACCCTGATCAAATTGCTCCTTAGGAGACAATTTGCTAAGGCCTATGTCCCAATACTTAGGGTTGTTACAGTTAGGTGGAATTTATGGGTGTCTTCCATGATACTCTTAACCTAAACCCTTTAACTATCAATCACAACAGTTGTCGTCTGCTTTGTCATCTGCTTGTGATTTTTAAAGTCATTTTTGCAAACAGTGTGGACCCAGATCAGACTGCTCCTTTAGGAGCAGTCTGATCAGGGTCCACACTGTTTGCCTATATCCAAAAAATAGGTTTGAAAAGTTTGCAAGAATATTCAGCAGACGACATAAACAGACAACATTTTCAGATGCAGGTTTTCTTGGCGCTTTAAGGGTTAAATGCAGGTGCTCACTGGAGAAGTTCAGCAGACAGCATTTTCCCCCAGAAAATAGGGTTTCAATTTTATGCAAATTGACTCAAATAAAAGTTTGAATTTAGCGCAAATTCTCTCTTGAAGAATCTGAAAAATCTGAGAGAGAAAAATGAAATAAATATTTCTCAAAATGTCTGCTAAAATTTTTACTTATTTACTTAGCATGCTTAATTATAAAATGCACATAAAATCCCGTCAAGGTCCAGTTGTTCAAAACTAACGATGTCGTTAGTTAATGTATCGTTAAAACTTTGACCATCAAATATGGCATATACGCTAATATTATTGCTGAAAAAATGTGCGTAGCAAAAGCTACTCATTTTTTTTAGCAAAAATACCTGTGAGTTAGATATTGTACCTACTAGAACAGTTAACATTTTGACCACTAACAAGCTTGTTAAGATAACAAGGCTTTGCTCAAGAAGGGCAGTTGTCAGTTTCTGGCGAAAGAATGTGCACAATACTTGTTAATGGCTTAGAGGACTAAGCCTGCCCAGTAAAAGTGTGGTTAGGTAAACTGACTGCGCTCGACATGACCCCATTGGGTCGACTGGGCCGTAAAACCTCAACACAAACACAAATTAAGGAGGCTTTGAACAACTGGGCCCAGATCACATGAATTGGAGACCAGAGCATTTAGCAAGTGATGCAATTTTTTCCTTATTTTTCCCAGAAAATAGACTTTAACATTTCATGTAAATTGTCTCCTCCTTAGGAGATGTTTGCAAGAAATAAAACCTGTTTTCTGACAAAAATGAGAAAAATAAATACAAAATGTCTGCTAAAAGTTTTACCTGGCATGCTAAAAAATTAAGAATAGTGTGTTTGCTTTTGTTTCTCTTCTTTTGCAGGCTTGAACTTGGCAGACAAATATGGTGAAAAAGTCCTGAACAAAGCCAATTATTGTCAATATTGCTCAAAATTCTTTATTCGTGTGGCTGATGTGGTGAGACATGAACGAATCCACACTGGGGAGAAACCATATAATTGTGCACAATGTTTCAAAAAGTTTGGTGACATATCTGCATTAAGAAAACACCAGAGAATTCATACCAGGGAGAAACCTCATGTTTGTAATATTTGTGGAAAGCGATTTCTTGAAAAGAATTACTTAAGAAAGCATCAGGTTTCACATTTTAATCTGTAAACTGAGACATGAATAATCTCACACTGGAGAGAAACTATAGTTGTGCACAGTGTTTCATAAAGATTGGTGACATCAGCATTAGGGAAATGACAGAGAATTCGTAAAGGGGAGAAAATTCATATTTGTATTATTCGTGCACAAATTCTGGTTAACTGCTTAGAGGACTGAGTCTGCCCATGAAAATTGTGGTCAGGTAAACTGACCTGCTCAGCATTACGAAAACATGCCTATTCAAATACACTGAAAATTTTACCACCAAAAAATGGCAATTTTTCGGATAAAAAATTCTGATATTTTTCATATTTCTGCTCAAAACATAGATTGTGGGTACTCATTAGAACCGCCTCAGCAAGGCGGTTCTAACGAGTACCCACAATCTATGTTTTTGAGCAGAAATAAAGAAAATAATGTATACCCCTGTAAACCCCAGTTTTACTATATAAAAGTGGGGTTTAAGGGGGTCAAAATTATATAGGCATGTTTTCGTGATGGTATGAACCTAATGGGTTGACTTGGCCTTAAAACTGCAACTCAGTCAATCAGTTATTTGTGGAAAAAGTTGTTGGAAAGAGATACTTTAAGAAATCATCAGATTTCACATTTTAATGTGTAACTGATTCATAAAAGATGACATTTGCTGCCTTCCATAATTCCGAGCAACATTTTAACCCTTAAAGTGCTCAATTATAGCAGACGACACTATTATTTATTTATTTATTTTTTAATTTTTCAGAGAAAATAAGACTTGGCATTTCATGTGAATCATATGAAGTGTCAAGCCTTATTTTCTCTGTAAGATAAAAAAAAATCACTCGTCTTCTGCAGTTGTGATTAGCACTTTAAGGGCCAATTTGATCTATTAATAGTTGCCCAGAGAATACCCTTTGAATTTCATGCAAATTGTCTCAAGAAACAGTTTGAATTTCATGCAAATTGTTTCAAAAAAGTTTTAATTTCATTAACATTGTATTAATAAACAGTATGAATTTCACGCAAATTGTCTCTTTAGGAAATGCCACACCTCTTTTCTGGGAAAAAATAAATCATTTTTCGAAATATCATCTGCTGGAATTTTTACCCTGCATGCTTAGTGCTGAGGCACCCATAAAAATCCATCAGATCTCATGAATTGAAGACCAGGGCCCAGTTGTTCAAAACTAACGATGTCGTTAGTTGACATATCGTTAAAACTTTGATCATTAAATATGCCATATACGGTTATATTTTTGCTGCAAAAGTGTGAGTAGCTTTGCTACTCACACTTTTGTTGCACCTGCTTTAGCATAGGCGACTTAAGGGTGCAAGTTTCCCTCCATCCGTCCGTTCATCTTTCCGTCAACATTTACCCTGGATGTCTTGTGAGCCAGTTCCACTTACAGTTTTATACTTATCATTTTGAAACTTTGCATGTGTTTTCGTCATGGTATGAAGATTTGCATGTGGTTTGGATATAGTTGTCAGATTATTTTTTGTCACTTTTTCCACATTGTAAACTTAGTCATTTTTCACCCTCAATATATAGGCAATGGGTACCTCTTGTGAGCACAACTTCTCTTACAGTTTTGTACCGATTAATTTGAAACTTTGCATATGTATTCTTCATGGTATGAGGATGTGCATGTGGTTTGGATATAGTTGTCAGATTATTTTTTGTCACTTTTTCCACATTGTAAACCTAGTCATTTTTCACCCTCAATATATAGACAATGGTACCGCTTGTGAGCGCAACTCCTCTTACAGTTTTGTACCAATTATTATGAAACTTTGCGTGTGTTTTCTTCATGGTTTGAGGATGTGCATGTGATTTAGATGTAATTGTTAGATTATTTTTTTTCACTTTTCCCCCAATATATAGACAGTGGGTACCTCGTGAGCACAACTCTTCATACAATTTTATACTAATCTTTTTGGAAACTTTGCACATGTTTTCTCCATAGTCTGAAGATTTGCATGTGCTTTTCATATAATCCTTGCCATATTTTTTGTCACTTTTTTGTTCTTTTTGAACTTTGTCATTTACTGACCTATAGACTGGGTACCATGTCATTGCACCTTCTCATACAATTTTAAACCGGTCTTTTTGAAACTTTGCACGTTTTCTCCGGGGTCTGCAGAAGTGCACGTGGGTTGGATATGATTTTATTATTTTTGTCACTTTTTCCACATTAACTTTGTTATTTTCTTAACCTCAGATTTTTTTCCACATTGTGAACTTAGTCATTTTTCACCTTCAGTATAGAGACAGTGGGTACCTCATGAGCACAACTCCTCATACAATTTTATACCAATCTTTTTAAAACATTGGACATGTTTTCTCCATAGTCTGAAGATGTGCATCTGCTTTTCATATAATCCTTGTCTTAATTTTTGTCACTTTTCCAACCTAGCACTGCTAAGAATGAAATAAACTTATTTAATAACCACGTTCTGATTGTGGCTCCTGTGACTTTTGCCCCAGCAGGTGAGACGCCGCCTTCCGCGGAATTCTGGTTTCAGCAAAAATTCCTGTGAATTAGATATTGTACTTACTAGAACAGTTAACATTTTGACCACTATCGACCTCGTTAAGCTAACGATGCTTTGAACAACCAGGCCCTGAGCTTTTATTTATTGATGATACATTTTTTAGTTCACCTGAGCGAAAGCTCAGGGTGAGCTATTGTGATCACCCTGTGTCAGTTGTCCGTCATACATCGTCAAAATTAGTTTGTTAACACTCTAGAGGTCACAGTTTTGGCCCAATCTTGATGAAACTTGCTCAGAATGTTTGCCTCTATAAAATCTAGGTCAAGTTCAAAAACTGGGTTACTTGGGATCAAAAACTAGGTCACCAGGTTAAATCAAAGGAAAATATTGTTTCCTTTAACACTTAGAGGTCCCATTTTTCAAGCAATCATCATGAATCTTGCTCAAAATGTTTGTCTTGATGATTTCTAGGTCATGTTCGAAACTGGGTCACTTAGGATAAAAAATTAGGTCATCAGGCCAAATCAAAAGAAAACTGTTTACACCTACCGGTCACATTTTTGGAGCAATCATCAGAATCAGTCTCAGAATGTTTGTCTTGATGAGTTCTAGGTCAAGTTCGAAACTGGGTCACTTGGGGTCAAAAACTAAATCACAGGACCAAATCAGCAGAATACCTTGTTAACTCTCAAGCGGTCACATTTTTTGAGCAATCATCATGAATCCTGCTCAAAATGTTTGTCTTGATGATTTCTAAGTCAAGTTCGAAACTGGGTCACTTGGGGTCAAAAACAAGGTCCCCAGGCCAAATCAGCGGAAAACCTTGTAAACACTCTAATGGTCATATTTTTGGAGCAATCATCATGAATCTTGCTCAAAATGTTTGTCTTGATGAGTTCTAGGTCAAGCTTGAAACTGGGTAACTTGGGGTCAAAAACTAGGTCACCAGGCCAAATCTGCAGAATACATTGTTAACACTCTAGTGGTCACATTTTTGAAGCAATTATCATAAATCTTGCTCAAAATGTCTTGATGATTTCTAAGTCAAGTTTAAAACTGGGCCACTTCAGGTCAAAAAAATTAGGTCATCAGGCCAAATCAAAGGAAAACCTTGTTAACACTCTAGCGGTCACATTTTTGAAGCAATCATCATGAATCTTGCTCAAAATGTTTGTCTTGATAAGTTCTAGGTCAAGTTCAAACCTGGGTCACTTGGGGTCAAAATCTAGGTCACCGGGCCAAATCAGCAGAAAACCTTGTTAACACTCTAGTGTACTTTTCCCAGAAAATAGATTTTGAAATTTAATGTAAATTATTGCGTGCAATGTCAGAGTCTATTTTCAGAGAAAAATAGTAACAATATTTCAAAAAGTTGTCTGCTGAAATGTTTACATAGCATGCTTAGCTATCAGAGTAATGTGTTTGCTTTTTTTTTTTTTTTTTTTTTTTCTTTTGCAGGCTCGACATTGGCAGATAAATATGGTGAAAAAATCTTGAACAATAATTATTGTCAGTATTGCTCAAAATTCTTCACACGTGCATCAGATGTGGTAAGACATGAACGAATCCACACTGGAGAGAAACCTTATAATTGTGCACAGTGTTTCAAAAAGTTTGGTGACATATCAGCATTAAGGAGACACCAGAGAATTCATATCGGGGAGAAACCTCATGTTTGTAATATTTGTGGAAAGGGATTTCTTGAAAAGAATTACTTAAGAAGACATCGGATTTCACATTTTGATCTGTAAACAGAGACATGAACAAATTCACACTGGAGAGAAACTGTATAGCTGTGCACAGTATTTCATAAAGCTGGTAAAATCAATTTTAAGGAATTCATACTGAGGAGAAACCTCCAGTTTGTAGTACTTATGGAAAAAGATTTGTTGAAAAAAGATACTTAAGAAACCATTAGATTTCACATTTTTATCTTTAAACAATTCGTAAAAGATGGTGGTTGCTTCCTCCCAAAATCACCAGCAACATTTTGATTCTTAAAAGCAATTAATTGTTGCAAAGGACATTCTAATTTGTTTTTATTTTTCAGAGAAAATAAGACTTTGCTTTTCATTTGAATCATCTGCACACATGAAATGTCAAGCCTTATTTGACTTGGCATTTCATATGAATCATCTATTCACATGAAATGTCAAGCCTTAGTTTTCTCTGTCATCTACTGCAATTGTAATTAGCTTTTAAACTCAAACAGTTACATAGCATATTAACCCTAAGTAGTCAGACTAACTCCTCACCTTACTTGTCCTAAAATGTGATTAAGTCCATTTTACTATCTGTTGATGTGTGTAACAACTGCTGGATGACTGGCAAGCAGTGTAGAAGACTCTGATCAGACACTGCATTCTATAGTGTCTGATCTGGGTCTATACAGTTTGCTCAGTTGTGTCTGTTGGAATACTTAGGATAAATCGAGGGTTGAGCGCAAGACTATGGTAACTCAAACATATTTTTGAAACCCTTGTTTAGGGGCAACTTGGATCCCTTTGTAAACAATGCAAATTTAGGTGCCATTGCTCATACGAGCAATGGCACCTAAATTTTCATTGTTCACAGAAAGAAATGTTGTAATCTTCATAACGCCTTCATGGTGAGGAGATTAGGTTTGGGGAAAAACAACCATCTGACTTACGCCAGTCTTGCGCTCAACCCTCGAAATGCAATACTGGCAAGAAACCTCATAAGATTTTTCCTGAAGGTGACTGAATATTGTTGACAGGGCTGTCAAACTGCAACTCAGAGATACTTTTCCTACTTTTGATTTGTTTCAGGAGATACTTTTCCTGCCTTTTCCTACTTTTGATTTGTTCCAGGAGATACATTTCCTACCTTTGATTTGTTTCAGGAGATACATTTCCTGACTTATTTGTTCCAGGAGATATACATGTACTTCCTCCCTTTGATATGTTCCAGGAGATACATGTTCTGGCTTTGATTTGTTTCAGGAGATATATTTCCTGATTTTGATTTGTTCCAGAAGATACCTTTCCTGTCTTTTATTTGTTTCAACTGATACATATTCTGTCTTTGTTTAGTTCCAGGATGTATATTTCCTCCCTTTGATTTGTTCATGGAGATATAATTTCCTGCCTTTCCTTTGGGATTATTTGGCTCATTTTGGTAGCTTTGAAAATAGAGTTCTGCTCATGTATACCCTAGAGGGTGTAAGTAGTGTTGCAAACTTCATTACTGTTTATGAAGAGTCTCAGTAGAACTGAGACTTCCATTTTCTAATCTGTAATGTGTTCTTTGTTCCCAAAGGCAATCTTTTTTATGTTTAGTTTACTTTAATTTGTTCCGGGAGATAATATTTCCTGACTTTGATTGGCACTATGAGATGTATTGCCTGCCTTTGATTTGTACCAAGGAATATATTTCCTGCCTTTAATTTGTTGTGGGAGATACATTTCCTATCTTAGATTTGTTCCATGAGATACTTTTCCTGTCTTTGATTTGTTTACAGGAGATACTTTTCCTGTCTTTGAGTAGTTCCAGGAGATATATTTCCTAGCTTTGATTTTTTCCAGGAGATATATGTCTTGGCTTTGATTTGTTTGAGGAGATACATTTCCTGCCTTTGATTTGTTCCAGGATATATATTTCCTATCTGTAATTTGTTCCAGGTGATACTTTTCCTGACTTTGCTTTTTTTCCAGGAGATCATTTTCCTGGCTTTGATTTGTTCAAGGAGATTATATTTCCTGCCTTTGATTTGTTCTAGGAGATAAATTTTATGGCTTTGATATGTTCCAGGAGCTATTTCATGGCTTTGATATGTTCCAGGAGATATATTTCCTGTCTTTGATTTGTTCTAGGAGATTTTTCCTGGCTTTGGTTTGTTCCTAGAGATATATTTGCTGGCTTTGATTTGTTCCAGGAGATACTTTTTCTGTCTTTGATTTGTTCCAGCAGATAGTTTTCCTGTCTTTGAGTAGTTACAGGAGATATGTTGCCTAGCTGATTTGTTCTAGGAGATATATTTGCTGGCTTTGATTTGTTCCAGAAGATACTTTTCCTGTCTTTGATTTGTTCCCGGAGATAGTTTTCCTGTCTTTGAGTAGTTCCAGGAGATATGTTTCCTAGCTGCTTTGTTCTAGGAGATACTTTTCTATGCTTTGATTTGTTCCAGGACATATATTTCCTGGCTCTGATTTGTTTCAGGAGATACTTATTCTGGCTTTGATTTGTTCCAGGAGATATATTTCCTGCCTTTAATTTGTTCCAGGAGATACTTTTCCTGTCTTTGATTTGTTCCAGCAGATAGTTTTCCTGTCTTTGAGTAGTTACAGGAGATATGTTGCCTAGCTGATTTGTTCTAGGAGATATATTTGCTGGCTTTGATTTGTTCCAGGAGATTCTTTTCCTGTCTTTGATTTGTTCCAGGAGATAGTTTTCCTGTCTTTGAGTAGTTCCAGGAGATATGTTGCCTAGCTGCTTTGTTCTAGGAGATACTTTTCTATGCTTTGATTTGTTCCAGGACATATATTTCCTGGCTCTGATTTGTTTCAGGAGATACTTTTTCTGGCTTTGATTTGTTCCAGGAGATATATTTCCTGCCTTTAATTTGTTCCAGGAGATACTTTTCCTGTCTTTGATTTTTTCCAGGAGATGTTTTATTGTATTTTATTAAATCCAGGAGATCTAATGTTTTGTATATAATTGTTTTGGCATCTGATCTGGGTTTACAGTTTGCTTGGGACATATGGTCATTTTGTGAAGCTGATTTTTCGCTAGAGATAACTTTTCTCAGTTTGATTTACTTGGGAAGGTATATTTCAGTTGTGTGTTTTGTTCCTGGAGATTTATGACTGTACACTGTATATGTATTTGATTACAAGATGATAAGATATGTGCATTTGTTTTCTATTTGAACCCCATCCAAAGTAAAAAAGGGCTTCTTACGCATGCCACCAGTGTAGAATTAGATCAGCCCTCACATCTCTAGAAAGGAGAGTTTGACACGTTATGCAAATTATCTCTTGCATTAAATGCTGAGCCCTATTTTCTGGAAAAAATAAGATGTATCACCAGTTTGTCGTCAGGAAAAAAATGAAAAAAAAAAGATCACCAGTTTGTCACCAGCTTTCACAGAGAGTGCTAAGGATTAAGCAAAACTTCTGATGTTTATTGTAATCTCTATCTGGAGTGTTATTTCTTACCATACTTATTGTATTAACTCTAAATATGGAGACACCTTAGCTCTTATACTAACATTTGAACTTAACCCTTGTCTTGCTGAATAAATTAAGATGCCATGCCCGCTTCTAATTTTTAGCCAATCAGATTACTTGATCCAGATTGTTGCTATAAATTCACATACTTAATGGCAAACAGTGCAGATCCAGATCAGTTGGGTTCTTCAGAAGCCAACTGATGTGGATCTACACTGTTTGTAAAGGTAGGATATATCCAGGTTCAGCAGGACCAGGGTTAAAATACTTTGTAGTATCATTTGAACATACCATACTTGTACCAACATTTGAACACACCATACTTGTACTAAAATTTGAACACATCATATTTGTACTAACATTTGAACACACAGTCTTTGTATTAATATTTGAACACACCATATTGGTATTAACATTAGAACACACCATATTTGTACTAGCATTTGAACATACCATACTTGTACTAACAATTGAACACACCATACTTGTACTAAAATTTTAACACATCATATTTGTACTAACATTTGAACACACAGTCATTGTATTAACATTTGAACACACCATATTGGTACTAACATTTGAACACACCACACTTGTACTAATAGTTGAACATACCATACTTGTACTAGCAATTGAACATACCATACTTGTACTAACATTTGAACACACCATACTTGTACTAACATTGAACACACCATATTTGTACTAACATTGAACACACCATATTTTTACTAACATTGAACACACCATATCAACACACGTTCCTTGTACTTACATACTTGTACCAACATTTGAACATACCATATTTGTACTAAAATTTGAACACATCATATTTGTACTAACATTTGAACACACAGTCCTTGTATTAACATTTGAACACACCATATTGGTACTAACATTTGAACACACCACCCTTGTACTAACAATTGAAGATACTATACTGGTACTAACATTTGAACACACAACACTTGTACTAACATTTGAACATACCATACTTGTACTAACAATTGAACATACCATACTTGTACTAACATTTGAACATACCATACTTGTACTAACAATTGAACATACTATACTGGTACTAACATTTGAACATACCATACTTGTACTAACATTTGAACATACCATACTTGTACTAACAATTGAACATACCATACTTGTACTAACATTTGAACACACCATACTTGTACATATATTAGCATTTGAACACGTCAGTCTGACTGCTTGTTAATGCGTAAAAACTGCTAGATGAGTAGCAAACAGTGATCACAAATTCTGCATTGTGATCTAGGTCTACACTTTTCGCTCACGCCTGTCTGTCCCAATACTTGGGGTAAATAAGGTGTTTTAAAATTCAAACAAGTCCATTTGATTGCCTGGTAATGCATCTTAACAATATTATATGGCAATCAGAAGCAGTTTGATCTGGGTCTACACTGTTTGTGCCGCAATGCCTGTCCATATGCCATATTTACTATAAATATTGGGACACCTTACATCACCAATCTTGTCCTAAAATTTGAACAAGTCCATTTTGCTACCTGCTGATGTGTCTAAAAGCTGCTGAGGGAATGGCAAACAGTACAGTCAACTCTCGTTACACCAACACGCATTAGAATGACAAAATTTGCTATAAAGACAATTTGAATGTCACGAAACCTTCACTTAAGAGGTGACAGTTCATGAGAAATTAGGTAAGAATATTGCATTAAAGCTTCAAGCAAAATATGTTTTGGATAATATTGTTAGAATTGCCTCAGTGAGGCAATTCTAACAAATATCCAAAACATATGTTCTGTGAGGAAAAAGAATAAAACAAGGTTTTTCTTACATATCATTCTGTCCATTAAGGATTCTTTACAACAGAAAATACATTTAATGGTTTGGGAACAAATGCTGTCATTGCAGCGAGGGTTCACTGTATACTGGTAGACTCATTCAGATGTTGTGTTCCATGGCATCTGATCTGGGTCTACACTGTTTGCTAGGCATGTCTCTCATTAGACTTATAGGTTTAATATGGCACAAAGTGTAAAAATGATAAAATATGGTATTGATTTGGAAAATCTGAGACTTTCAACTTTTCTAATTTTGAATATTGTTTTCTTTTTCAGGGATGGCGACAACAAATGTTGCGAAGAGTGTAAATAAAACGTATCCATGCCGTTTTTGTGGCAGGCCATTTCCAAAGCCATCAAGTACCATAAAACATGAGAGGATACATACGGGCGAGAAACCTTTTAGTTGTAATTTTTGTGGGAAACGATTTACAGAGAAGGGAAACATGAAAGCTCACCAAATCACTCACATGAGGTCTTCATTTTAACCCTTTCATCCCTGAGTTTCTGAAATGGACTCTTCCATTCTTGAATTAGGACATGTCTACTGATGCACATAAGGGTTTCAGTCTAAACTCAAAAACAGAATGGTATCCTTTAAAGCAGTGCTGTACAATAAAAGCAGAACTGTACAATAAAAGCAGTGCTTTACAACAAAATCAGTGGTGTTCTGTACAAGGAAAGCAGTGCTGTACAATAAAAACAGAGCTGTACAATAAAAGCAGTGCTTTACAACAAAGGCAGTGGTGTTCTGCTGTACAAGGAAAGCAGTGCTGCACAAAGGAAACAGTGATGTACAAAAAAGCAGTGGTGTACAATAAAAGCAGTGCAGTACAATGAAAGTAGTGTTGTACAACAAAAGCAGTGCTGTACAAAAAAAACTAATGTACAATGAAAGCAGTGCTGCATAATGAATGCAATGCTTTACAACAAAAGCAGTGCTGTAAGACAAAAGCAGTGCTATACAATGAAAACAATGCTATACAGTGAAAGAGGTGCTGTAAAATGAAAGCAGTGCTGTAAGACAAAAGCAGTGCTGTACAACTTCAAATTGAAAATTGAACATTTTTGCAAATGACATTAAAAAAAAAAAATCAGGGCCCAGTTGTTCAAAACTAACGACGTCGTTAGTTAACGATTCGTTAAAATTTACATCAGGTGATACGCAAATACGCTGAAATGTTTTGCTGAAAAAATGTGAGTAGCTTTGCAAAAGCTACTCACATTTTTTCAGCAAAAAATATCAGAATATTGTGTGATGAATCCGCTAAAACAGTTAACGAAATGGCCCTTAACGAGCTCGTTAAGCTAACGATGCTTTGAACAACTGGGCCCAGAAAAAATAAGGCTTGATATTTCATGTGCATTGTCTGCTTTATTTTTTTCAAAGAGTCGCATCAAATATTTACATGAATCATATGCTAAGCAGACAATGCACAAGAAATGTCAATCCTTTTTTTTCTCTAAAGTTATAAATAAATACATGTAAATAGAAAAAATGGAATGTTGTCTGCTGTGACTTGCACTTTAACACTGAGCATGATGGGTAAAAATTTCAGCAGTTTTGACTTTTTTTTTTTTACTTTTTTCCAGAAAACAGGCTTTGACATTTTATGTAAATTGTCTCCTGGGAAAACTAAGAAAATATCATCAGTTTGTCGTCTGCTGAATTTGCTCAGAGTAGTAAAGGTTAAAAGTTAAATATTAGCGATAGAGTTATAGAAGGGCACAGAACACCACCACCATCATTTATTTTTAATATTAGTACTGAAAAAAATACCTTTTATACTGACATTATTAAAAATGAATATATTCATAGTGAAGAGCTGTATTTTTGTGGCATTTTGAGCTGCTCCAAGGGAACAAGTGTATTTTAGTTTTGAGTTTGAGTTTTATGGGCCAGTCAATACTCTTAAGGTGATGTCGAGCCAGTCATTTAACGCTTAGCACTCTGGGTAAAATTTTCAGCAGACGACATTTTGAAATATTTTTCTTATTTTTCCCAGAAAACAGGATTTGACATTTCATGCAAATTGTCTCCTCAGGAGACAATTTGCATGAAATGTCAAATCCTATTTTCTGGGAAAAAATAAGAAAAATATCATCAGTTTGCCATCTGCTGAAAATGCCCAGAGAGTGGTAAAGGTTAACCTACTCACATTCTTTGGCACATACATTCGCTAGTAACTGGCAATTATTGCCTTTCTTAAATCAGCAGAATGGAGGATATGACTGTAGGAATGATCTAGGATCTGCAGTCAGATGGACTGCTGACTGCAATGGACCGTGGCTGGTGTCTTTTAGTAAAAGAATAAAATGACAATGATATATTTTCTTTTTAACATTTTAACCTAAAAGAACCAAGCAAAATTTGTAGTAGACAATACTCTGTTATTTTTTTTTATCAGAGAAAATAATCCTTGACATTTCATGTGAATTGCAGATGATTCACATGAAATGACAAGACTTATTTTATATGAAAAATGAAAAAAAAAAAAAAAAAAAAAAATGTTGTCTGCTACAATTATGAGTGGTGCTTAAAGGGTTTAATGATGAACTGGTTTAACCGAAATGGAAATGATGATGTCCACCCAGTCCCAATGCCTTTCTAACACCATTTCATCATTCAAACAGTTTTTGCTATATAATTCAGCAGGACTTAGATACACAAATAAAGAATGTCTTATTGTCACATACAATTTTGTATATCAAAGTTTCTGACAAAATAGCATATGCAGATCAGGCTTCAGGAGAAGTCTGATCAGGGTCGTTACCACTTCCCATTCAGCTAAGTAGTTTAACCCTTAAAGTGCCAATCACAACAATTGTCGTCTGCTTGTGATTTAAAAAATCATTTTTGCAAACAGTGTGGACCCAGATCAGACTGCTCTAGGAGCAGTCTGATCTGGGTCCACACTGTTTGTCGGTATGCAAAAATAGGTTTGAAGAGTTTGCAAGAATATTCAGCAGACGACATAAACAGACGACATTTTCAGATGCAGTTTTTCTTGGTGCTTTAAGGGTTAAGAAACAACTGCATAAAAAAAATATTAGGCCAAAAATGTTTGGAATAAAATGGTCAAAATTTTACATTTAACTTCAGGGCTCGGAATTGGCATTCGTCCGCTCATATTTACGAGTAGATGTTCGTTAAGGGCAAGTGAATAAATCGAACTGCTGGCCTGACAGGACGAGTAATTTTTTTCGGCAGTGAGGGGAAATATTTAAGGGGAAATAGAATCAGCCAGCATAATTGCAAAGTTTTAAAAATCACTCCAAAATATTACAAAAAGTCCGAAATACAGCATATTGCCATATAAATTTGCTTTCCTGGTATCAGAAAACTAGTCAGTGGCAGTCAAATTATAAAAGATATTTTAAATGAATACAGTAACATGATAAAAAGCTTTTATAGCTTTTTGTTTCATTTACAGTACCAAATATAAGGATGAGTACAACTTAATTAAGGGCAAGTACCAATTTGAGTCCACTTGCCCTACAGGACAAGTGAGTCCCATAGAAATTTTGAGCCCTGACCTTATTTGTGTGAAGAAAACAGCCCCCAACATCCATGAAAATCAATATAGTTCGAAGTTTCAGGGAATAGGAAAAATTCTTGTTACACATCATTGGTGTGCAACATTATTGGCAAAAGAGATTGTTGTAAAAAGGTGACTGCTATAAACAGGTAAGCTAACAGTCTACTTTGTATAAATTAATAGTTATTTTAATTCATGAATGACAAGTAACATAATCCTGCAAGCTCAGATAATTTTTTTTTTCTTAACCCTAGTCCTGCTGAACCCGGATATGTCCTGCCTTTGCAAACAGTGCAGATCCAGATCCGTTGGCTTCTGAGCCAACTGATCTGGATCTGCACTATTTGCCATTAAATATGTGAATTTATATCAACAATCTGGATCAAGTAATCTGATTGGCTGAAAATTAGAAATGGGCGTGGCATCTTAATTTATTCAGCATGATCGGGGTTAGTTTTTCTGCAGCTGGTGCTTATAATTACCCATAATTATTACTGAATATTCGGACAGGATATTTTTTTCTTATACTTACCCTTGTAGCTGTAGATTTTTCCCCAATTAACTGGAACATCTTTGGGGCCGCAAAATTTTGTTCTGGACATGGGTAGTTCCAGCCACTGAGGGTTTTTTGATTGTGTTGGGGTTTAACAACACGTCAACCCTTGTGGGTCATTTTGTGTTGTCTCCCAGAGAAAGGGGGAAAAGAGATGGAAGAGATAGTAGAGGAGATGAAAGAGAGGGATAGGGAAGAAAGCGGGAAATGAAAGAAAGTGAAGGAACAGAAGAAATAACAACATTCACCCTCTACCCTTACTTGCTGCAAGAACAGCAGGCCTTGCCCAACTATAAGCCAATGTCAGTAGGGCGCCTCGGTGACAAAAGCTACAGGACACCTTCGCCTCACCCAACCACCCCCACCACTGAGGGTTTACCCTTAAAATGCCAAGAAAACCTGCATCTGAAAATGACATCTGTTTATGTCGTCTGCTAAATATTATTGCAAACTTTTCAAACCTATTTTTGCATATAGGCAAACAGTGTGGACCCTGATCAGACTGCTCCTAAAATCACAAGCAGATGTCAAAGAAGACGACAATTGTTGTGATTGGCAATTTAAGAGTTAATCATAGCTAAATTAGAAAATTTAGAGATGTCATTTCAGTCGTCTACAAAATAATGATATGTTGCGTTTACTCAACATATCATTATTTTGTAGACGACTGAAACTTGATGAACCAATTCTAATGAGTACACACAACACATTTTCATGATTTCAGTAGATGCAAAGGAAGCTATGTCCATTTAATAAATGTATCTTTGGAAGAGATGAAATGAATCTGTGATAGAAACAACCTACCAAGATATATAAATTAATCTGGTTTGGCTGAGAAAGATTTTTTGCACAGAAAATTGAGTTCAACATTTCATATGCATTGTGTCCTAAGCAGACAAGTCATTGAAATGTCAAACCCTATTTCCTGAAGAAAAAAAAAATCAAATATCATCTGTTAAGCATACTTTTTTTTTGTTTGCAGATAGTTATGATGCATTATATGATGAGCTCACATGTTCAAAAAGTACATTATGTGAACAACAAAGGCCTAGATCAGACTGTATGTATCTGCAGTCAGATCATGGCCTCCATTTTTCACTGTTGAGACTAAGCATCCAGCAGGTTTCCTACAGGTTGTGCCAGGTATTAATGATTCCCGTATATTGTATTGTACTGAATTTGCCCAAACATCTGGACATCTTAACCCATTTCTAATCCTAAAATTTTGAGTACCTAATAATGTATTCATTACGAAAACACACCTATCCAAATATGTTGAAAATCTCACCACCAAAAAATGAAAATTTTCAGATAAAAAATTCTGATTTTTTCATATTTGTGCTCAAATCATAGATTGTGGGTACTCGTTAGAACTGCCTCAGCGAGGCAGTTCTAACAGGTACCCACAATCTATGTTTTTTAGCAAAAAATGAAAAATAATGTATACCCCTGTAAACCCCAGTTCTACTATTTGAAAGTGGGGTTTAAGGGGGTCAAAATTATATAGGCATGTTTTCGTGATGTTAATAGTGTATTTTCATTACAATCCTCTCAGTGCAATACAGTGGAACAGCCAGTATTGGTCACCCTTCAACAACAGCCGCCTCGCTATTACAGTCATTTCTGATACCCTAAATTACCACAGCTAATTATTAATCCTTGCCATACTGAAAAAATTAAGATGCCACACCCATTTCTAATTGTCAGCCAATCAGATTGCTTGATCCAGGTTCTTGATACAAATTCATGTACTGAATGGCAAACAGAATAGATCCAGATCAGTTGGCTTCTAATTGGCAAACAGTGCAGACCCAGATCTGAAGAAGCTAACTGATCGGGATATACACTTTCTGCAAACGCAAGGCATAGCCAGGATTCAGCGGGACCAGAGTTAAATTACTAATTTACCTAAAATATTAGGACAGACAGCAATGTAGAATCAGATCAGATGCCCCAGAATGTGGTGTCTGATTAGGGTCTGTGTACACTGCTTGCCACCCTTCCAGCATTTTTTCAGACACAGACACATCAGTTTTTCAGACACAGACACATCAGTTTTTCAGACACGGACACATCAGTTTTTTCAGACACAGACACATCAGTTTTTCAGACACAGACACATCAGTTTTTCATACAAAGACACATCAATTTTTCAGACACATCAAAAGGTACATTGAACTCTCGTTACAACCACAGAATTTGTTCCCAAAGATGTTGCCATTATAATGAATTTGCTGTTGTAAAGAATCCTTAACCCTTGTCATGCTGAATAAATTAAGATGCCATGCCCAATTCCAAGTTTCAGCAAATCAGATTACTTGATCCAGGTTAGCGATACAAATTCACAAACTTAATGGCAAACAGTGCAGATCCAGATCAGTTGGCTTCTTCAGAAGCCAACTGATCTGGATCTACACTGTTTGTAAAGACAAGGTATATCTGGGTTCTGCAGGACTAGGGTTAATGGACAGAATGATATGTAAGAAAGGTATTGTTTTGTTCTTATTTCCCCTCAGAACATATGTTTTGGATATTTGTTAGAATTGCCTCACTGAGGCAATTCTAACAAATATCCAAAACATACGTTTCTTTAAAGTATTAAAAACAATAATCTTGTATGATTTGTGACTAGTTGTTACCTCTTAAGCGACGGTTTTATGATAGTGAAATTGTCATTATAACGAATTTTGTTATTGTATCGAGTGTCGGTATAAAGAGGGTTGTCTGTAGTAATATATACTTGTTCAAATTATAGATCTAGTATGGTAAAGAATAGAGGTGTTCCAATATTTAGGGTACATATGATACTGCGTTAGGCAAAGGGGAGCAGACTCCTTTTCAGAAGAAGCCAAAAAAATGATAGACTTGCCTCTCTTAAAAGTATATCCACGCCCTTTAACCCTTCTCTTGCTAAACATGACATGCCATGTCTTAGCAAACAGTGTAGATCCAGATCAGTTGGCTTCTGAAGAAGCCAACTGATCTGTTTGTCATTAAATATATGAATTTATATCCAAAACCCGAATCAAGTAATCTGATTGGCTGGAAATTAGAAGTGGGCATGGCCTCTTAATTTATTCAGCATGACAAGGGTTAAATGAAATGTCAAGTCACTTATTGTCACCTTTAACATACCGTATTCGACCTAATTACTGCACAGTGCACTTACGTTTTTCAAAATTACTGGGAAAAAAATAAAGTAAAATATCTTCCCAATAAGGGCACACTTTAAAAGAATATGAGCAGAGGACTTCCTGAGGGGCAAATTTAAAGATGCTAATGTGTTCTGATTTTCTTTATAAAAGCATATATTATGGGTACTCATTTGAATAACCTCAACAAGTTTATAAAAGCATATCTTGTGGGTACTCATTTGAATTGCCTCGACTTGTCGAGGCAATTCAGATTAGTACCCACAATATATGCTAGTATAAAGAAGTAGATAATGTTACAAGGACTGCAATCTGAAGCCTACAAAATTGCTTGACTGTGCGTTTATAGGGATATGTGCGGTAATTAGGTCAAATACGGTAATACTATTTTTCTTTTCAGACAACCCTGCACTGAAGAAACATCGACGGAAGAGGAGATATGAATGTTGTTTCTGTGAGAAAGTGTTTGATCGACCAGCGAAGTTATCAGAACACATGAGAATACATACAGGGGAGAAACCGTACAGTTGTGATATTTGTGGGAGACGATCTGCAACAAAAGCAAACATAAAGACTCACCGGCTGGTCCACTTGAAATTCTGATTTAAATTACAGGCAACCTCCTTTATACTGACACTAGATACAATGATAAAATTTTTTATAATGACAATTTGGACTGTCATGAAACCTTCACTTAAGAGGTGTTGGTCACAAATTATGCCAGAATATTGTATTTGATTCTTTAAAGAAACATATGTTTTGGAGATTTGTTAGAATTGCCTCATTGAGGCAATTCTAACAAATATCCAAAATATATTTTCTATGAGGAAATAAGAACAAAACAAGACTTTTCTTACATATCAATCTGCTCAATAAGTATTCCGTACAACAGCAAATTCATTTTAATGACAACATGTTTGGGAACAAATGCTGTCATTGTAAAGAGGGTTCACTGTATAGCCAAACCAGCCTTAAAGACCATCTCTATTTAGAGACCACTACTCCATTGTCCAGTATTCGCGAAAACTGCAGGACTGTCTGACAAAACTGGCAAATTTTCATTCTGTCCTGCAGAAAATTTCAGTTTATCTGACAAATGTCCTGTGATTTCTGGCAAAAAAAGATAGGAATTTGATAACAGACAAGCCTCCTGTCCTGCAGAATTTTATTTTGTCCTGCCAAAAATTTCAGTCTGTCTGACAGCTGTCCTGCATCTGTTGGAAAGATTTCGCGAAGACTGATCATTGTATTTACAGACCATATAAAAATATACCCATATGAATCAAATAAGTCTCTTCTGACCTGTATTTAAATTTGTAATAGCATTCTAAATTTACCTATTTTAATTTTTCATAGAAAATAAGTCCTGAAATTTCATGTGAATTGATTGCTTGGTTGTCACATCACATGAAAGGTCAAGACTTATTTTTTATGAAAAATTAAAAGAAGAAATTAAAATGTCTGCTGCACACTTTAAGGGTTAACCATTAGCATTATCTAGATTAATTCAGCAGATTTTTTTTTTTGTTTGTTTTTTTTTTATTTTTCCCAAAAAACAGTTTTTGACAGTTCAAGCAAATTTTCTTCTTCAGAGACAGAAAACTCTAACGTGAAACCTCATTCGCTGATCGACATAAATTGGCAAAATGTCTTTAAACGAAAACAATTCTGTGCCAACTTGGATTATCACATAGCACTCTGGGTAAAAATTCAAGCAGACGACAATTTGAAATATTTTTCTTATTTTTCCAGAAAATAGACTTTGACACTGCATGCAAATTGTCTCAGCAATTTGCATGAAATGTCAAAACCTATTTTCTGGAATAAAATAAGAAAAAAATATCATCAGTGTGTCTGCTGAATATTTGAAATATTTTTCTTATTTTTTTTTTCAGAAAATAAACTTTTACTTTGCATGCAGAAATGTCAAAGCCTATTTTCTAGAAAAAATGTCATCAGTGTGTCTGCTGAATATGCCCAAAGAGAGATAAAGGTTAACCATAACATCAATGCCCTCAGTGCAGATCCTTTTTGTACACTTTTCTGTCTATTTTTATTGTACCACATCACGAAAATGTGCCTATTTAATGTTGACCCCCTAAACCCCACTTTTATAAAGTAAAACTGGGGTTTACAGGGGTTATTTTTCTTATTTCTGCTCAAAAACATAGATTGTGGGTACTCATTAGAACCACCTCGCTGAGGTGGTTCTAATGAGTCTCCACAATCTATGTTTTGAGCAGAAATATGAAAAATATCAGATTTTTTTTTTTTTTTTTTTTTTTTTTTTTTTTGTGAAAATTTTCATTTTTTTGTAGTAAAATTTTCAGTATATTTGAATAGGCTTGTTTTCGTAATGATATTTGACCTTGTGCATTTACTTAAAGTGTTTAGACAGATATTCTTGAGCTAACATTACAGACCCAAATCAAATTGCTCCTTTGATCAGGGTCTGCACTGTTTACCATTTAGCCAGCAATTTATCAAATGTACCACTTATTAACAAAAGTAAAATTATAATGTATTGAATACTCATTTATTTCTTCATACTTGACAAAGTCAGAAAATTACCAAATTATTTGTAAATGGCATTTTAACCTTGTAGCGGTTTTGGATGCCATTTTGTTATTTTGTTATTTTCAAATAAAATCATATAAGCCAAACACTGATAATGTCGTATGTGGGCAGTGGTTAATTCAGTTACTTGGAAATAGTTGATCAGTGTAACAATTCAGCAGATGACAAATTTAATATTTTTTTTTATTATTACCTGCCACACAGTAGTGGCAGGGTATTATGGTTTCAAGTTGGATGTCCGTGTGTCTGTCCGTCAGTTGTACGTCTGTCCGTCCTTATTTCTTTTCCAGATGATAACTTGAGTAAACATCAATGGATTTTCACCAAACTTGGTATGTGCATTGATATTGTGGAGATCTGGTTTGGAATTGCTAATGGGCAAATTTTGATGGAGTTATCTGCTTGAGACATGCCCATATTTTCGTTTCCGGACATAACTTGAGTAAATGTCAAGGGATTTTAACCAAACTTGGTACATGCATTGATATTAAGGAGATCTGGTTTGTGATTGCTAATGGGCAAATTTCGTAAAATTTTGATGGAGTTATCTGCCCAAGACATACCCATATTTTCATTTCCGGACAATAACTTGAGTAAAATTTTAAGGGATTTTAACCAAACTTGGCACATGCATTGATATTAAGGACATCTTGTTTGCGATTCCTAATGAGCAAATTTTGTCAGTTTTTTACAGAGGTATCTGCCCACGACACAATAATGGCGAGGTATTATCGTTTTCCATTTTTATTTTTCCTAGAAAACAGAATTTGACATTTTATGCAAATTGTCTTGCATGAAATGTCTAATCCTATTTTCTGGAAAATTTCAAAAACAATCAAACCTGTGTTAAAGGCCACCTGTATTAAGCAATCACCTGTCTATTCCAGATCCCATAAAAGATAAAGATGTGGAAATTTACCTGTCTATAGCAGCCATTTTTGGCTTTCCCATAGGTGCTTGCTCAACATAGATTTGACTGAAAGGAAAATATTTCAGTCTGCCATCTCCTGAAAAATTTACCCAGAGTGCCAAGTGTTAACATCTGAAATGTGTTATTTTGTGAAAATGCATACTTCCTTTCTTACTAAACCTCTGCCCACATATATCACAAGCATAAGGTTTCTCTCAGAAACAAATATAGAAAACAACTTGGCAGCAACGTGAGAAAACATACCTTTGACCATGTGCACCCTGGGAAGCATTATGAAAACACGCCTATTCAAGTATATTGATAATTTCACCGCCAAAAACTGAAAGTTTTCAGATAAAAATTCTGATATTTTTCATATTTCTGCTCAAAATATAGATTGTGGTTACTCTAACGAGTACCCACAATCTATGTTTTTTAGCAGAAATAAGAAAAATAATGTATCACCCCAGTTTTTACTATATAAAAGTGGAATTTAAGGGGGTCGAAATTATATAGGTATGATTTCATGAGGGATACAGCAAAAGTTGTACATACACACAGGTTCTATTGAACCTTTCTATACAACATGTGTGTATGCACATTTTTTCAAAAACCCAAAATACTAAAAAAAACTTAAAAATAGAGTATGAAATCTCTTTTGCACTAAAGATTCAGGCATTTCCTGTATTATAGCCAAAAGATCAATTTAATGAACTTACTGGTGTCTAAGTTATTCACAGTCCATATTAATTTTATAACCCTCTAAAAACTATGTTTGAGGTGGGTTGTGTGTGTGTGTGTGTGTGTGTGTGTGTGTGTGTGGGGGGGGGGGGGGGGGGGGAGGTGAGGGGGGTATTGGGGAAGAGGGTGCAGGTAGTCTGTTTTCAAGTTTAAGTTGTCCATCTGTTTTCAGTTTGTATTTGTATGTCCGTCCATCTGTTAAGTTTTGGTTTCTGCTTCTATCTTGCTATATAATTTATTAGAAGGCATTCATTACCTTGCAGGGGGTATCTAAAAAGCACAGCTTATTGACACTACTTGAATCAGTGTTTTAATAGGGTACTCATTAGAATATAAATTATTTTCTATGCTAATTATTTAATTTTATTTTCAGATTCTGGTTTGGCCAAGAAGAAACGTTTTTTTGGATGTAGATTCTGTAAGAAGATGTTTGATAGGCCGGCTAAAGTAACGGAACATGAGAGGATCCACACTGGAGAGAAACCTTATGCTTGTGATATATGTGGACGGAGGTTTACAAAGAAAGGAAATATGCATTCTCACAAAATAACACATTTCAGATGTTAACGCTTGGCACACCTATGGAAAAGACAAAAATGGTTGTTTAATGCTTAGCACTCTGGATAAAATTTCTGCAGACGACATTTTGAAATGTTTTTCTTATTTTTCCCAGGAAAAGAATATGACATTTCATGCAAATTGTCTCCTGAGACAATTTGCATGAAATGTTGAATCCTGTTTTTTGGGAAAAATAAGAAAAATATCATCAATTTGTCGTCTGCTGAAAATACCCAGAGAGTGGTAAAGGTTAAGGCTTAGATCTCCGGGTAATATTTTCAGCAGACGACATTTTGAAATATTTTTTCTTATTTTTCTCAGAAAGCAGGTTTTGAAATTCCATGCAAATTGTCTCCAATGGAAGGGATGGTCGGGTGTGGCGAAGGTGTTGTGTATCTTATGTCACTGGGGCATCCAACTGATTTTGGCTTACTGTTGGCCAAGGCCTGCTATCCTTGTAGCAGTTAAGGGTATTAGGGGAATGTTTTTATTTCTTCTGATTCTTCGCTTTCATTCCTGTTCCTCTTTCTTCCCTGTCCTTGTCTTTCATCTCCTCTACTATCTCTTCTATCTCTTTTCTCCCTCTCTCTGGGAGACGACACAAAATGACCCACAAGGGTTGACGCGTCATTAAACCCCAACACAATCAATCAATGTCTCCAATGGAGACAGTTTGAATGAAATGTCAAATCCTGTTTTCTGGGAAAAATAAGAAAAATATCATCAATTTGTTGTTTGCTGAATTTGCCCAGGGAGTGGTAAAGGTTAAGACAGGTAAATTTCCACATCTTTACCTTTTATGGGATCTGGAATAGACAGGTGGTTGTTTAATACAGGTGGCCTTTAACACAGGTTTGACTGTCTTTTTTCCCCAGAAAACAGGTTTTGAAATGTCAAATTCTGTTTTCTAGGAAAAATAAGAAAAATATAAATTTGTCATTTGCTGAATTCGCCCAAGGACTGATAATGGTCAAGAACTCTATGATCTGAGAGACTTACTGAACAAAAAGTTTTAATCAAAATATGCCTTCACATATATTAACCCTTGTCCTGCTGAATAAATTAAGATGCCTCGCCCACTTCTAATTTTCAGCCAATCAGATTACTTGATCCGGGCTGTTGCTATAAGTTCACATACTTAATGGCAAAGAGTGCAGATCCAGATCAGTTGGCTTCAACTGATCTGGATCTACACTCTTTGCAAATGCAGGGTATGTCCAGGTTCAACAGGACAAGGGTTAAGAAGAGTGGACACTTTCAGGTGAGGTAATTTTGTCAAACTTGTGTTTGTCTAGCTTCTGAAAAAGACTCTATTCTGAAAGGAAAGAATTTATTCACTTTGGGAGTTGCTGAGTCACTTCTAATGAATACCCACAACATATGTTTTTGTGGAGAAATAAGGAAAATTTCAGTTTCCATGAAAAACAGGCCACAATATCTGAAAGCATGGATAAAGGAGTCAAATATCAAGAACAGAGTATGTAAATTGATTGTTTCTTGCGCCTTCAAATATCAAGGACACTGTGTGTGAATTGCTTGTTTCTTGTGCCTTAACAGGGAGAGAATGACTTTAAAAAAAAATACAGCCATGCAGTTTGAATGTACCGTATTCGATCTAATTACCGCACATACCCCTATAAGCGCTCAGTCAAGAAATTCCGAAGTCTTCAGATTACAGCCAGTGTAATTTTTCTTTACTTCTTTTTAAAAGCATATGTTGTGGGTACTCATTTGAATTGCATCCACTTGTCGATGCAATTCAAATGAGTGCCCACAACATATGCCTTTATAAAGAAAATCAGAAACAATCACATAATCATCATCAAATAAGTCCTTTTTCTGATCTTTTTTATAGTGTATCCTTAGTAGGTAGATACATATTTTACCACAAATGAGTGTTCCCAGTAATTTTGAAAAAACCTAAGTGCACAGTGCGGTAATTAGGTCGAATACGGTATGTATACCTGGATTGTATTATGACAGTTTAACAGGGAGTTTTGCTTTTACTAGTGAGGGAGGGGAGGTATTCTATGTACATGTGTGTGTGAATACCATATTCGACCTAATAGTGGGAGAAATTGAAGATCAGCCTACAAGTCTGTGATAGGTAACCAAGAAAACACGGAAATGAACAGTATGCAGAGAGTACATCAACTCAGAGATGAACTGCATCCTTATTTCACCATTTCCCCTTAGCACAAATGAAAGCTGCAGTAGACGATGTTTTTATTTTTTACTTTTTTTTTTTTTTTTTTATTTCAGAGAGTGCTAACCACCACTAATCAGCAGATAACTTTTCCTTTTTCTTTTTCCTTTTTCTTTTTTTTTTTTTTTTTTTTTTGTATTTTTTCAGAGAAAATGAGACTTGACATTTCATGTGAAGAAATGCCAATTCTTATTTTCTCTGGAAAAATACAAAAAAATAAATAGATAAATAAAAATAATAATAATAGAAAAATTAGACTGTCATCTGCTACAATTTTGCTTTGTGCTTAAAGTGTTAATCTGATTGTCTCAATTTACCAAGAATTATTATCATATTCAACCTAATTACTGCCCTATGCACTTAGCTTTTTCAAAGTTACTGGATAATTTGTAGTAATTTGTAGTAAACTACCCACCTAATAAGGGCACACTTTATAGAAAGATCAGCAGAGGGGTGATGCATGTGTGATATTTTTTTTTTCAGATATTCTTTATAAAAGCATATGTTGTGAGTACTTAAGTTGAGACAGTTCAAATGAGTAACCACAACATATGATTTTTATAAAGAAGTGGATAAAAGTAGACAGGCTGTTATCTAAAATCTCAGAAATTGCCTGACTGTGGGCTTTTAGGAGTATGTTGAATATGGTATTAGTTGTTCAAAGCTAATGATGTCGTTAGTTAACGATTCGTTAAAATTTAGATTTAGTGATACGCAAATATACTGACATTTTTTGCTGAAAAAATGTGATTAGCAGAATATTGTATATTGAATCCGCTGAAACAGTTAACGAAATGACCCTTAACGAGCTCGTTAAGCTAATGACGCTTTGAACAACTGGGCCCAGAACTTATTATATGTGTTCATTATATTAACCAATCATAACTGCAGCACCAAACATAACTGCAGCTGACAACATTTTGAAATATTTTTTTTTAGTTTTCAAAGATAGTTGGTCTTGACATGTCATGTAAATTGTCTGCCAAGCAGACAGTTCACATGAAAATGCCAAGACTTATTTTCTCAAAAGAAAAAAAAAAAATAGAATGCTACAAATTTTGCTTGGTGTTTTAAGGTTAAGGGGATTGATAACACGTGCCATTTTTACAAGGGAGACAACTTTAGTGACTTTCTGTTTGCTTTCCTGCACACCAAACCCCTTTTGAAAAAGGGTCTACTCTAAAAAGGAAAGAATTTGCTCCAATGATTTGTTTTCCTTTAAGAGTAGACCCCTTTCCAGAAGAGTAGACCCTTTTTTAGAAGGGGACAAAATTTTGATATTGCCTCCCCAGAAAGAGTGTCCATTTCCCTTAATAAATTATTGACTCTCCTGATTCAAAGTCTTAGATGGGTAAGGGATGAGGTGAAGCTGTTGCCGTCCGTCCATTGTGAACAGTTTCCAGGTGACATTATAGAAAGAAATTTTATTTTTGTGAATTTTATTAACCCATTGTAGTCGGGAGACCCCTAAGAGGGTATTAGGCAAACAGTGCAGACCCAGATCAGATGCCGCAGAATGTGGCATCTGATCAGGGTCTCCACTGTTTGCAAATAGTTCAACCATTTTTCTCTCAGAAAATCTAAATCACATAGCCTGAGATACCTAAAATCAAAATTAGAGTCTTCCAATATAAAATGTGGGAGAGTTTATTCAGTCTACAATGGGTTAATGTGTAATGCCTGCAAATCATTCACAAACTGTAAAGCCCACAAAGATAAATGAGCCAGCGCATGACAAAACCTACAATAAGATCTGTGTAACCAGCAAAGACGCAGATTAGCCTGTACATCAACCCAGTATGACAAGGCTTCTAGGTTATCCCTCTTTGGATAGCCTGGAGGTTGTTGGAGATACATGGGATCAGGGAAGACTCTATTCAGACTGCATGGATGTGCAGGCTGATCTGAGTCTTAGCTTGTTGCACAAGTCTTATTGTAGGTTTTATCATGCGCTGGCTCAAATTCCATTTATTATTATTTCAACTCTGTCATAATTTTGTTGAAACCATGGATTAAAATTTTTTTTTTTTTAATAAATCTATGCAAAGAAAATAGTTTCAAGATTCCTGCTCATTTTCAATAAGGGAGACAACCCATTCTGAAAAGAGGTACATGTATACTCTAAAAAGATTTTGCTCCCATGGGCAGCAAACTCTTTCTTTGTAGAGTAGACCTCTTCTTAGAAGGGAGACAAGGCAATTTTGACAGGTTGTTTCTCTTGAAAGTGTACCAGTTCCCCTTATGTACATGGAAATTCATTTCCAGAATATTCACACATGTATTCCAGAATACGCTTAGATACAAATCCACATCTTTTCTGCATTATTTTCAAGAGATTCAACCCTTCTCTTGCGGAACATGACATGCCCTGTCTTAGCAAACAGTGTAAATCCAGATCAGTTGGCTTCTGAAGTAGCTAACTGATCTGGATCTGCACTGTTTGTCATTGAATATGTGAATTTCTATCAAAAACCCAGATCAAAAAATCTGATGGGCTGGAAATTAGAAGTGGGCATGGCATCTTAATTTATTCAGCATGACAAAGGTTAAACTCAAACTTACTGTTTGCTTTTTTTTTTTTCTTTTTTAATTATTTATGGTGCCTGCAACTTGTACACAGAGGTTTCGGCTTTCAATATATAAATATACACGTGCAATGTTGAAGTAGGAGGAGAAAAAGCTGTAAAGAAACATCCAGTTAAGTGCCCATGACTGGGGATTAAATCAAGTACAACTGGATTACACAGCAAACACATAACCAGTAGGTCCAGACCTGAGACAGGTCAGTTATGCACTCTATATATATCTATGTATGCATTTACATATTTGAGCTGGCCTCGGTGGCTGAGTTGGATGGGTGTCAGATTGGTGATCAGGAGGTTGCAGGTTCGACCCCCGCCGGATCAGCAAAATTCTGTCATGGAGATTGATCATGAAATATTTTCTATGGTCATTCTCTCCCTTCTGCTGATTTAAGAAGGGCAGTTGTCAGTTTCTGATGAAAGAATGTGCACAATACCAGTTAAGCACTTAGAGGACTAAGCCTGCCCAGTAAATGTGTGGTTAGGTAAACTGACTGCGCTCGACATGACCCCATTGGGCCCTAAAACCTCAACGCAAACAAAATTTATGTATTTGTTGGCCACCCTACTACATTCCTTTATCCTACTATGAAACATTAAATCAAATGTACTTTAGGAATTAAATTGTAAAATTTCAAGGATCTTTTTAAACGCTGCAGTCGTTACATTGCCCTTGGGCTCCAATGGTAATCAGCCTAACACCAGGCACCGCTGTAGTAAGAGGATTAAAAGCTATAAAGAAATGACGGGACTAAACCCAAGATCCCTGGATTACAGAGTGAGCACATAACCACTGGGATAGTATTGTGCAGACCAGTTAGACTGGTCAATTATCACCCTGTATACCTAGTTATTATAAAGCTATAAGTATTGAGAGATTAACTTTGCATGCTGGGTAATTTTGCATGCTTTTTTGTCATCTGTGGATTTTTTTTTAAAATAAACTTTTTAAACAAACTCTTTCAGGAATACTATCAGAGTGTCAAACAGTTTGGACCCAGATCAGGCCCAACATTTTGTCGAGCCTGATCTGGGTACAAACTGTTTGCAAACTCCTGAAAATTTACCTGTCTATAGCCTCCATTTTTGGCTTTCCCATAGGTGCTTGCTCAACATAGATTTGACTGCAAGGAAAATATTTCAGTCTGCCATCTCCTGAAAAATTTACCCAGAGTGCCAAGCGTTAACATCTGAAATGCGTTATTTTGTGAAAATGCATATTTCCTTTCTTACTAAACCTCTGCCCACATATATCACAAGCATAAGGTTTCTTTCAGAAACAAATATAGAAAACAACTTGGCAGCAACGTGAGAAAACATACCTTTGACCATGTGCACCCTGGGAAGCATTACGAAAACACGCCTATTCAAGTATATTGATAATTTCACTGCCAAAAACTGAAAGTTTTCAGATAAAAATTCTGATATTTTTCATATTTCTGCTCAAAATATAGATTGTGGTTACTCTAACGAGTACCCACAATCTATGTTTTTTAGCAGAAATAAGAAAAATAATGTATCACCCCAGTTTTTACTATATAAAAGTGGAATTTAAGGGGGTCAAAATTATATAGGTATGATTTCATGAGGGATACAGCAAAAGTTGTACATACACACAGGTTCTATTGAACCTTTCTATACAACAGTGTGTATGCACATTTTTTCAAAAACCCAAAATACTAAAAAAACTTAAAAATAGAGTATGAAATCTCTTTTGCACTAAAGATTCAGGCATTTCCTGTATTATAGCCAAAAGATCAATTTAATGAACTTACTGGGGTCTAAATTATTCACAGTCCATATTAATTTTATAACCCTCTAAAAACTATGTTTGAGGGTGGGTGGGTTGTGTGTGTGTGTGTGTGTGTGTGTGGAGGGGGGGGGGAGGGTATTGGGGAAGAGGGTGCAGGTAGACTGTTTTCAAATTCAAGTTGTCTATCTGTTTTCAGTTTGTATTTGTATGTCCGTCCATCTGTTAAGTTTTGGTTTCTGCTTCTATCTTGCAATATAATTTATTAGAAGGCATTCATTACCTTGCAGGGGGTATCTAAAAAGCACAGCTTATTGACACTACTTGTTTAAAAATCAGAGTTTTAATAGGGTACTCATTAGAATATATATTATTTTCTATGCTAATTATTTAATTTTATTTTCAGATTCTGGTTTGGCCAAGAAGAAACATTTTTTTGGATGCAGATTCTGTAAGAAGATGTTTGATAGGCCGGCTAAAGTAACGGAACATGAGAGGATCCACACTGGAGAGAAACCTTATGCTTGTGATATATGTGGGCGGAGGTTTACACTGAAAGGAAATATGCATTCTCACAAAATAACGCATTTCAGATGTTAACGCTTGGCACACCTATGGAAAAGCCAAAAATGGTTGTTTAATGCTTAGCACTCTGGATAAAATTTCCGCAGACGACATTTTGAAATATTTTTCTTATTTTTCCCAGGAAAAGAATATGACATTTCATGCAAATTGTCTCCTGAGACAATTTGCATGAAATGTTGAATCCTGTTTTTTGGGAAAAATAAGAAAAATATCATCAATTTGTCGTCTGCTGAAAATGCCCAGAGAGTGGTAAAGGTTAAGGCTTAGATCTCAGGGTAATATTTTCAGCAGACGACATTTTGAAATATTTTTTCTTATTTTTCTCAGAAAGCAGGTTTTGAAATTCCATGCAAATTGTCTCCAATGGAGGGGATGGTCGGGTGTGGCGAAGGTGTTGTGTATCTTATGTCACTGGGGCATCCAACTGGTTTTGGCTTACTGTTGGCCAAGGCCTGCTATCCTTGTAGCAGTTAAGGGTATTAGGGGAATGTTTTTATTTCTTCTGTTTCTTCACTTTCATTCCTGTTCCTCTTTCTTCCCTGTCCTTCTCTTTCGTCTCCTCTACTATCTCTTCTATCTCTTTTCTCCCTCTCTCTGGGAGACGACACAAAATGACCCACAAGGGTTGACACGTCATTAAACCCCAACACAATCAATCAATGTCTCCAATGTTTGAATGAAATGTCAAATCCTGTTTTCTGGGAAAAAAAAGAAAAATATCATCAATTTGTTGTTTGCTGAATTTGCCCAGAGAGTGGTAAAAGTTAAGACAGGTAAATTTCCACATCTTTACCTTTTATGGGATCTGGAATAGACAGGTGTTTGTTTAATACAGGTGGCCTTTAACACAGGTTTGACTGTCTTTTTTCCCCAGAAAACAGGTTTTGATATTTCATGCATTGGAGACAATTTGCATGAAATGTCAAATTCTGTTTTCTAGGAAAAATAAAAAAAATATAAATTTGTCATTTGCTGAATTCGCCCAAGGACTGATAATGGTCAAGAACTCTATGATCTGAGAGACTTACTGAACAAAAAGTTTTAATCAAATTATGCCTTCACATATATTAACCCTTGTCCTGCTGAATAAATTAAGATGCCTCGCCCACTTCTAATTTTCAGCCAATCAGATTACTTGATCCGGGTTGTTGCTATAAGTTCACATACTTAATGGCAAAGAGTGCAGATCCAGATCAGTTGGCTTCTGAAGAAGCCAACTGATCTGGATCTACACTCTTTGCAAATGCAGGGTATGTCCGGGTTCAACAGGACAAGGGTTAAGAAGAGTGGACACTTTCAGGTGAGGTAATTTTGTCAAACTTATGTTTGTTTAGCTTCTGAAAAAGACTCTATTCTGAAAGGAAAGAATTTATTCACTTTGGGAGTTGCTGAGTCACTTTTAATGAATACTCACAACATATGTTTTTGTGGAGAGATAAGGAAAATTTCAGTATTTTTCCATGAAAAACAGGCCACAATATCTGAAAGCATGGATAAAGGAGTCAAATATCAAGAACAGAGTATGTAAATTGATTGTTTCTTGCGCCTTCAAATATCAAGGACACTGTGTGCGAATTGCTTGTTTCTTGTGCCTTAGCAGGGAGAGAATGACTTTAAAAAAAAATACAGCCATGCAGTTTGAATGTACCGTATTCGATCTAATTACCGCACATACCCCCTATAAGCGCACAGTCAAGAAATTCAAGAAATTCCGAAGTCTTCAGATTACAGCCAGTGTAATTTTTCTTTACTTCTTTTTAAAAGCATATGTTGTGGGTACTCATTTGAATTGCATCGACTTGTGGATGCAATTCAAATGAGTGCCCATAACATATGCCTTTCTAAAGAAAATCAGAAACAATCACATAATCATCATCAAATAAGTCCTTTTTCTGATCTTTTTTATAGTGTATCCTTAGTAGGTAGATACATATTTTACCACAAATGAGTGTTCCCAGTAATTTTGAAAAAACCTAAGCGCACAGTGCGGTAATTAGGTCGAATACGGTATGTATACCTGGATTGTATTATGACAGTTTAACAGGGAGTTTTGCTTTTACTAGTGAGGGAGGGGAGGTATTCTATGTACATGTGTGTGTGTGAATAATAACAGTACAGTCAGTTCTGTGTTTAAAAGGCAAGCACCTAATTGAAAAGCCAAACTAGTTGCTTAAGACAGATGATTGCTTGATACAAATAAATTTACCCATTTGATTTTTAAGAGCTCTGAACATATGACCTCTTGATAAAGGTAATTGTTTAATACAGGTGGACTTAAACCCTTGTCCTGCTGAACCCGGATATACTCTGCCTTTGCAAACAGTGATCATTTTAGACACATCAAGAGGTAGTAGAATGGCCTATTTCAAATTTTAGGACAAGTATGGTAAGTAGATAAGGTGTCTCAATACAGGGAAATATGGTATATTAAGATTATATGACAATGATTGACTGAAAATTGGAAGTGGGTGTGGCTTCTTAACCCTTGTCCTGCTGAACCCGGATATACCCTGTTTTACAAACAGTGTAGATCCAGATCAGTTGGCTTCTGAAGAAGCCAACTGATCTGGATCTGCACTGTTTGCCATCAAGTATGCAAATTTATAACAACAATCTGAATCAAGTAACCTGATTGGCTAAAAATTAGAAGTGGGCGTGGCATCTTAATTTATTCAGCAGGACAAGGGTTAATTTATTCAGCAGGACAAGGGTTAATTTATTCAGCAGGACAAGGGTTAAGACCAATTTGACTGTACTGCATAGTGGAGAAATTGAAGATCAACCACCAAGTTCGTGATTTTTAAGCTATCTTAAATATGGTTTCTTGATAGAGGTGATCGCTTAATACAGGTGGTCTTTATGAGAGGTATGACTCTACTACATAGTGGGAGAAATTGAAGATCAGCCTACAAGTCTGTGATAGGTAACCAAGAAAACAGGGAAATGGACAGTATGCAGAGAGTACGTCAACTCAGAGATGAACTGCATCCTTATTTCACCATTTCACCTTAGCACAAATGATAGCTGCAGTAGATGATGTTTTTATTTTATTTTATTTTTTTTTGTTTCAGAGAAATAAGGCTTGACATTTTTTATTTTTTTTTTTTTAGTTTTTGTTAAACAAGGTCTCAAACAATTATGGCATTGTAACACTTGAAGTGCTAATCACCACTTCAGCAGATAACTTTTTTTTCTTTTTTTGTTTTCTTTTCTTTTTTTTTTTTTTTTTTGTATTTTTTAGAGAAAATGAGACTTGACAGTTCATGTGAATCATCTGCCTGCAGATGATTCACATGAAATGCCAATTCTGATTTTCTCTGAAAAATACAAAAAAAAAATAAATAAATAAAAATAATAATAAAAAAAAATTAGACTGTCATCTGCTACAATTTTGCTTTGTGCTTAAAGTGTTAATCTGATTGTCTCAATTTACCAAGAATTATTACCATATTCAACCTAATTACTGCCCTATGCACTTAGCTTTTTCAAAGTTACTGGATAACTTGTAGTAAACTACCCACCTAAGATCAGCAGAGGGGTGAGGCATGTTTGATATTTTTTTTTTCAGATATTCTTTATAAAAGCATATGTTGTGGGTACTTAAGTTGAGACAGTTCAAATGAGTAACCACAACATATGATTTTTATAAAGAAGTGGATAAAAGTAGACAGGCTGTTATCTAAAATCTCAGAAATTGCCTGACTGTGGGCTTTTAGGAGTATGTTGAATATTGTATTATGTATTTATGTTAGTCCACTAAATCATCATAAATCAGGGCCCAGTTGTTCAAAGCTAACGATGTCGTTAGTTAACGATTCATTAAAATTTAGATTGAGTGATACGCAAATATGCTGACATTTTTTGCTGAAAAAAATGTGAGTTGCTTTTGCAAAAGCTACTCACATTTTTTCAGCAAAAAATATCAGAATATTGTATATTGAATCCGCTGAAACAACAAAATGACCCTTAAGGAGCTCGTTAAGCTAATGATGCTTTGAACAGCTGGGCCCAGAACTTCTTATTATATATGTTCATTATATTACAGGTAACCAATCATAACTGCAGCACCAAACATAACTGCAGCTGACAACATTTTGAAATATTTTTTTTTAGTTTTCAAAGATAGTTGGTCTTGACATGTCATGTAAATTGTCTGCCAAGCAGACAGTTCACATGAAAATGCCAAGACTTATTTTCTCAAAAGAAAAAAAAAATAGAATGCTACAAATTTTGCTTGGTGTTTTATGGTTAAGGGGATTGATAACACCTGCCATTTTTACAAGGGAGACAACTTTAGTGACTTCCTGTTTGCTTTCCTGCACACCAAACCCCTTTTGAAAAGGGGTCTACTCTAAAAAGGAAAGAATTTGCTCCAATTATTTGTTTTCCTTTAAGAGTAGACCCCTTTCCAGAAGAGCAAGAGCAGACCCTTTTTTAGAAGGGGACAAAATTTTGATATTGCCTCCCATGTCCATTTCCCTTAATAAATTATTGACTCTCCTGATTCAAAGTCTTAGATGGGTAAGGGATGAGGTGAAGCTGTTGTGATATCCTGCCATCCGTCCATTGTGAACAGTTTCCAGGTGACATTATAGAAAGAAATTTTATTTTTGTGAATTTTATTAACCCATTGTAGTCGGGAGACCCCTAAAAGGGTATTTGGCAAACAGTGCAGACCCAGATCAGATGCCGCAGAATGTGGCGTCTGATCAGGGTCTCCACTGTTTGCAAATAGTTCAACCATTTTTCTCTCAGAAAATCTAAATCACATAGCCTGACATACCTAAAATCAAAATTAGAATCTTCCAATATAAAGTGTGGGAGAGTTTATTCAGTCTACAATGGGTTAATGTGTAATGCCTGCAAATCATTCACAAACTGTAAAGCCCACAGTTTATGAATGTTTCATATTGATAAAATCCACAAAGATAAATGAGCCAGCGCATGACAAAACCTACAATAAGATCTGTGTAACCAGCAAAGACGCAGATTAGCCTGTACATCAACCCAGTATGACAAGGCTTCTAGTTTATCCCTCTTTGGATAGCCTGGAGGTTGTTGGAGATACATGGGATCAGAGAAGACTGATCAGATTGCGTGGATGCACAGGCTGATCGGAGTCTTTGCTGGTCGCACACGTCATATTGTAGGCTTTGTCGTGCCCTGGTTCAAATTTTATTCATTATTATTCCAGCTCTATCATAATTTTGTTGAAAACATGGATGAAAAAAACTATTTTTTAAATAAAACTATGCACAGAAAATACTGTAGTTCATTTTTTTATAAGGGAAACAGCCCATTCTGAAAAGCGATATACTCTAAAAAGATTTTGCTCCCATGGGCAGCAAACTCTTTCTTTTTAGAGTAGACCTCTTCTTGGAAGGGAGACAAGGCAATTTTGACAGGTTGTTTCTCTTGAAAATGTACCAGTTCCCCTTATGTACGAGGAAATTCATTTCCAGACTTTTCATACATGTATTCCAGAATACGCTTAGATACAAACCACATCTTTTCTACATTATTTTCAAGAGATTTAACCCTTCTCTTGCTGAACATGACATGCCATGTCTTAGCAAACAGTGTAGATCCAGATCAGTTGGCTTCTGAAGAAGCAACTGATCTGGATCTACACTGTTTGCCATTAAATATGTGAATTTCTATCAAAAAACCCAGATCAAGTAATCTGATTTGCTGGAAATTAGAAGTGGGCGTGGCATCTTAATTTATTCAGCATGACAAGGATTAAACTCAAACTTACTGTTTGCTTTTTTCTTTTCTTTTTTGATTATTCATGGTGTCTGCAGCTTGTACACAGAGGTTTCGGCTTTCAAGATATAAGTATAAATGTGCAATATTGTAATAGGGGAAGAAAAATCTGTAAAGAAACAGTCAAATCAAGTGCCCTGACTGGGGATTGAATCAATACAATTGGATTACACAGCGAACACATAACCAGCAGGCTAAAAGGTCCAGACCTGTTAGACAGGTCATTTATGCACTCTATATATCTATTTATGCATTTACATATTTGAGCCGGCCTCGGTGGCTCAGTTGGATGGGCCTCAGATTGGTGATCAGGAGTTGCAGATTCAACCCCTGTCAGTTTGGCAAAATTCTTTCATGGAGATGGATCATGAAATATTTTCTACGGTCATTCTTTCCCTTCCACTAATTCAAGAAGTGCATTTTTCAGTTTCTGATGAAAGAATGTGCACAATACTTGTTAACTGCTTATAGGACTAAGACTGCCCAGTAAACGTATGGTTAGGTAAACTGACCCTGCTCTGCATGACCCCATTGGGTTGACTGAGCTGTAAAACCTCAACACAAACAAAATTTATGTATTTGTTGGCCGTCCTATTACATTCCTTCATCCTACTATGAAACATAGACCGAATGTTCTGTAGTAATTACATTGTAAAATTTCCAGGATCTTTTTTAACTCTGCAGTCATCGCATTGCTCTTGGGCTCCAACAGTAATCATCCTGACATCAGGCACCACTGTAGTAAGAGGACAAAAAGCTGTAAAGAAATAACCAGTCAAATGCCCTGTCCTGAGGCTGAACCCAAGGTCCCTAGATTACAGAGTGAGCACATAACCACTAAGATAGTATTGTGCAGACCAGTTACACTGGTCAGTTATCACCCTGTATACCTATTTATCATATAGCTATAAGTATTGAGAGGTTAACTCTTTGCATGCTGGATAATTTTGCATGCTTTTTTGTTGTCTGTGGTTTTTTTTTAAAAATTAACTTTTTTTAAAAAAAAAAACTTTCAGGAATACCATCAGAGTGCCGAACAGTTTGGACCCAGATCAGGCCCGACATTTTGTCCGGCCTGATCTGAGGCCAAACTATTTGCAAAGGTTATCAGCAGACGACAAAAGTCACCACTAGCGGGGAAAGAGATTAAGAATGTGCAATAAAATCTGAAGAGAAGCAAGCAAATATCACTCACTATCAGTACGCTTAATTGATATTGCATGCTTATTTGGCTGCCTTTGAATGTTATTGTTACATGATATTGCTTTTGATGACTGCCTCAGGCAAAGACATCTCGCCAAAATTTGTCATGCAATTTACAGGCTCTGAATTTTTAGATAATAAAAATACCTACAAGAAACTGAAATGATGCAAAATATTTATAGTTTTATAATAAAAGGGTTATTTGCACTGATAATGCTGAATATTGACCCTCATTGGGATATCAAAGGAATCGAGCAAGCTCACGCCCTTTGAGATATCCCAAATTGGCCATGGGTCAATACATGTATCAGGGATGGGAAACTTCAGGATTAATCCTGATTTCAGGATTAAGAACTTGCATTTTAAGCATGAAATTCCACTTTTACACTTGTTCACAAGACATCTTGTGTCAAAAGTAGTTATTTGCGTTAATATATGCCTGAAATAACTTTAAAAACTAATTATGAAACTATTTATTAGTTACATAGCTTCAGATAAAAGAGGCTATCCACATGATATTCTTATTTCTCAATAAAAACATATGTTGTGGGTACTCATTAGAAGTGCCTCCCTTGAGGCACTTCTAATGAGTACCCACAACATATGTTTTTATTGAGAAATAAGAAAAATATCAGTAGTTTTTGGACTGAATTTTTAGATTTCAGGATTGATTATTACCGTAGCTACTATTCTCACCCCTGAATTGTATTCACCAATATCAGTGCAAAAATCCTATACACTACAACCTCTTTATAACAAGGTTCGTTATAACATGGTTTTGGATATAACATGGTTCAAAGATGAATTTTTTAATTTAATCTATACTCTTTTGTTTGGATATAACACCGTTAACTAACATGGTTTATGCTATGGGCCCCAACAAATGTGTTGATTGAGATTATTCTCTGCATCCCCAACCTCTTTAGGACCTTTGCCCTTTGCTGTACATTTTAAACTGTTCTACTGCAAAAAGAATTTCCATGTACATTTTACACTACTGCAGCAGATGGCATTTTTTTTTTTTTTTTTTTTTTCATATAAAATTAGGCTTTACATTTCATGTGACTTGTCTGCATTCGCTTGAAATGCATAGTTTTATTTTCTTTGAAAAATAATGATAAAAAATTAGAATATCTTCTGCTACAATTTAGCTAACTTTTTTGTCTTTTTTTTTTTTCAGGATATATTCGTCAAAGATCATGGGCAGGCAACTCTACACCCAAGCTATGTTCGAGTTTATGCCCCTGTCAGTACTGTGGAAAAACATTCAGAGCTCCATCTATGCTTCAGATGCACCTCAGAATACATACTGGTGCTAAGCCATTTGAGTGTTCAATTTGTAAACGATCATTCTCACAGAAAGGATCCATGGAGAGACATAAAGGTCTTGTTCATCAGCAAATACCTTTATAGACCAGTTCATGTCTGTTTGAGTGTTTGATTTGTAAACAATTATTTTTACAGAAGAGATCCATTAAAAGACAAAAAATACCTTTATAGGCGGTCAAGTCTATTTGAGTGTCCAATTTGTAAACGATAATTTTCACAGAAAGGATCCATGGAGAGACATAAAGGTCTTGTTCATCAACAAATACCTTTATAGACCAGTTCATGTCTGAGTATCTGGTTTGTAAATAATCACTTTCGCAGAAAGGATCCATGGAAAGACATAAAGGTCTTGTTCATCAGCAAATACCGGTACCTTTTTAGACCAGTTCATGTCTGTTTGAGTGTCCGGTTTGGAAACGATCATTTTTGCAGAAGACATAAGGCTCTTGTTCATCAGCAAATACATTTTTAGACCAGTTCATGTCTGTTTGAGGGGCTGGTTTGTGAACGATCATTCTCATAGAAGGGATCCATGGATCATAAGCTCTTGTTCATCAGTAAATACCTTTATAGACCAATTTGAGTGTACGGTTTGTAAATGATCATTCTCACAGAAAGGAGCCATGGAGAGACGTAAGCACTTATTAAACAGCAAATACCTTTATAGATCAGTTCATGTCTGCATGTCTGTTTGAGTGTCTGGTTTGTGAATGATCATTTTCATAAAAGGGATCTGTGGAGAAACATAAAGTTCTTGTTCACCAGCAAATACCTTTAAAGACCAATTCCTGTCAGTTTGAGTGTCTGGTTTGTAAGCGATTATTCTCACAGAAGGGATTCATGGAGAGACATAAACCTCTTATTCATCGACAAATACCTTTACAGACCAGCTCATGTCTGTTTGTGTGTTCTGTTTGTGAACAATCGTTCTCACAGAAAAGATTCATGGAGATATATAAGCTCTTGTTCTTCGACAGATACCTTTATAGACCAGTTCATGTCAGCTTGACTGTTCAGTTTGTGAATGATCATTCTCATAGAAAGGATCCATGGAGAGACATAAAGCTCTTTTCCTCATCAAATACCTTTATAGACCAGTTCATATCCACATTCCTTGAACTTTATTATTGCATAAAAAGCAGTGTCGCACGTTATTAACAGCCGTGCATTAACCGGCGAAAAGCCGTGTATTAACAAGGCAATTCACAAGCTGTTAATGCACAGCTAGGCAACTTTCAATATGATCGTAGCGGGGCCACAGATTTGCTGCCATTAGGAGATGTGTACTGCCCGGCCCTTAGAACGAGCATAGTCCGTGGAAATAACGTTCGCGAGACATCGGTGAAAAGGCGAAACAAAATTGCGCAAATAATAACACGAAATGTAGCAAATGTTTTCAGTTTTTATGCAATAAATGCAATAACAGTGATCGAACATGGTTTTTCAATGCATTAACATTCACCAGGTCCCTTGGGAGGTGTTGAAAACTGTGGCCTTTGGCCTCGGTTTTCAACACCTCCCATGGGACCTGGCGAATGTTAATGCATGAAAAACCATGTTTGATCCCTATATTGGGGAGTATTCTTATTTCATAAAACATCAGGCTTTATTCAGTGCATTGACTTGGAACAGCCTGTGCTCATAACATATGACACAAATATATTATTAGAGAACATTGTGGATCCTGTTCACGGACTCAGATCAGTAGTTTGCGATAGTGTTCAGTATTGTAATTGATGTTTGTGGTTAGAATGAATAAAAAAGCGAAAATATTACAATTCCTTTTTCTTCTGATTCATACCATATTTATAGTAGTTCTTGGGACAAACCGGTCAATTCAAACAATGTAGGCCTAGATCAGATGCTGCAAAGGCTATGCTACTCGTCCAGCAATTTTTAAACAAGTCAGCAGATAATAAAATGGACTTATACGTAGTTTCAGACTAGTATGGTAAGGAGTGATATGTCATTGTCTTAATAGTGGGAAAGACAAGTCTAAGCAAACAGTGTAGGCCCAGATCAGATGCCACAAAATGTGGCATCTGATCTGGGTCTACACTGTTTGTCACTCATTTAGTAGTTTTTAAACAAACCAACAGGTAATAAAATGGACTTCTACATGTTTTAGGACAAGTATGGTAAAAAGTGATACATGTATGTCTATGTTTAAGTATTGGGAAAGGCAGGTCAGGTCAAACAGTGTACGCCCAGATCAGATGCCACAAAATGTGGCATCTGATCTGGGTCTACACTGTTTGTCACTCATTTAGTAATTTTTAAACAAATCAACAGGTAATAAAATGGACTTCTACATGTTTTAGGACAGGAATGGTAAAGAATGATACATGGTTGGCTGTGTTTAAGTATTGGGAAAGTCAGGTCAGGTCAAACAGTGTAGGCCCAGATCAGATGCCATAAAATGTGGCATCTGATCTGGGTCTACACTGTTTGCCACTCATCCAGCTATTTTTAGATACGGCAAGAGGTAATAAAATGAACTTGTACTTACAATATACGACCATACTGATCATATTACTGCACTGTGCACTTAGGTTTTTCAAAACTACTTGGAAAACTTGTGGTAAAATTATGTATGTGAATTTATATCAACAATATGGATGAAGTAATCTGATTGGCCAAAAATTAGAAATGGGTGTAACATCTTAATTTATTCAGCAGGACAAGGGAAAAATGTTTGGAATCTCATTAAATATTCAGAAGTGGCTGGGCCCTTGACAACAATTTTAACCCTTAAAATGCCATGAAACCTGCATCTGAAAATGTCTGTTTATGTTGTTTTGCTGAATATTCTTGCAAACTTTTCAAACCTATTTTTGCATACAGGTAAACAGTGTGGACCCTGATCAGACTGCTCCTAGAGGAGCAGTCTGATCTGGGTCCACACTGTTTGCAAAAATGACTTTTAAAATTACAAGCAGATGACAAAGCAGACGACAGTTGTTGTGATTGGCAATTTAAGGGTTAAAATCTTCCCCTACAGTTTTCAAGATAATGGTTTGAAACTTGCACCATAGTAAGGATACAGACTGAGCATGTGCATAAAGGTTATAGAACTCTGATCACTTTTTTATCGCTTGAGTTACATATCCTGGATTTACTAAGAAAATGATCTTGTACACATTGCACAGTATGGTTCATGTCTCCGCAACTTCTACAGTTTTCAAGATAATGATTTGAAACTTGCAGCAAGTCAGAATATAGGCAAGGCTGTTCATAAAGTCACTGAGCTCTGATCAAAGTTTTATTGCTAGAGTTATATACCCTTGTTTCAAACTGGCAGTAGTTGGGACATTCATCCCCTTTAGGGATCATCTATTTTTGTTTTGATTTTCTATTTATTTATCCAAAAAGTCCCCTTTTTGGCTGCAAATAATTTGAGGATTTTTTTTTCTAAAACTCAGAATACTTTGCTGATTTTGAAAATGTTAACATCTTTTGTGAAGGAATTAGTTTGATCCCAAGCCTGTTTTGCCTGGCGTATGTGTCTTTTTATGTTTTCAGATGTACAGGAACAATATTTGTCACTTAGTCATCCAGATGAAAGCGGGAGAAAATCCAAAGCAAGACAACATGGCTGCGAATTCTGTGGAAAATTCTTCCACCGGGCAGCATATTTGGAAATACACCGTAGAATACACACGGGTCATCGCCCTTTTCAGTGCGACTACTGTGAGAAACGGTTTTACCGGAAGTCACATTTGGACTCTCACATGATGAGCCATTTGAAACAGATAAAGTTATAACGCTCTGCATACTTGGTAAAAATTTCAACAGACGACAATTTGAAATATTTTTCTTATTTTCCCCAGAAAATAGGATTAGATATTTCTTGCAAATTGTCTCCTGTGGAGACAATTTGAATGAATTATCAAATCCTATTTTCTGGAAAAAATAAGAAAAATATCATCAGTTTGTCGTCTGCTGAATTTACCAAGAGAGTCTGCTGAATTTTCCATGAGCCAACATATTTAGAAGTTCTAAAATTTAGATTCGCATGATTAGCCGTTTGAAACAGAGAAAGTTATAACACTCAGCATCCTTGGTAAAAGTTTCAGCAGATGACATTTTGAAATATTTTTCTTATTTTTTCCCAGAAAATAGGATTTGACATTCCATTCAAATTATCTCTTTTTATTCGGAGACAATTTGCAAAGAATGTCAAAACCCATTTTCTTGAAAAAAAAAACACAAAAATATTGTGAATTTCTTTCTGCTAAATTTGCCCAGAGAATGGTACAGGATAATCATAGGACATGCTATGTGCAAATTCAGCAGACAACAAACTGATGATTTTTTTTTCTTATTTTTCTTAGAAAATAGGATCTGATACTTCCATTAGAGACAATTTGCACAAAGTGTCAGATGGTGTTTTCTAGGAAAAATAAAAAAAATATTTCAAAATGCTGTCTGCTGAAATTTTTTCCCAGCATGCAAAGTGTTAAAGGTTGATATCTAAGCTATCAAAAATCACAGGAGCTTCACTTTTTTTCCAAACTGATTTTCCCAGGCTGTTTTTCAACAGTTATGTGTTCTCTGTAATTTTTTTTAGACTAAATGTTCAGATTCTCAAATTGTCATAAAAAGGAATCATGCTCTCAATGAGGTTCTGAAGAATCTGCATTCTCACTACGGAACAAATATGTAGGCTTTATCATAAAGATATATCAAAATGCAAATATATCAGAAAGCTTTTAAAGTCGTAAGATTATAAGCACTAATTAACCCATTTTAGTAGGGAAATCCCCAAAAGGGTAATTAGTAAACAGTGCAGACAGAGATCAGACACATCAGAACACAGTGTCTGATCAGGATGTGCACTGTTTGTATTATTTATTAAAGGAATTTCTATAAAATATAGTTATAATAAAAACTAACCAGACATCCTGCTGTTGGAAATCGACTTGTCCAAGAGTTGTTGTAGAAGAGTCCAATCGATGTAAATGGTTATTTGAGAACATAACTGCATCCTTTGACTTAATTTGGCATTGTAGCCTATGTTAGCAAACAACTTATTTAGAAAATATTTTCTCCCATATTGTTATCCAGCCATAAGTAACATTTTACAATAAGTTCAACATCTCATCCCTATACACATTTCATACAATTTTATTAGTTGAAGAAAAAGTTTTACACTTCAATAAAGTCCAACAGCAGGAATCTGTTGGATCTATTTTCCTTCCGCCATCTGAAAGATTGATATTTTGAGCAGTATTGTAACATTTTGATGATAAATTTGGAATTATAAGGAATGAATTACTATATTTGTGGATTTCATTTATGTGTAAACTCTGGGGAATCACTAACAAACTTAACATAAAGTCCTTCGGGCTTTTTTCAGTTTGTGAGTGATTTGCTGGAGGTTACACATCAATAAAATCTACGAAAATAAAATTCATTCCTATTATAAGTTAGGGGCAGCTGATAGTAATTTCAGTAGAGCTGGAAATCAGTCAGACCGCACTTGACATGACCCATTTGGATTGACTGGGCTGTAAAACCTCAACATAAATGAAGACTGACAAACAGTGATCTGAAGCCATGCGAAATGTTGAGACTCATTTTCTGTGAAAAATAAGAAATAAACACAAAACGAGTTTATATAGGCTTTTCTGTACACCCAGTCTTTGCTCTTCATTAATACATTCTATAGTATTAAATGATCCTGTCAGAAGACAGTAAAGGCCCTGATCGGAGTGTGCAAATGAGCAGGCTGATCTAGACATTCATTGTCCACATACACCTGGAGACAGTTTTTCCTAGTCCCGACATAGCTCCAAATAAGATAATTTGTCTTGTTTCTCCATGAAATAATATTATGGTTACTCATAAGAAGCACTCTTTATTATTATGGCTACTCATGAGTAGCTCCTCACCACTTCTCATGAGTTCCCTTGTCATTTTTTTCATCACGAAAACATACCTATATAATTTTGACCCCCTTAAACCCCACTTTTATACAGTAAAACTGGGGTTTACAGGGGTATACTTTATTTTTCTTACTTCTGCTCAAAACAGATTGTGGGTACTCATTAGAACTGCCTCAGTGAGGTAGTTCTAACGAGTACCCACAATCTATGTTTTGAGCAGAAATATAAAAAATATCAGAATTTTTATCTGAAAACTTTCAGGGTTATTTTGTGGTGAAATTTTCAATACATTCCAATAGGCGTGTTTTCATAACCTTCTTGGAGAACAAAGAAATAATTTTTTAAGAGATAAATGCCTTATCTGGAGCTTTGCCTGACTGGTATCGTAAAAAAATAAATGCCTGGGCCCAGTTGTTCAAAGCATTGTTAGCTTAACAAGCTCATTAGTGGTATTGTTAATTGTTGTAGTGTAGTAAGTAACATCTAATTCACAGGTATTTTTCTGAAAAAATGTGAGTAGCGTTTGCAAATGCAAAAGCTACTCATATTTTTCAACAAAAATACTAGCGTATATGCCATATTTAATGATCGGGCCTAAATAAAAAAAAAAAAAGTGTGTGTTTCAGATACCCGACCATGCCTAATTTTTTGCCAATGACCCGGAAGTTTTTGAAGGATTTTGTGGGGATTTCTCCAAAATAAAAAAAAGAGTGTGTTTCAGGTTACCCAACCTTTCCTAATTTTTTGCCACCAACCCTAAAGTTTTTTAAGGATTTTGTGGGGATTTCTCCATTCAGCCATATTGCTTTCCTATTAACCCCATATAAAAACTTTTAACAAAATTAAAAAGTAATTTCCAACCTACCATCCCTATTCTAAAATTCCATGTAAACTGAAACACACTTATTTTTTTCAGGGTAGCTGTATATGCTGGCTTTTGACATACTTATTTAGTCTCGAATGAATAAATAGTAATTTGCGATTGGTTAAAAATGTGTAAACTTCTGCAAACAAGTAGGGGTAAGTATAGAATTTACCGATGTTTAACAAATATATTCGTGACTGAACAATCACTTAATTATGACATTTATCTATTTAAAGTTGTACAGTATGTCAATGCAGATGTTAACAATCGAAAAAATACCCATAATTTAAATAATATCGATAAAATAGTTGCAATGAAATAAATGATTATAGACGAGCTTTTAATTTTTTGTACAGTGTAACTAAATGTTTGATGTAAGTGGCCCAAAGGCTAAGCGAACAAGGGGCATTCAAGTTTACTTCTCTCCACTGTGTCGATAATATACAGAATTATCATGTGCCTTATATTATGTGCAAAAAAAAAGGATGTAAAATCGCATGTTTTAATTTTATATAATAAACAGGAACTATGCCTTAAGCTTGATAGAAATGTTGGCAACATAAATATTGTTCATTCTTAACTAGGAAATAGGTTTGTTGAACACCCCTTTTATTTTTTTTTTTGCAGTGTAAGCGGCCTATTCCGTCGGAGCGTAAATGACACGAAGAAATATTACTATTTTTAGCTCTGCTTCAGGTAGGATTTTTTAGAATATCTCTATTCATACTAAATGGAATTTGTTCAAATAAGCGCAGGGTATGCGGAAAATAAAGTTCTTTCTGGTGGTGTAAGCACTATTCTGCAATCTGGTCTAATTCTCGAGAACATTCGAAGAATGTTTTTGCTGTCAATCTGGGTCACCAGGACAATGTACATGAATTTTGACAAAAAACATTCTCCGAATGTTCTTGAGAATCCGACCAGATTGCAGAATAGCACTGACCACCAGAAAGAGCTTGATTTTCTGCATACTGTGCTTTATTTGAAAAAAATTCCATCAGGTATAAATCGAAATATTCTAAAACATCCTAGCTGAAGCGGAGCCAAAAATAGTAACAAACTCAAAGCACCTAGTCATTTGGTCACATGGATTCCCCACTGCAATCAAACTGTCTGAAACATCAGTATGTAGGAGGGCCGAATGATTGCTCAAAGTTTATGAATAGAGTTATCCCTCGTATTGCTATAGCAACCAAATCTTTCAAAATCTCCTCAGTACGAGCTGGTTGGATTGTTTTTTTTGTTGTTGTTTTTTTTTTTTTCACAGAAATGTTTCTTCAATAGAAGGTCTTTAAATCTTGTTAAAAGAATTCTGTTCCGTCTCAAAATATGACTTCCAGTTGACTTGGTTAGGAATTATGTTGAGTAAACTTGACAGTTCTTCTTCTGCACAAACTATGGTCCAATTTCAAAATTTTTGTACAAACGTTCCATAGGTGAATGTCTATCAAATTTGTTCAAATTATTTTTGTTGGTTCCTCATATGTCTGTCTAGAACACTTCGAACATTTTGTAATCAACAACTAACTAGATTTCAACAATACTCACAAACATCACTGGATTGACCATCCATCAAAATGTTTTAAATTAATTTGTATCACCAAAATAAAAATAAATAAATAACCAACAAAGGGCAGGGTCTGATATATATATATGCAGAAAACTTTGAAAATATCCTTCCACCAGGTTAAAAAAAATCTGCTTCCCAGGTGAGCAATCCAGGGCCATCATGACCCTCTATTACAAATCAAATATGTTTTTTCCAGTTTTTGCCAATCTCCATGGCCAGTGTTACACTTTGCTTACTCTTTATCAAAAAGGTGCATGGTTGGCAAGGATTTTTCAAATACTGGTATAGTATACAAATTAACACACAAAAATTACATGCTTTACATTTATATGCAAATTGCTTTTCATAATTTAGCACAGATATTTACACATCTGAGTACACTCCCTTTCCTGCCAACCCTTGCAATATATATAATGTCTTACAGTATGAAAACTTTCTTGATAGTTTGAATTCGTAATAAAGTTTATATTTTAGAAGCCTTCTTCTTTTCATATTGAACCACAAAGTAGTTTCAATATTCATATTCCAGTACCTCTTACGCCGTTTATCTTTTTTAAAGATATTTCTTGTTTTATTTGGCCTCAGGTTGTTAGTTTTGAATAAATGGAACCTGGACTTCCAGTTGCCCTTTCGATTTGCTGTGTTTCCCTGAAATAATGATTGCTTATTGCTCACAGCTATTACAATGACAATTAACCCTTAAGGCACCAAGCAAAAATTTGTAACAAATGATGTTCTTTTTTTTGTCTAAGATAATTAACCCTTAAAGCACCAAAAAAAAAAAAAAAAAAAATTGTAACAGATGACATTCTTTTGTTGTTGTTGTTTTGTTTTTTGTTTTTTTTGTTTTGTTTTTTTTGTTTCTGGGAAATTAATTCCAAGCAGATGATTCACATGAGATGCCAAGACTTTGTTTCCCAGTTACATGTAAATAAAAAAAAAAATTCAAAATGTCATCTGCTGCAGTTGTGACTGGCTTTTTAAGGATAAATGTTGTATTTTGATATTTCAGGAGAAGCGAGCAATACACTCAGTCATCTATGGGAGAAGTGGCGCTGTAGTGTGTGCAAAAAATTTTGTACTTCCGATTACAATCTTAGTTTGCACATGCGTACTCATACAGGCGAAAAACCATTCCAGTGTGACTTATGTTCAGCATGTTTTAGTCAAAAAGGCAATTTAAAGAGACACTATGTTTCTCACCTCAAAAAAAAGTAATAAATAGTTTGGTTGGAGTATGGAGAGGAATGCATGTGCATGTATATTGAAGAAGCCAACTGATCTGGATCTGCGTGTTTGTCATTAAATATGTGAATTTCTACTAAAAACCCCCGATCAAGTAATCTGATTGGCTGGAAATTAGAAGTGAGCGTGGCTTCTTAATTTATTCAGCAAGGCAAGGGTTAAATGAACAAATAGAGAGTGGAATTAATATATAGAAATATACTTTAGCACAGGATAAACAGAGAATTCAAATTAAAAGAAATATATTGTGGCACTGGATAAGGCAAGTGTCAGTATGAAAAGAAATATACTTTATTTACTCTGTATAAGTAGAGGATTTGAATGAAAAGGAATATACTTTCGTACTGGATAAACAGCTTGAATGAAAAAGAATATAGACCTTTTTAAACACTACATCACACAGTAAACATCATTTGAAACCTCTCAGTCTTTAAAGCAGAGTACATTCTAGCCTCGTTCCTATTGGATGGCAAAAAGTTGTTTACATTTACCGGACAGTACAATTGCCGATGTTTATTCAGAAAAATAAAGCAGTTTCATTTGTCAAAAGTTTCTTTTCAGAAGAGAATCTCATCGAGTGATCATTTAAATGTCATAACCAGAAATATTAATATATATTTTGACTATGTAGTAGCTAAAACTAGGCGTAAAAATGGTCTCTATAAAGCAATATTACAGTTGCGCATGTGCCTGCCGATATTGGAAAAATATTGAAACAGTTGTATTTGTCTTAGGAAAAACAGTCAGATTGCTTCTTAAAGCTGTATTTCAAAATGCTAGATAAAATTTATGATTAAATATTAACCAGTAGACATTTATTTCCCAAGTAAAATTTGGCTTGAATCCATTGGTACCAATGAAACCAGAAATGTTTTTGCCATCCACAATTTTTGGTCGCATGGCATAACATTGTAATCACATGGTCAGTAGCCCGGTTGAAAACAATAACATTAAAAAAGTCTATACTTTAGCACTGATAAACAGTTTGAATGAAATGGAATATACTTTAGCACTGGATTAACAGTTTGAATGAAAAGAAATATACTTTAGCACTGGATAAAGAGTTTGAATGAAAAGAAATATACTTTAGCACTGGATAAAGAGTTTGAATAAAATGGAATATACTTTAGCACTGGATAAAGAGTTTGAATGAAAAGAAATATACTTTAGCACTGGATAAAGAGTTTGAATGAAAAGAAATATACTTTAGCACTGGATAAAGAGTTTGAATGAAAAGAAATATACTTTAGCACTGGATAAAGAGTTTGAATAAAATGGAATATACTTTAGCACTGGATAAAGAGTTTGAATGAAATGGAATATACTTTAGTACTTGATAAACAGTTTGAATGAAAAGAAATGTATACTGTGATACTGGATAAGAAGAGCCTCTGAATGAAAAAAAAAATAAACTGCAGGGATGGATAAAAGAAAGTTTGAATAAAAAGGAACATACAGCAGCACTGAATAAGTAGAGCATCTGAATGAAAAGGAATTTCAAAACACTCGATACAACGACAAAATTCGTTATAATGACAATCTGACTGTCACGAAATCTTCACTTAAGAGGTGACATTTAATCACAAATTATGCAAGAATATTGTATCTAATACTTTAGAGAAACATATGATTTGGATAATTGTTAGAATTGTCTCAGTTAGGCACTTTTAACAAATATCCAAAACATAATGTTCTATGAAAAATAAGAACAAAACAAGCCCTTTCTTACATATCAATATGCTCATTAAGTATTCTGTACAACGGCAAATTCATTTTAATGACAACATCTGTGGGAACAAATGCTGTCGTTGTAACGAGGGTTCACTGTACCAACACTTGATACAACGACAAAATTCGTTAAACTGACAACTTGACTAGCATGGAAACCCTCTTTCAAGGGGTGACACTTAGAAAGAAATTATGCAGGAACATTGTTATTCATTATTCAATACTTCAAGAAACATACATGTATGTTTTGGATATTTGTTAGAATTGCCTCAACAGGGCAATTCTAACAAATATTCAATACATATGTTCTATGAAGAAATAGCAATAAATCATGGCATTTGTTGCATATCATTCTATTCGTAAAGGATTCTTTACAACAGGAAATTCATTTTAATGGCAATATCTTTGGGAACAAATGCTGTTGTTGTAAAGAGGGCTCACTGTACCAGTGCTTGCACTAAGGGAAGTCTGGGAGTCAGAGACTCCCAAAAAAAGTCCCTGGGACTTCCAAAACTCAGTGCCAGGAAGTCTGGGACTCCCAACTTTTAAAGATAATTACTAGTCATTTATAAAAAAAAAATTAGAATGCTTTTATGTGTAATTTAGCTTAAGAATGATGGTTTTGCTCCATAAATGAGAGTTTAAGAAGATTGAGGTTGAAATTCTGAAAGTGAGTGAAAACTTTGATCACCAGGACTTCCAGATATTGGAGCTAGAAAGTCCTGGGACTTCCTGATTTTGACAGTTAGTGCAAGCACTACTGTACCACTTCAAAAGGGATTTGATATGCAAACAGGAAGTCACATTAGCTGTTTCCCTTATAAAAATGATAAGAACTACTATGAGTCGTTTATAAGGAAACTAGACACACCTGTTAGATTTTCAATCATTTTTGACAAGGCAGACACATTTTGTGACTGCCTGTTTGCCTTCCTGCACACCAATTCGCTTCTGAAATGGGGGTCAGTTCTAAAAGGAAAGAATTGGCTCTCAATGGGTGCAAATTCTTTCCTTTAACCCTTGTCATGCTGAATAAATTAAGATGCCACCAGCACTTCTAATTGTCAGCCAATCAGATTTTTTGATCCAGACTGCTGATACAAATTCACATACTTAATGATAAACAGTGTAGATCCAGATCAGTTGGCTTCTTCAGAAGCCAACTGACCTGGATCTACACTGTTTGCAAAGGTAGGGTTTATCCGGGTTCAGCAGGACAAGGGTTAAGATTTTATTTTAAATGAAAATAGTTTGTTCTAATTGACCATATCTTATCAGAAACCATTTGTCTTTTCTGTTTCTGTGTTTTGTTCTCAAATATTTACCCTAAAATTAAATTTATGGCCAAAAATTGGTCTGGCCTATGCAATTTCTATAGTAGTGTGATTTTTTTTTTTTTTTTAAGTTTTCTTTCAGAAAAAAAAAATCACTTTTCTTTGCTGAATTTGAATTATTGATGTTTCACAACAACGTTGTGAAAATTTCAGAAAAATTGAACAAGCGAAACTTGTTGAAAATCTGCCTCCAAGTTACCTACCCTACAGATATCTGCATAAATTTCATTCACTTTTTCTATGGGAAAAAGTAAAAATATTTGATATTTTAAAAATCAATGACTAGAATAAAACTTTTTGTGCATAGATAGTTACAACAAATGGTTTTACATTATTAAATCATGATAAAAGTTTGCAAATTTACTTCTTTGTAAAGCGCCAAACAAAAAATGACTTTCTGAAAGCTCACTAATTACTGCACTATGGGCTTTAGCTTTTCAAAATTACTGTAAAAATTGCGGTTAAAATATCCATATAATAAGGCTACACCATAAATAAAGATTGAAGGACTTCATACAAGGCATATTTAATGATGCTTATGAGATATTTTTATCAGCAGACTTCAGGCAAGAGATATTTAATGATGCTTTTGAGATATTTTTTATCAGCAGACTTCATGCAAGGCATATTTATTGATACTTATGAGATATTTTTATCAGCAGATTTCATGCAAGGCATATTTACTGTTGCTTATGCGATATCTCTATCAGCAGACTTCATGCAAGGCATATTTACTGATGCTTATGAGATATTTTTATCGGCAGACTTCATGCAAGAGATATTTAATGATGCTTATGAGATATTTTTATCAGCAGACTTCATGCAAGGCATATTTACTGATGCTTATGTGATTTTCTATCAGCAGACTTTATGCAAGGCATATTTACTGATGCTTATGAGATATTTTTATCGACAGACTTCATGCAAGGCATATTTACTGATGCTTATGCGATTTCTATCAGCAGACTTCATGCAAGGCATGTTTAACGATCCTTACTTGATTGATATTTTTTTTGTTTCTTTTTCTATTTTGTCTTTATAAAAGCATATTTTGTGGGTACTCATACAGTAATAAATTTTTCCTACAACAGTGTATAACTGGATCAGCAGAAAAAATAATGTACTGATAACATGCACTCATCAAAGACTCCATTAGGACTGTGCATCCACCCAGTGACCGGAATCTTCATGCTCCGCCTGGAGTAACCTTAGATAAATTGGTATCTGGGGGTATTAAAAGAAACTATGGATCTATTGGTATCCAAAGTGTGCTCACAAAGACTTTGATCAGCCTGCGTGGATGTACAGGATGATTTGAGTCTTCCCTGGTAGCACACATCAAAGGTTCATTTTTACACATTGCAGCTCAAGTAATTAATTAATTAGATAATTCTGTTGTGTTTGTGTTTATCACATACCCTGGCTCAACATGACCATAACAGTGTTGAGTGGGCTGTAAAACTACAACTCAAACGATTATCACATACCCTATATATTGGGACATCTGAACTCCTTACCATACTCATCCTAAAATTTGAACAAGAATTTACTGTCTGTTGAAGTGTCAAAAACTGTTGGATGGGTGCCAAATAATGTATGATGTAGACCCTGATCAAATGCAGCAATTGTGTCATCTGATCTGGTTCTACATTGTTTAGGCCAATCTGTCCATATACTTAAAACCCATTTATGCCTGGCACCCCATTAGAGGGACATTGGCAAACATAGTAGACCCAGATCAGAATGTGGTGTCTGATTGTGCCTACACTGTTTTCATTAAATATACAGGAATTTCTATAAAACGAATAATAAAAACTAACTAGACACCCCTTTTATTGGAAGTGGACTGGTAAAGTTAAGATAGAAAAGTCCATTCAGCGTAAATGGGTAAATAAGGTGAAAACAGCAAGTTAACCCTTAAAACGCCAAGAAAATCTGCATCTGAAAATGTCGTCTGTTTTGTCGTCTGCTGAATATTCTTGCAAACTTTTTCAAACCTATTTTTGCATACAGGCAAACAGTGTGGACCCAGATCAGACTGCTCCTAAAGGAGCAGTCTGATCTGGGTCCACACTGTTTGCAGAAATGACTTTTAAAGTAACTGGCAGAAGACAAAGCAGACAAGAATAGTTGTGACTGGCGCTTTAAGGGTTAAATAAAAATAAAGATTGATACACTTAAAACCCTTAAGGCGCCAGTCACAACTATTGTCGTCTGCTTTGTCATCTGCTTATGATTTTAAAAGTCACCGCTATCATGATATCCTGCCACACTGTCATACCAATCCACTGATATCCTGCTATAGTGCCACCAATATCATGCTATCCTGCAACTGCTGTGCTATCATGTCATCACTACTGAGGTATCCTGCCATTACTATCATGCTTCTGTGCCACAACTATCGTGCTATCATGCTACTATCATGCTATCGTGTAACTGATATCCTGCTACACTACCGTGATATCATGCCACCGCTATTATCCTTTAAAAGATAATGGTGATGTTACGATGGGGTTAAATGTAGTAATATCTGCTTTCTCTGATGCTTAGACCCTAATCCTTTCAATCCTGTAGACCGGTAAAGCTACCATATTGAGCCATCTCATCAGCATCTACAATGTTTGTCATTACGAAAACACGCCTATTCAAATATATTGGAAATTTCACCTCCAAAAAACTGAATATTTTCAGATAAAAAACTCTAATATTTTTCATATTTCTGCTCAAAACATAGATTATGGGTACTCATTAGAACCGCCTGGCCGAGGCGGTTCTAACGAGTACCCACAATCTATGCTTTTGAGCAGAAATAAGAAAAATAATGTATACCCCTCTAAACCCCAGTTTTGCTATATAAAAGTGGGGTTTGAGGGGGTCAAAATTATATAGGCATGTTTTCGTGATGTTTTATTGATTCTGACTGAAACCCCTGTTTGCAACAATGGTTCTGATCAGATTCAAAGATGGAAGTGTCCATTTCGAAAACTCAGGGATGAAAGGGTTAATCATCTTTTTTCATTTTTCAGGTGATAAGGTATCTTCAGCCATTCATCGGATGGAGAGATGGTGTTGTAAGATATGTGGGAAAAAGTTCACTGCCAACTATAATCTCAACATGCATATGCGCATTCATACTGGAGATAAACCATTCAAGTGTGATGTCTGTGGGATGCGCTTTAATCAGAAAGGAAGTTTAAAGAGACATTTCTTTACTCACCTCAAAAAAACAGTTAAAGAGACTTTTCCTTGAGTGTTTGTATGGGGAACTGTTCCGAGACTAATGTTTGCTGTACGAGAATTATTTTAGCATCAGTGAGCAGAGGTGGATTCAGATGGGGATCGCGGGGTTCAGTCAAACCCTGTTTAGACTCATAATTTCATTGTCATAGGAAGTTTTGGATAAATTTGATTTTGGGATACCATAGTTACCCTAAATATTCACACACCTTACTCTTTACCTTATACTTCTCTTCAACAAATCAATTTTACTACTTTTGAATGTGTTTAAAATTGCTGGATGAGTGGCAAACAGTGTAGACCCTGATCAGGTCTACACTGTTTGCTCAGGACTGTTTTTCCAAATGCATAGAGTAAGTACGGTAGTTTGATCAAATCGAACCCCTTCATAAATCATCCTGGATCCTACACTGGTGAGAAAACTTACCTTCTAAAATGTGAGCCCAGCGAAAATTCAGTTTTGCTTTGACTGACCTGAGTCTTCACTGTTCAGCTGAAGAAAGCTTGGATCCTTGGTGACCTGAGTCTTCACTGTGCACACACATCTTAAGGTACTTTTTCTTATGTTGTGACAGCTGGTTATAAGTGAACTTCACATGCATGCTAGATTTTCCACTATTTTTAACAAGTGGGGTATAGTTTTGTGACTTCCTGTTTGCCATCCTGCACACCAAGCCCCCGCTGAAAAATGGTCTTAACTTTTTTTTTTTCCAGAAAAATGGATTGGAGACAATTTGCATGAAATTTGAAAACCTGTTTTCTAGGAAAAATATATCAAAATGTTATCTGCTGAAATTATTTCCCAGCATGCAGAGCATAGATGCAATGAAGACAATATGGGTATGTTATGAGATGTCAATGAGATAACAAGCACTTTGTTTTGTATAATCAATAAAGACCCATACTTGCCTGGATGATTGGTTTCAGTGTGTCCATACAAGGTTATGGTTCCGAAAGAGCTCTTAAAATATGGAAGCCTATATGTGACATTGTGTTTTGTGTAAGAATGTTTCAGTGTGTCCATACAAGGTGATGTTTCTGAAAGAGCTCTTAAAATATGGAAGCCTATATGTGACATTGTGTTTTGTGTAAGAATGTTTCAGTGTGTCCATACAAGGTTATGGTTCTGAAAAGGCTCTAAAAATACTGAGGCCTATATGTGACATTGTCTTGTGTAAGAATGTTTCATTGTGTCCATACAAGGTATTGGTTCTGTAAGAGCTCTAAAAATACAAAAGCCTATATGTGACAATGTGTTTTGTATAAGAATGTTTTGTGCTTGTAGCTTGTGACTTCCGTGTTTCGACTTTAAAAAGTAACGGACAATGTACTGGCGCCCATGGCTAGTGACTTAACCGTAAAAGCTGCAGGTATTTTTTATAGTGCAATATATAAAAAAAGATAAAAAAAAAAACAAAAAAAAAACAAAAAAAAAACAGAAAACACTTTTTCCTGTTTCACCTCACTTTCTTTTGTGTCCTTTATCACACCCTTTACACAAAACAAAATGTTACATACAGGCTCATGCATAAGGATGTTTTGAGTTCTGTCTTTGTAACTTGTGACTTCCATGTTTTGACTTTGTGTTTTGTGTTTTGAGTTTTCACTTTTGTGTTCTGAGTCACTTTTGAAATGTGCATTCTGCCTTTTAAAAGGTGGATGAAGGACATAAAAGAAAGCAAGATGATATGAATAGATATGTGACATTGGTGCCATTGATATGTATATCGTAATGTCATTGTACTGTTCTTGTCATGAGTGCAGCTTTTGACTTGAGTGTAGCTTATGGGCCGATAAGCCTTTTGTTAATAAAATGTATCTTTATCTATCTTATCCTTTACCCTTAAAACACATGACTATAAGCATTTATTGTCAACGCCCTTAGAGTTTGTCACTGCTCCGGAAGCACTATGAATGGTCATGGACTGCTGACCATTGTTATAACAAAGTATTAGCTTTCACAAAAAGCTTAGCATAGACCAAGCTTTTATGACAGCTTGTGTCAACTATAGGTACATTCATTTGGTGAAATAAGCAGTCAAATATTTTTTTTTCTTTTCTCCCATTTCAGGTGATTATGGCGCCCAGCTCACAGGCTTTGTAATAGATGAGACAGTTCGAAGAACAGCATCATGTGACTGTACTATATGTGGAAAGACATTTGCTAACAAGTTTAACTTGAAAGTTCATACTCGTATACATACTGGCGAGTGTCCGTTTGTGTGTGAAATTTGCGGAAAGCGGTTTAACCAGAAAAGTAATCTGAAAGCTCATTGTCTGGTGCACATGAAATCAGCATTCAACCCTTAAGGCCCTAAGCAGAATTGTAGCTGATGACACTTTTTTTAATTATTTTTCAGAGAAAATAAGAAGACAACAGGAACACAAGGTTAAAATAATGTCTTTTCAACATTGATTTAATATCCTACTGTGCTTTTGACAGCCCTTTGAAAGATGTTTTTCGCTTGGGGTTTTATTCTGATTGAGGTCAAATCAAAGGACAATCTTGTTAACACTCTAGAGGTCACATTTTTAAGTAATTATTATGAATCTTGCTCATAATGTTCGTAGGGATGATTTCTAGGTCAAGTTCTACACGGTCACATGGAGTAAAAAACCAGGTAACCAGGCCAAAATCAAAGGAAAACCTTGTTAACACACTAGAGGTCACATTTTTTGACAGGTTTTTCAAAAACTCTGTCCTTTAAAATAGCGATGTCCGGGCGGGTTGGCAGGTGGGCGTCGTGCGTCGTCCAAGGTTTACTGTTTGTTTAACCTTCTTTCAAAGTTATATGTTACCTTTATTCTTCAGTGGATTGCTTTCATGTTTGGTAAGGATGAAAAGGAGGACCAGTAGGCGAGTCCCATGCAAGAGAGATAACTCTCGCTTTCATTATATACTTATCTCCCCTGATGTCCAAGGTTTACCTTTTGATAAACCTTTTTTTTTTCAAAGTTATACGTTACCTTTATTTTTCAGTGGATTGCTTTCATATTTGGTAGGGATAAAGAGGAGGACCAGTATGCATGCCATGCATAAGAGAGACAACTCTCACTTCCTCCGTTTTATACTTATCTCCCTTGACATCAGAGGTTTACCTTTTGGTTAACCTTTTTTCAAAGTTATATGTTACCTTTATTCTTCAATGATTTGCTTTCATATTTGGTAGGGATAAAGAGGAGGACCAGTAGGTGTGAAAGACAACTCTCACTTTCTTCATTATGTACTTATCTCCCCTGAAGCCAAAATCTTTTGCAGGCGATAACTCCCATACTGTATGAGATAATTTGATAATAGTTGGTAAGGGCATATATTAGGTCAAGTAGGAGTGTCGCATACAAGAAGGACAACTCCTGTTTCCAGTTATCTCCCCTGAACAATTTCTAAGCCAAATTCTTATGCACTCCATAACTTCTTGCAAAAGCTGCTCTTAATCCTTGTCCTGCTGAATAAATTAAGATGCTGCGCCCATTTCTAATTGTCAGCCAATCAGATTACTTGATCCAGGTTGTTGATACATATTCACATACTGAATGACAAACAGTGCAGTTCCAGATCAGTTGGCTTCTTCAGAAGCCAACTGATCTGGATCTACACTGTTTGTAAAGGTAGGATATATTAACCCTTGTCCTATTGAATAAATTAAGATGCCACACCCACTTCTAATTTTCAGGCAATCAGATTACTTCATCCAGATTGTTGCTATAAATTCGCATACTTGATGGCAAACAGTTCAGATCCAGATCAGTTGACTACTGAAGAAGCCAAATGATCCGGATCTTCACTGTTTGTAAAACAGGGTATATCTGGGTTCAGCAGGACAAGGGTTAATAATGGAGTGGTGTCAATTTAGAGTGGTCTTGACAGTGGAATTTTATTGTAATCAAATACACTGATGAAACAAATCAAAGAGTGGCGATGTCTATATGAAGCCAGAACACAAGAAATCTACAAACAGCACTAGGATGAGCTCAACCAGAGACATTGATAAATTTGATTCTTTGTTGGCACACCTATTGTAAGGTATGTTTCCTTATGTTTCTGTTCAAATGTATAACATTGACAAAACCGAATCTTTTATTTGCAGTAACTGACATATTTGTAGTAATTACTTAACCCTTCTCTTGCTGAACACAACATGCCCTGTCTTAGCAAGCAGTGTAGATCCAGATAAGTCCAACTGATCTGGATCTGTGCTATTTGTCATTAAATATGTGAATTTTTATCAAAACTCCGGATCAAGTAATCTGATTGGCTGGAAATTAGAAGTGGGTGTGGCATCTTCATTTATTCAGCAAGGCAAGGGTTAACCACCTTGTAACAATCAGCAGACAAACTACAGTAAAACCTCAATGACTCGAACACTGTTGACTCGTTTTACAGTGGTTAATTTGAACTTGTTTTTGAGTCCCTAGGAAATTCTTCTGACAGCTCAAGAAAACAAATATTTAGAGATAGTTTATGAAAATGTATATTGTGTGTACACATAAGAATCACCTCATTGAGGTGATTCTAATGAGTACACTCAACATACCATTATTTTATAGAAGCTCGAAAAGACACCCCTATATTATTCCCGTTTGTCTCCTAACCTGGCGCTATGATTAACCCTCAGTGGCTTGAACTATCTAGAACAAATTTCCATGGTCCCAAAGATGTTTGAGCCATTGAGGTTTGACTGTAGTTGGGGCTTAAAGGAAAACACACATCAAATAATGAACACATAAGAAAATAAAAAGCCTATTCAGTTGAGAATTTTGTAGAAAAAATTATCAAAATCCTTGAGAAATAAGAAAGTTATTAGAGTTTGAAGATCTAGAAAATGGTGTCATGGAAGAGTTGGTGAGTTAGTGACATCATAGTCATACCCTTGTCCCGCTGAACCCGGATATAACCTGCCATTGCAAACAGTGTAGATCTAGATCAGTTGGCTTCTGAAGCCAATTGATTCAGAAGCCAACTGATCTGGATCTACTCTGTTTTCATTCAGTATATGGATTTATATCAACAACCTGGATCAAATCTGTTTGACTGAAAATTGGAATTGGGCATAGCATCTTAAATTATTCAGCATGACAAGGGTTACATATTCAAAAAATATTTGAATCAAATCTGAAACATTATTTTACTGTATCCATTTGCATATATACTATCAGCTAACTCACAGAAGCAACATATTTTTGTCAGCTGGCAGCTTTTATTTGTGTCAAATTGAAAATGGTGGTGCCCATTACAAAAACTTTAAATTAAAATACAAATGTATTTCCCTTATTCCTTGACTGGTTTTGATTAAAGATGCTTGTTTACTAATGCTGAATATCTAAGGCATATATAATTTTTCTTCCCTTTAATTGATTTCTATAAAATTAACTTAATTTGCAGGCTCATAGTAGCTCACTGTTATCACAGTTCAAAGCAAATATAAATAAATGCCATGGTATCAAAGGAGTATTTGAGTGTTGGATTGTAGTAAAACTAATACAGTCGAACTTCAATAGCTCTAACATCTTTGGGACCATGAAAATTTATTCTAAACATGATAAGTTCAAGCCACTGAGGATTAATAGAAAAGAAGTCTCTAATTTATCCCCATTTCCCTCCTGACCTGAGGTCAGGAGGAAAATGGGGATAAATTAGAGACTTCTTTTCTATCTTCTGTAAAGTAATCAGTGGTATTTTGAGTTTACTTGCCTCGATGAGGCAATTCTAATGAGTACACATAACATACATTTTTATGATAAAATAAGAACATATCCCTGAAATATCCCTTAATTTTTGTTTTCTTGAACTATTGGAAGAATTACCTAGGGACACCAAAACAAGGTTGAATCAGCCTCGGTAAACAAGCCATCAGTGGTTGAGTCATTGATGTTTTATTGTATTATACTTACCAGTTAAAGGCATAATAGTAGTATCTTAAACACTGATCTTAGTTATGTCAACATTGTCCCTCGACTGACTTGTATTTGTGATGCACAAATAGAAAATGCTCAACATTTCTTTTTCAAATGTTTAACTTTGCTGTGCAACAAAATAAATTGTTAACAAGGCCGGTTCCAAACCACAGAACTAAAGTACAGTTACCAATGAACAGGGCGACCTTGGTGGCTCAGTTGGATGCGGGCCCGACTGGTGATTAGGAGATTGCGGGTTTGATCCCTGCCAGGTCAGCAACAGTTTTTTGTGGAGATTGATCATGAAATATTTTCTATGGTCATTCTCTCCCTTCCACTGATTCAAGAAGGGCATTTGTCAGTTGCTGGTGAAAGAATGTGCACAATACTGGTTAACCACTTAGAGGACTAAATCTGCCCAGTAAAAGTTTGGTTAGGTAAACTGACGCGCTCGACATGACCCCATTGGGTTGACTGGGCCATAAAACCTCACACAAACAAATAATACTAATAAATATTTGAGATGATATTGATTATCAGTCAAACAAACATATTGTTACAGCTGTTTTAACCCTTGTCCTGCTGAATAAATCAAGATGTCACACCTACTTCCAATTTTCAGCCAATCAGATTACTTGATCCAGGTTGTTAATATAAATTCACAAAGTAAATGGCAAACAGTGCAGATCCAGATCAGTTGGCTTCTTCAGAAGCCAACTGATCTGGATCTACACTGTTTGCAAAGGCAGGACATATCCGGGTTCAGCAGGACAAGGGTTAAAGTTTAACTGGTTCAGTGAACATTTGAATCACTAGTTGTGAGACATTTGGATGTATGCTACATTGTTGGCAGACCACTTTCGACTTTGTTTCTTATATTTATTTTTTTATTCTATAAATTCCATAAATATTACCTCTGCTGTACCATATTTTGAATGTAATTCTTTCTGCATGTTGGAGACCGGCTAATGTTGTATATAACTTGTTTATCTGTAATAAAGTATGTTTAAATAAACAAAATCTAGTTGTTCTTTTAACAAGCGCCAAACTTCATCCTTGAGCTGTACCATTCTCTTGGTTAATTCGGAAGACAACAAATCGATGACTTTTTTTCTTGTTTTTCCCAGAAAAGAGGATACGACATTTCATACCAATTGCCTATGATGGATACAGTTTGCATAACGTGTCAGTTTTCTTGGGAAAATGAAAAAAATATATTTCAATGTGTTGTCTGCAGAAAATTTTACCCAGCATGCAGGCCTCGGTGGCTCAGTTGGATGCGCCGTCTGACTGGAGACCAGGAGGTCGCGGGTTCAACCCCCGCCGAGGTCGGCAACATTCTTTCGTGGAGATTGATCATGAAACATTTTCTACGGTCATTCTCTCCCTTCCGCTGATTCAAGAAGGGCAGTTGTCAGTTTCTGGCGAAAGAATGTACACAATATTGGTTAACTGCTTAGAGGACTAAGCTTGCCCAATAAACGTGTGGTTATGTAAACTGACCACGCTCTACATGACCCCATTGGGTTGATTGGGCTGTAAAACCTCAACACAAACAAACAAATTACCCATTATGCTGAGCATTAATTATGATGCAAATCCAAACTAGTGTTTAGTCAGCTTAGTTTATGTTCAGAAGTATTCATATACCGTATTTGCCCTAATTACCGCACTGTGCACTTAAGTTTTAAAAAATCACCAGAAAAACTTGTAGTAAAATATCCTCTTTATACAGGTACATTTAAAAGGAAGATCAGCAGAGAACTTCATAAGTAACATATTAATGATACTTACGCAAAATGTTTCTTACTTTCTTTATAAAAGCATATGTTGTTGGTACTCATTTGATTTACCTCAATTTGTTGAGGCAATTCAAATGAGTATCAACAACATATGTTTTTATAAAGAAGTAGATAAAAGTACACTGACTGGCTGTAATCTAAAGAATACTATATTGCTTGAATGCGCTTATAGGAGCATGTGTGGTAATTAGGTCAATTACAGTAATATTTCTGGATTCATTTTACATACACTGCCTCCTTAGATTAAGCTCAGAGGTATCAATATAATATTTCCTGATTCCTTTTGCATAGATTGCCACCTTATGTTATGCTCAGAAGTATTCCTATAATATTTTACAGATTTATTTCACACAGACTGCCACCTTAAATTATGGTCAGAAGTATTCATATAATATTTCCATTTTCCTTTTGCATAGACTTGTACCTTAGTTTATGCCCAGATGAATTTATATAATATTTCCAGATTCCTTTTTTATAGACTGTACCTTAGATTATGCCCAGATATATTTATTTAACATTTCCAGATTCCTTTTTCATATATAGGTATTAGGAGATTATACCTAGAACTATTCATATTTTATTTTCCGATATGCATAGACTGGTGGTACCTAAGATTATGCTCAGAAATGTTCATATAATATTTCGGGAAATCCTTTTGCACAGACTGCAAACTAATTCTGCTTCTGACATCTTTCAGAAAGTTGTTTTTGCCTTAATACAGAAGAAGTAAAATTGCAAACTTGTGATGATTTAATGCGAAACCTTTTGTCGTAACTATCTATGCACAAAAAAATTCTATTCATTGGTGTTGAGAAATTGAATATTTTCATTTTTCCACACAGTACAAATGGCTTCAAATTATATAGAAATCAGTAGGGTAGTTTCTGATAAGATATGGTCAGTCAAAACAAAATATTTTCATTTAAAATAAAAGGCCAAACAAGAAAGGCCTTTCCAAGTGATGTCAAAAGGACAGTCGGTAATGCCCAGAAGTACAGAAATAATATTTGCTGATTCCTTTTGCACAAACTGGGACCTTAGCTTATTCCAAGTAGTGTAGATATATTTCCTGATTCCTTTTGCACAGACTGGTACCTTAGATTATAACCAGAAGTATAGATATAATATTTCCTGATTCCTTTTGCACAGACTGGTACCTTAGATTATGCTTAGAAGTATAGCTATACATTGTAATAGTTTCTGATTCCTTTTGCACAGACTGGTACCTTAGATTATGCCCAGAAATATAGATATAATATTTCCTAAGTCCTTTTGCACAGACTGGTACCTTAGATTATGCCCAGAATTCTAGATATAATAGTTCCTGATTCCTTTTGTACAGACTGGTACCTTAGATTATGCCCAGAAGTATAGATATAATATTTCCTGATTCCTTTTGCACAGACTGGTACCTTAGATTATGCCCAAAAGTATAGGTATAATAGTTCTTGATTCCTTTTGCAGAGACTGGTACCTTAGATTATGCCCAGAAGTATAGATATAATATTTCCTGATTCCTTTTGCACAGTCTGGTACCTTAGATTATGCCCAGAAATATAGCTATAATATTTTCTGATTCCTTTTGCATAGACTGGTACCTTATATTATGCTTATGTGGATTCATATGATATTTCCTGATGCTTTATATAAACAACTATCTTATATTATACTCAGAAGTATTCATATAATATTTCTTGATTCCTTTTGCATCATATGCAGCTTTAGATGATGTTCTGAAGTATTCATATAATATTTCCTGATTCCTTTTGCACAGACTGTTACCTCAGATTATGCTCAGGTCTATTCATATAATATTTCCTAGTGCCTTTAAATGAAAAGATATCTTACATTATACTCAGATGTATTCATAGATATTTTCCAGATTCCTTTTGCATCATATGCAAATTTAGATTATGTTTTGAAGTATTCATATGATGTTTCCAGATTCCTTTTGCACAGACTGTTACCTTAGATTATGCTCAGAAATATATAATATTTCTCGATTCCTTTTGCACAGACTGTTACCTTAGATTATGTTCTTAAGTATTCATATAATATTTCTGGATTCCTTTTGCACAGACTGTTACCTTAGATTATGTTCTTAAGTATTCATATAATATTTCTGGATTCCTTTTGCACAGACTGTTAACTTAGATTATGCTCAGAAATATTCATATAATATTTCCTGGTTTCTTTTGCACAGACTGGAACATTAGTTTATGCTCACAGGTATTCATAATAGATAATCCCTGATTTTTGTTTTTATTCATTTATTTATTTATTTTATTTTATCTTTTTATCCTTGCTTTTTTTCCTTTACTGCAGTCTTAGATTATGCTCAGAAGTATTCATATAATATTTCAGGATTCATTTTGCAGGGACTGGTACCTTTTGCTGAGAAGTATTCAAATATAAATTTTCCTGATTCTTTTTGCATAGACTGCTATCTCAGATTATGCTCAGAAATATTCATATAATATTTCCTGGGTTCCTTTTGAATAGACCGCAACTTTAGATTATGCTCAGAAGTATTGATCTAATATTTCCTGATTTTTTTTTTTTTTTTTTTTTTTTTTTTTGTGGGGGGTGTGGGGGGGGGGGGTGATTTTTCTTACTGATTGATTAATTTAATTTATTTATTTAGTTAGTTAGTTAGTTAGTTATAATTATTATTACTGTTGTTATTATTACTGTTATTATTATTATTTGCTTTTTGCAAATACTACAAACGTACATTATGCTATCACATTTCCGGGTTCCTTTTGCACAGACCTGTACCTTAGATTATGCTCAGGTGTATTCATATATCATTTCTGGATTCCTTTTCATGTATGCACATGACTGACAACGGCCCAAATAAATTGAAGATGTATAATGTTGTGTTACCGCTGCTAGCATTGCTTTGATTACATACAGCCGTGCAGCCTAATGTGGCGCATCTGCCAATGCTGCTCACTCAAATTTTTTCTCCCAAAAAATCCCAAAGTATCATTTTGTGGGCGTATGTGATGAAACATATCAAAAGGTACATGGCCATTACAATTTGCATGGGGAATCAGGTGTTTATTTCAAAATAATGAGGAAAATGTTGTTTTCACTAAAACCAAAAGACCCTTTTCCCTGGACGTGAAATTGAAAAGGTGAACAATGAAAATGGCACAAATATATTCTGAATTGATTAGTGATCATAGAAATGTATCTTTAATCTAAAAATATTCTTTATTTCCAAGGCAACAGGCAAAATTCTAACATGTGCGTGACATTGGCAGACATTTTTTTATGATACACAAACAAGGGGTGATGAAGTTGAGGGATTATTATCTGCTAAATTTGAAGAAGAAATTAAATAAAAATAAACTTGTTTTATTTATAATAAATTATTCTTCGTTCTAGTACATTTAAAAATTAAAACTGGTCTAGCGAATATTTTTTAAATTCAGCTGAAATCCTTAGGTGCGCTGAATAGGCCGACAGCAGTGTAACATTTTTCGCGGGTAAATAATGTCTATACGACGTGACATCAACGCTGATTCCTGTTGTATAAGCGCTGCGTGCCCGCTGGGAACGAAGTGCCTACTTTTGGTAATGTTAATACATCTGTACAAATGTAGGTTTCTTTTTCGATTTTCCAGGCGACGCTAGTGCCCTGTTAAGATTTCCACGAGGTGACGTACAGGGGAAACGTACGACGTCATGTTATTGTACAACTTGTGGGAAGACATTTGCCAATAATTACAACTTGAAAGTACACACACGTATACACACAGGTGACCTCCCTTTCCAGTGCAATGTATGTGGTAGACGATTTACTCAGAAAGGGAATTTGCAGGCTCACCAGCTTGTGCATTGGAAAGTAAACCCATAAACTGCCAATCACAACAATTATCGTCTGCTTTGTCATCTGCTTGTGATTTTAAAAGTCTTTTTTGAAAACAGTGTGGACCCAGATCAGCAGTCTGACCTTGGTCCACACTATTTGCCTGTATGCAAAAATAGGTTTGAAAAGTTTGCAAGAATATTCAGCAGACGACATAAACAGACGACATTTTCAGATGCAGGTTTTCTTGGCGTTTTAAGGGTTAAAATGAAAGGATACGCCTGAAAGATTATGACGCTAGGGAGATAACTTTTGTGGACAGAAAATTGCCTCTCTAATATTCAAAAACCTTTTGAAAACGGTGCTGTTCTTAAAGAAAATCATTTGCTCCTATTTTAGGTAGCATCCATTCAGGAAAGAGACAAATATTTCCAAATAGAGTTATTTCCGTTGGAGGATTATCAATTCTCGTTAAGACATTTATGAAATAAATCTCAAGGAAGATATTTGTGTTCTATTGTGTATAAATAACTAGAATGCGCAGTCGATGGCGTACGGACTTGCTCTCGCACACAATTACCATGAGGGGAGGTCATGTAGCGTTTGATTAAATTCCGCCCAGTAGTTTAGGAGATAGCATGACGGACAGATGAGGGGAAGTGATGCAGCACGTTTGGTTGAATTCCGCCTAGTGGTCTAGGAGGGGATTGGTGATGAACAGATGGACGGACGACGGACGCATGGAAAAATAATGCTCTTCCACACTCTTACCATGCGGGTAAGTGATGTAGCAAGTTTGGTTGAATTCCGCCCACTGGTTTAGGAGATAGCGTGGCGGGCAGCTGGACGGACGACGGACACACGGACGGAGGGATACACAGAAAAATAATGTTGCTCTCGCACACCCTAACCATGAGAGGAAGCGATGCAGCACGTTTAGTTGAATTCCGCCCAATGGTTTAGGAGGAGATAGCGTGATGGACGGATAGATTGACGGACGGACGCACAGAAAAATAATGCTGCTCTCCCACACCCCACACCCTTACCATACGGGGAAGTGATGTAGCAAGTTTGGTTAAATTCCGCCCTGTGGTTTAGGAAGAGATAGCGTGACGGACATATGGAATGACGACGGACACACGGACGGACGGCTGCACGGAAAAATAATGTTGCTCTGGTACACCCGGTGATGAAGCAAGTGTGGTAGAATTCCGCCAAGAGGTTTAGGATGAGATAGCATGACGGACAGATGGACGGACGTTCCAACGAATGGGTACTTATGTGGTTATCCAGAGTAATTTTGATACTTATGTGACTATTGTATAGCCCCGCAGATTTTTAGCCACAGACGGACGGATGGACGGACTGATGGAGGCGTTCATAATATCCCAATCGCTTTAAAAAAAAATAAATAAATAAAAGCGTAGGGATGATTAAGCCCAGGTAGCATTCTCCTTAAATCTGATTCGAGCCGGATAGGAGTCAGGTCGGGCCGATAACGATCCGAATATGGATTTAAGCAGAATGCTAAGTAGGAAGGTATAGGTCGATCAAACTGACCCGCTGCTTTGACCTTTTGCATATGACATGTTTATTGTATAAACGGATAATTCCTGTACAGGAGAGCGACTTGCTGTTTCACGTGGAATGCAGGATTTACTTACTGCTGAGCCTAAAGCGAAGGTCAGTTTGGTATATTAGTGTTGAAAAACTAAATGTAAGACGTAATTCTAATGCGCTCGCGTATGTAACGCGACGTCTGATTGGACAACGTCATTTCATTGGCTCACAGCGCTTGCCGCTTTGTGCAAACGGTGCAAGATTTTTTAACAAAACAAATGCTTAGAAAACAAGCATTAGAGGTTCCTCAGAAGTTTTTAAGCTGACGAACTGCATTAGAATGAGGATAATCGTAATGAAAATTTTCATTTGGGGAGGTATGTCGTCGGTTTACGGTCGGAAATTTTGTTTCACGGCGACGCGTCATCGTTTTACGGCTCCGCTGACGCGTCGCCTTAAAACGAAATTTGTGACCGTAAAACCGACGAAAAACCTCCCCAAATGAAAATTTTCAATACAATTGTCCCCTTAATAATTGATTAAGAAATAATAGAAAAGCGTAAAACAGCTGCCTTAAGCTTACTTGTGAATATGGAGGGGAATTATAAGACTTGGTCAGATAATAATGAAACACATTAGAGTGACTTGACATACTGGTAGAATTTCCGCCAATGGAAATAAAATTTGTCGCACGACAGGTCCCTTCTGAAAAAGGACTTACCCTGAAAGGAAAGAATTTGATCCAGCGGGAGTAATTGGGTCGATTGCTTACAATCGAGCCATAGTTTTCATACACGATTGTTGTCTATGTGATTATCATTGACCAATGAAATCAAACCGTGCATTTGTACGAAATCCGGGTAATAGGGGATAACTGCATTCAAATTTGGCATTTGGAGAGGTAAATCGGCGGTTTTACGGTCGGAAATTTCGTTTTACGGCGACGCGTCAGCGGAGCCGTAAAACGTAATTTGCGACCGTAAAACCGCCGATTTACCTCCCCAAACGACAAATTTGATGCAGTTATCCCCATTCTAATGCATTTATTCATTTTTTTCTATTGAAAAAATGTACTATTTGCACAAAACGACAATTGCTGTGAGCTGCGTAAAACCAAATGCCAGCCAATGAGAAGCGACGTTACGTGATGGCGTCGGATTTGCGACAGTATATCGCAGAATATACCGTCGCAAATTTTTGACGTTATCCAATCAGACGTCGCGTTACATACGCGAGTGCATTAGAATGGTTATTTATAGCCGCGCTACTCTTGTCGCTGTGACGTCCATCACGAAAACACGCTTATATAATTTTGACCCCCTTAAACCCCACTTTTATATAGTAAAACTGGGGTTTGCAGGGGTATACATTATTTTTCTTATTTCTATATTTTGAGCAGAAATATGAAAATTATCAGGATTTTTTATCTGAAAATTTTCAATCTTTATGGTGGTAAAATTTTCAATTTATTTGAATAGGCGTGTTTTCGTAATGAGAGTGCCGTGTAAAAGGCGTTATCTGTGTATTTGGGACACCGGCAAAGTGCACACCCAGATCAGACGCTGATGTACTGTTTGCTTAAATTACAGGAAGTTAAGGGTTAAATGAAACAATCTAAAGTCCCTGTTCAGGTCCATTTTCCTAGCCTACATTCAGAGACAATCACCAGTGCTGTCAGTGCTTTGATGCTGAAAGTTATTGGATTGTTGAGTTGAGGTTTTACGGCCCAGTAAACCCATTAGGATCATGTCGAGCCAGTCAGTTTACCTAACTTTTTCAGGGCGAGCGTTTAACAGTGTGCACATTCTTTCGCTAGAAATTGACAACTGCCCTTCTTGAATAAGCAAAAAATAAGGGAAAGAATGACCGTAGAAAACATTTCCTGGTCATTCTACACGAAAGAATGCTGCCGGACCCGACGGGAATCGAGCCTCTTGATTACGTCGGACGCGCATCCGACTGAGCCACCGATGCCGGCTTATTGAACTGTATATTGCTGTTTTTGACTGTTCTTGTATGAAAAGTTTGAAAAACTTATTATTCCTTTCGTGTCGCAGAACAGTTCACACTAACAGTAAGACGCCCCTACGGAACAAACGAGCTTCAACGTCAGAAAACGTACCTTTGGACATGTGCGCCCAGCGAAGATTCAGATCAGCCTGTACATTCGCACAGTCTAATCAGAATCTTACTGGACGCAAAGTTTCTTCATGCGGAAAACAAAGACAGATCAGACTGCGCGGATGCGCAGGGTGATTTGAGTCTTCGTTGAGCGCACGTAAGAAGGTATGTTATCCATTCTTATGGCTCAGACGACCGTAATACTGCCGGAACTCAATCCCAGCGAGCATTCTACTTCAATCTTTATTGGACAGTTATCGGCCAAGATACATGTCAAGCAGATAACAGTCCAATAATTTAAGATTTAATGGTCCAATACAGATTTAAGAGTTAACCATAGGTCCAATAAAAAATTAATCAGAATGCTAGCTGGAATTCGACTTACAGTGCTGAAGTTCTCCAAAGAAATGCCAAAGCCCAGTTTTTTAGGAAAGTAAGAAAATACGTTTTCTGATGTTGCAGCTCAAATCTTCCTTTCATAAATAAAATATTGCTTTCATGAAAGTAACCCTCCTACACAATGAACAAACCTTTTACAGACTAGAAAAAGAGATGAATTTTATTGTTATTTGTCAAGTCAAAATGCATTGAAAATCTTTCCTTTCGCACTTTAGCTATACCGCCCACTGGGAAAAATTCGTTGTCATGTCCCTTAGAGAATCTTCAGACGGAGGGAACTTTCGTCTTTCAAAACAAAAGCAAAGCTTTCTAAAGAAGTGCTCTCAGAATATTACTACCTTCGTCTTCCTTCGTCGATTATTCAAATGGGCAAATTTATTTGGGGACCCATTTCACGTTCGATACTCGAAACTAAACAGTGTTGAATGCTCAGTTTGAATGCTATGTTTCTCTATTCTATCCAAATCATAGCGCTTACGCTGCCAATATTTGTCTTTGATCTTAACGCTCAATACACCGTTTTGCTGTAAATCATGGGATTTAGAAGTTGATCCAGCCACAGATACTTGGGGTCAGTAGAGATTTCTTGCAGTTGGCAGAGCGGATGGTCCAAAACTGATCTCTTGGATTTTTATTCTCTATTTTTTTCTCTTTATTTTTGCATTTTATTTTACTTGATCAAAATTTTAAGTCATACAAATGGTTGTTTCACGTCTAGAAATATGATATTTTATGTACATTTATATCCTATCCAAAATATCATTTTGTTCAGACCATTTTTTATTATGCTCCTTTACCCTGTTACCGGTGTATATCAGTTACCGGTGGAATCTAATTTATTTTTTTTATTAATGTGCAGGTACAGGGGCAACATCCACATCAGTGGGCCCCCTTCCAGATAGCTGGCTTGCTGCCAGATCTCCAGGTACGTCTATCATGACGGTTGATAGCCGAGAGCTTCCACTCTCTGCAGTCTCTCTCTGTCAGCTGCTTCCATGTCATTTTGGGCCTCCCAGGCCCATGCTTTCCATCAACCTGTATGTCAAAGGCTGTCTTAACTGCACCATTGGAGCATTCCACATGTCCATACCATCAGAGTCTTCTCTCCTTCAGAATGAGGTCCAGATCCTCAATGCCAAGCCGCACAAGTAGCTCATTGGACCTGGTGGTGACAATGTCTTGCGGCCTGAAGTTGCAGATCTGTGAGATTCTGTCTGATCATTGCCCTTTCATTTTGCTGCAGACGCTGGAGGTTCGGCTTTGTCAATGGCCAAGTCTCGCTGGCAATGAGCATTGCACTCCGTACACAAGAGCTGTACACATGGCCACATGTTTTGAAAGAGAGGTGGCGTGAAGAGAGAACTGGTAGCAGATCCTTGAACTTCTTCCAGGCGGTTTTCACACATGTTGTGGTTGAGAGTTCACAGCCACCTGCTGCTGAGAGCATGTCTCCTAGGTAGCAGAAGGAAGCTACCACCTCAAGCTTGTCAGGTCCGACCTGGACTTCCTTCTGTGGTCTGCCATCCAAGAGGCATGCAGTTCCCTGGCACCGTGTACATCTGTAGTCAGAGTCCTTTTTCAAGCGCTTGAGCCCACTGTTATCCCCAATAAAAAGCAATTGGGATATTGTGAACGCCTCCATCTGTCTGACCGTCAGTCCATCTGTCTGTCTGTCTGTCTGTCTATCCGTCATGCTATCTCCTCTTAAGCCACTGAACAGAATAGTACCAAACTTGCTACATCACTTGGAGGAATTCAACTAAACAAATGCTACATCACTTCCGCTCATGGTAAGGGTGTGCGAGAGTAACATTATTTTTCTGCATATTTATTATATGCATCTGTCGTCCATCCATCTGTCCGCCATGCTATTTCCTAAACCACTAGGCAGAATTTAACCAAACTTTGTATATGACCTTCCCTCATGGTAAGGATGTGAGAGAGTAAGTCAGTCCTTCATGCTATGAGCAACATTAGCAATGAGCATGGGGATTTGCGGTGGTGTGCCATCGATTGCGCATTCTACCAGTAGTTGCTAAGAGCATGACTGACAGATGGACTGCTCTTGCACACCCTTACCATGAAAAGAAGTCCTGTCACAAGTTTGGTTAAATTCTGCCCAGTGGTTGGGAGAAGATAGTGATGGGTGGATGAGGGATGGTTGGGTGAGGCAAAGGAGTTGTGTATCTTCCGTCACCAGGGTGTCCAACTGATACTGGCTTACAGTTGGCCAAGGCCTGCAATCCTTGCAGCAGGTAAGGGTAGTGGGGAATGTTTTTATTTCTTCTGTTTCTTCACTTTCATTCATTCTCATCTTTCTCCCCTGTCCCGCTCTTTCATCTCCTCTTCTATCTCTCTTCTTTCTTTCTTTGGGAGATGCCACAAAATGACCCACAAGGGTTGACATGTTGTTAAATCCCAATACAATCAGAAGATGGACAAATGCCAGACAGACAAATGCTGGACAAATGGTAATATAATGTTGCTCTAACATTCCCTTACCATGAGGAGAGGTCATGTAGCAAGTTTGGTAAATTCCTCCCAACGGTTTAGGAGAAGATAGCATGACAGACAGATAGATGGACACCCGACATGTGGGACAGATGTACAGAAAAATAATGTTGCTTTTGCACACCCTTACCATGAGGGGAATCCATGCAGCTAGTTTGGTTAAATTCTGCTTGGTGGTTTAGAAGGCGATATCGTGCAGATGCACAGAAAAATAATGTCACTCTCTTTTGAGGAGTGAAAAGGGATGTCAGAATTTGTGAGCTTTGCATACGAGACAAACTTTGTGACAAGTACAGCGTATCATGATATACTAGAATGCTCCTACTTTGAGGACCAAAGAGGGACGTATCTATCCAGATACCTATCCAGGTTTCCGAAGATTGCCATTTTTGAATCTGTTATGAACACTAAAGATTTACCTGCATTATTTAAACTTGGTAAACTTTGCAAAGCAATACAGTACTTTTAAGGTAATACATGGACAGTAATTATCATTAATTTCATAAGTGAACCAGTACAGGGCCCCTAATGCTGGAGTGGCTGGGCAGGGTCCAGTGGTTGGATTACTCTAGCAGGTGGTTCTGCTCCAGTTCTGCTCCGGCTCTGCTCTGGCTTGCTTGCCCATTCAGTTTCTTTTCACTTATGGGTGTAAAGTGAATGTTCTGTACCAAGCTTCCATTTGATTAGTATCAGGGGGCCTGATTAAATTATGCTACACTGATTCCAGAAGTCTCCTGGTTGTCGTTATTCTAACATAGTCTAATTTGAAGCTTTCTTCAGACTTCAGAATGTTCTTGTGTTATGTTACAGTTGGACCTACACTCTGGTTAGGGGTCCTGGTCTTCAATAAAAATCTTCAGAGTTCAAACACCATATTTCTTCTAAAGATAGTTCCTAGTAATCACTATACTTTAACTGATATTTATTGTATTTGGTATAAAATTATCACACTTTATGCAACAGTGTAATGCATATTCACTATTGAAGCAGAATTTGAACAGCAGATGAGTCGATTGGAAAACAGGGCAGGTAATTTACTACTGCTCTGTTCTTCTTTTGACATCTTTCAAAAGTTTTTTTTTTTTTTTTTTTTTTACATGGCGCTTTACTCAGGAGAAGTGAATTAGCAAAATTTTTATCATGATTTGATGTAAAACTTGCTTTAATTACATATCACAAAAAGTCTGTTGTTAAAAGTCCTAGTGAGAACTCTGAAAATATCAGGGCCCAGTTGTCCAAGCTAACGACATCGTTAGTTAACGATTCGTTAAAATTTACATCAAGTGTGATACTCAAATATGCTGAAATTTTTTGCTGAAAAAATGTGAGTAGCTTTTGCACTGCAAAAGCTACTCACATTTTTTCAGCAAAAAATATCAAAATATTGTATATTGAATCCGCTAAAACTGTTAACGAAATGACCCTTAATGAGCTCGTTAAGCTAACAACGCTTTGAACAACTGGGCCCAGAAGCGTAATTCCTGACAGTATTGGGACATACAAGCCTGAGTAAACAGTGTAGACCCAGATGACATGCCACAGAACATAGCATCTCATCAGGGTCTGCTCTGTTTGCCACTCATCCAGCAATTTTTAGACACAACAAAATAAGATACATGAAAAGCACATTCCTTCTAATACTTCCTTTTATCTGGGACTATTCTGAAAACCTGCAAGAGAGTAATAAAGAGATGTTTTCATGAAAACAAGCATCCTGCTGGCTGAGTGTTAGCACTCAGGTCTTTATATCACAAGGTCTTGGGTTCGAAACCCATTCAAGGCGGAATTCAGCTCACGACTTTCATTATCATCCTTCCATCTTCTTGATATGACAAATAATATTGAAGGGACATCAAACACCAAAATGTTATCATACAAGAAAAAAAAATTACATGTATAGGGATACCTTTTATCCATGACTGTATTTATGTTTTACATAATTTGTTTATAAGACAAAGCTAGGAGACTACTTCTGAATAAGATACAGGCCCATATCAGTTGAAGAAGATGCAGGCTGCAGATTTAGAGGTTATCAAAGAAGTGCCGGGATATAGAGTCATCCTTAAAGCAGTATTGAAGAATCTTATACAACAACTGGTAAGGCCTGTCTTTATCATGTTTCTTATTTTATAAGTTATCTGCCATGGTGCCATGGCAAAAATTTGTATCTGTGCCATAACTCCTTAGTGGGGATAGTGTCCTTTCTGGAATTCAGCTATACTCATTAGACTAAAGTGTGTGCAATGTATGCTTTCATTAAGAAATAAGAAAAATGTTGAGATACATCCTTCTCTCTAGAGCTATGAACTGAGAAATGAACCCATGCACAGCCTTTCCTACAAGATTTCTTGTGTGCCTAAACATCACGAAAACATACCTGTATAATTTTGACCCCCTTAAACCGCACTTTTATATATACTGAAAGGAAAAAGAAACGCAGGGTAGAGTTTTTTCCTTCTTATTTTAACCATTTTTTAGGGTGTTTACTATAGCCATACACTTTTACAGATTGTCCTGTGAATGTGAACCGCGGGTATACGAGTCTTTGGTCGATGTGCTATCTACCCAGTGTGTGAAATCATTCAACCGTGCACTACACAGTGCATTGCACGGACAATACGGAAAGCCAAAATTTCGTGCAAAACAAGCATGTTTAAACCTTCAGCACAAGATTTCCTCACACCATTTGGTACACTTCAAAGATACACAAAGCTCTTCGATTCTTTTACCGATTTTTCTTTTCATTTTTACTCTCCTTTGAACTTTTTTTCAATCATGGTACGATTGACTGATGTTCAGAGGGGTAGGGCAATTGCGTTGCTGATGCAGGGTCAGAGGCAACAGCAAGTTGCCAATCATTTTGGGGTTAACGTCTCAACAATTGAACGTTTTGTTAGACGTTTAAGGTAGACAGGGCATTTAGCAGACCAACCGCGGTCTGGGCGTCCACGCGTTACGTCGCGACGTCAAGACAGGACAATCCGTCTGGCACATTTGCGGAATCGTCATCTCACTGCTACCGAAACTGCCCTTAATACAGTAGGTACGCATATTCGACAAATTTCTCCGAAGACTGTTGGAAGTCAATTGCGTGAGATTGGTCTTCGAGCTCGTCGTCCATACGTTGGTCTGCCTCTGACACAGGCACGTAGGTTGCGTCGTATGGCGTGGTTGACGGCGCATGCACCCAGGCTATTTCCGATGAGGCAGTGGAGACGAGTTCTTTTTACGGACGAGTCTAGGTTCACTCTCTATCGCGCAGATGGTCGACGTCGTGTGTACCGACGTCGCGGAGAACGCTTTGCCGACGCCTGTGTTGTCGAACGGGATCGGTTTGGGGGTGGCTCCGTTATGGTCTGGGGAGGCATTGCTCACGGGATAAAATCACAGTTGATTATTGTTGCGGGCAAAATGACCGCAGTAAGGTATAGGGATGAGATCTTGCGTCCTGTTGCAGTCCCGCTTATGCAACAACGTAATCTGATTCTACAGCAGGACAATGCCCGACCACATGTTGCCCGAGTTTGTCAGGATTTCCTGGCAAACAATAACATCGCACCACTAGCATGACCACCGTACAGTCCAGATTTGACCCCATCAGAGCACATGTGGGATGAGCTGGACAGAAGGGTTAGGAAGCGCCGAAATCCCCCCGCAACTCTCGCACAACTAAGGAATGCGTTGATCGATGAATGGAATAACATCCCGATGCGAACTGTCAATGCTTTGGTTAACTCTATCCAAAGGAGAATTAGGGCAGCAACGGCAGCAAGAGGGGGGCACACCCGATATTGATTTTCAGTTTGATTTTGATTTCAAGATTTGGGGGGTAGCTACCAATGAACTTCAATAACTCGAGACTTGTTGATCACAAACCAATGAAATTTGGAACTTTTGTTCCGTACATGTACCGTTTTGTAATCATAGTAAAATATTTAACAAACTTTTTCAAACTTGAATGAAATTTAGGAATACAATTTACCCTGCGTTTCTTTTTCCTTTCAGTATAGTAAAACTGGGGTTAACAGGGGTTTACATTATTTTTCTTATTTGTGCTCAAAAAATAGATTGTTGGTACTCGTTAGAACCGCCTTGCCGAGGCGGTTCTAACGAGTACCCACAATCTATGTTTTGAGCAGAAATATGAAGAATATCAGAATTTTTTATCTGAAAATTTTCATTTTTTTGGTAAAATTTTCAGTGTATTTGAATAGACATGTTTTCGTAATGAGAAGACTGACCTGCACTGAGTCTTCGCTGTCCGCCTGAGGATGCTTTGGTTCCTTGACTACCCATAGAGTGCTCTGCAAAGACTCTGATCAGCCTGCGCAAATGCGCAGGCTGATCTGAGTCTTTGCAGAGCACATATGCAGTTATGAAGGAGGTCCTTTTTATGCCCCGCCACTAAAAAAGTGGTGGGGTATTATGTTATACCCTCTAAAATTTTGAGTGTCCGTCCGTCCGTCCGTCGGCGCCCCCACCATTCGTCTCCCCGCAACTCCTCCTACAGTTTTAGGCCAATCCTTTCCAAACTTTACAGGCGCTTTTAGGATGGTCTGAAGATATGCATATTGTTTTTTCAGAATCCTGAAATTATTTTTTATCACATTTTTTTCATTTTTAACTTAGACTTTTTTCGAGCCCTAATACTACAGAAATGTATAGGGAGTATGTATCTTCTGCCCGCAACTCCTCCTACAGTTTTAGGCCAATCCTTTTCAAACTTTACAGGCACTTTTAGGATGGTCTGAAGATGTGCATATTGTTTTTTCAGAATCCTGAAATTATTTTTTATCACTTTTTTTTTTATTTTTAACTTAGACTTTTTTCGAGCCCTAATACTACAGAAATGTATAGGGAGTATGTATTTTCTGCCCGCAACTCCTCCTACAGTTTTAGGCCAATCCTTTTCAAACTTTACAGGCGCTTTAAGGATGGTCTGAAGATATGCATATTGTTTTTTCAGAATCCTGAAATTATTTTTTTTCACATTTTTTTCATTTTTAACTTAGACTTTTTTCGAGCCCTAATACTACAGAAATGTATAGGGAGTATGTACCTTCTGCCCGCAACTCCTCCTACAGTTTTAGGCCAATCCTTTTCAAACTTTACAGGCGCTTTTAGGATGGTCTGAAGATATGTGTATTGTTTTTTCAGAATCCAGAAATTATTTTTTTTTCACATTTTTTTCATTTTTAACTTAGACTTTTTTCGGGCCCTAATACTACAGAAATGTATAGGGAGTATGTACCTTCTGCTCGCAACTCCTCCTACAGTTTTAGGCTAATCCTTTTGAAACTTTACAGGCGCTTTTAGGATGGCCTGAAGATATGCATATTGTTTTTTCAGAATCCTGAAATTATTTTTTATTACATTTTTTTCATTTTTAACTTAGACTTTTTTCGAGCCCTAATACTACAGAAATGTATAGGGAGTATGTACCTTGTACGCGCAACTCCTCCTACATTTTCAGGCCGATCCTTTTGAAACTTTCATTATGAAAACATGCCTATTCAAATGTACTGAAAATTTTACCACCTAAAAATGAAAAAACATTCAGATAAAAAATTCTGATATTTTTCATATTTCTGCTCAGAACATAGATTGTGTGTACTCGTTAGAACCGCCTCGATGAGGCGGTTCTAACGAGTACCCACAATCTATGTTTTAAGCAGAAATAAGAAAAATAATGAATACCCCTGTAAACCCCAGTTTTACTATATAAAAGTGGGGTTTAAGGGGGTCAAAATTATATAGGCGTGTTTTCGTGATGACACATGCTTTTAGGATGGTCTGAAGATATGCATATTGTTTTTTTTTCAGAATCCTGAAATTATTTTTATCACTTTTTATTGCATTTTTAACTTAGACTTTTTGGTGTGTGTGTTTTTTTTTTTTTGTTGTTGTTGTTTTGTTTTGAGTTATGAAATAACTGTTTATTGCTTCTCTTCATTTTTTTACTTAGATTGTTTTCAGCCCTTATACTACAGAAGTGCATAGGGAATATGTCCCTGTGTGGCGGGGCATGGTACATGGCTTGCAGTTTTATTTATTATTTCAGGTTGAACAGTTGGCAGACCATACAGGAGAAGAGTCCGTTATTCTCACGGCTTCAGCATTGGATGGCTCCCTGAGTCATCTTGGATCTGAGTCAGGAAAAGTTTTCTTAGATGATCATGATGATATAAAGTCACGGTTTCTTGACTTCTGTCTGAAGAGTAAGTCAGTTGGAACTTAAGATAGTGCAATTTTTTCAACAACAACAAAAAAAAAAAAATATTTTTCCTATTTGTCTACCAAAAAAAGGTAAGAGAAAAGTCCAGGGAGTGCCACAAATCATAAACCGCAGCCCTTCCCAGACACCAAGAGGAAGAGGAAACAGACAAAACCAAACAAGCGCAAATGGAACAAACGTACGAAAAGCACTAAGATTAGTTCTCTCTTCCCCAAGCGAGGTAATCGCAATGCTAAAAGGACTGAAAAACACAAGAACAAAATAACACAAGACATAAAACAAATTGCCTCGTAGAATAAACCACAAAGCAACAAAGAGTAAGACTAACACCAGGACCACCGCCTTAGAACGGTCAGTAGAATAAACCACAGGGGGTCTAAAGCATGTTGTAGGAACTCATTAGAAGTGCTTTTCAGGTGCTTCTAATGAGTGCATGTATTATAACTTAGATTTTTGTGGAGTAATAAGAAAATTGTCTGGATACTATTGGGATAGGTTTATGGAAGTTCACAGGTGGGTTCATTTTATCAAGATATGTGTTGTGAATAAGAATTACAGCTCTCACTTTTCTATGTATGAGGTACCATCCTTTCCTGAAGGGAGACAACTTTTGTGACTTTCTGTTTGCTTTCCTACACATCAAACCCCTTCTGAAAAGGGGACTACATTAAAGGAAAGAATTCACTCCCTGTTAGATTAGAGAAGACCCCTTTCCAAAGAGGACAAAATCAGTTTTGACAGAGATCTCCAATGATATCTCTTTAACGCTTAGTTCTCTGAGTAAAATTTTCAGCAGAGGACATTTTGAATTTTTTTTTTTTATTTTTCACAGAAAACAGGATTTGGCATTTCATGCAAATTGTCTGTAATGAAGACAATTTACATGAAATGACTTATCCTGTTTTCTGGGAAAAATAAGAAAAATATCACCAAGTTGTCATCTGCTGAATCTGCCCATAACGTGGTTAATTTTAAGGTAAAGTATGGTTGGTAATTGTAGAATTAAAAGGAACTTACATTTTACTTAACTTAAGTGCTAGAAAAGGTCATAATGTGGGGACAATTAAGACATTGAATTAAGTGTCAGAAAAAGTCACAATACAAGGACAGTTAACCCTTGCTACGCTTAATAAGTTAGGATGCTGCACTTGCTTATAATTTTCAGCCAATTAGATTACTTGATCCAGGTGATCCAGGTTAATGATACAAATTCACATACTTAATGACAAACAGTGCAGTTCAAGATCAGTTGGCTTCTTCAGAAGCCAACTGATCTAGATCTACACTAATTGCAAAGATGGCATACAAGGGTTCAGCAGGACTAGGGTTAATCAGGCAATGTCAGTACCTGCTCTTTGTTATATTTTGGAAGTTGTTTTATTATGCCCCCAACTTCAAAGAAGTTTGAGGGGCATATTGCTTCTGGGTTGTTCGTCCATCCGTCTGTCCTTCCGTCCGTCTGTCCGTTCGTCACGCTTTTTGATGCATAGCATAACTTTAGAACCGTGAATGCTACTGTTTTGAAATTTCTTATATGGATTCCTCATGAAAAAATAGCTGACACATATTTTTTTTCTTGACAGGATTATGCCCCTTTTCTGAGTTACGGCCCTTCGAAAAAATATAGATGCAATCTTGTCAGCAAAATATCACAAAAACTATTGATGCTAGAGCCTTGAAACCTGATGAATAGACTGGTAGTGACGAGTAGACAACCTGATTAACTTTTGAAGAAATTTTGAAAAATACTTCTTGAGTTATGGCCCTTTGTAGTTTTGGGCATTTTTACCTTGTCAGCAAAATATCTCAAAAACTGTTAGAGCTAGAGCCTTGAAACTTAGTAAATGGATTTGTAGTGATGAGTAGATGACCTGATTAACTTTTGAAGAAATTCTGAAAAATACTTCATGAGTTATGGCCCTTTGTAATTTGGGGCATTTCTACCTTGTCAGCAAAATATCTCAAAAACCATTGGAGCTAGAGCCTTGAAACTTGATGAATAGACTGGTAGCTGACACATATTTTTTTCTTGACAGGATTATGCCCCTTTTCTGAGTTATGGCCCTTTGAAAAAATATAGATGCAATCTTGTCAGCAAAATATCACAAAAACTATTGATGCTAGAGCCTTGAAACTTGATGAATAGACTGGTAGTAATGAGTAGACAACCTGATTAACTTTTGTAAGAACTTTTAAAAAATGCTTCCTGAGTTATGGCCCTTTGTAATTTTGGGCATTTTTACTTTTGTCAGCAAAATATCTCAAAAACTGTTAGAGCTAGAGCCTTGAAACTTAGTAAATAGATTTGTTGTGTTGAGTAGATGGCCTGATTAACTTTTGAAGAAATTCTGAAAAATACTTCATGAGTTATGGCGCTTTGTAATTTGGGGTATTTCTACCTTGTCAGCAAAATATCTCAAAAACCATTGAAGCTAGAGCCTTGAAACTTGATGAATAGACTGGTAGTGATGAGTAGACAACCTGATTAACTTTTGAAGAAATTTTGAAATATATTTCTTGAGTTATGGCCCTTTATACTTTTGGGCATTTTACATTGTCAGCAAAATATCTCAAAAACTGTTAGAGCTAGAGCCTTGAAACTTAGTAAGTGGATTTGTAGTGATGAGTAGATGATCTGATTAACTTTTGAAGAAATTCTGAAAAATACTTCATGAGTTATGGCCCTTTGTAATTTGGGGCATTTCTACCTTGTCAGCAAAATATCTCAAAAACCATTGGAGCTAGAGCCTTAAAACTTGATGAATAGACTGGTAGTGATGAGTAGACAACCTGATTAACTTTTAAAGAAATTTTGAAAAATACTTCTTGAATTATGGCCCTTTGTAATTTTGGGCATTTTTACCTTGTCAGCAAAATGTCTCAAAAACTGTTAGAGCTAGAGCCTTGAATCTTAGTCAATGGATTTGTAGTGATGAGTAGATGACCTGATTAACTTTTGAAGAAATTCTGAAAAATACTTCATGAGTTATGGCCCTTTGTTATTTTAGGCATTTTTACCTTGTCAGCAAAATATCTCAAAAACCATTGGAGCTAAAGCCTTGAAACTTGATGAATAGACTGGTAGTAATGAGTAGACAACCTGATTAACTTTTGAAGATATTTTAAAAAATGCTTCCTGAGTTATGGCCCTTTGTAATTTTGGGCATTTTTACTTTGTCAGCAAAATATCTCAAAAACTGTTAGAGCTAGAGCCTTGAAACTTAGTAAATAGATTTGTTGTGTTGAGTAGATGGCCTGATTAACTTTTGAAGAAATTCTGAAAAATACTTCATGAGTTATGGCGCTTTGTAATTTGGGGTATTTCTACCTTGTCAGCAAAATATCTCAAAAACCGTTGGAGCTAGAGCCTTGAATCCTGATGAATAGACTGGTAGTGATGAGTAGACAACCTGATTAACTTTTGAAGAAATTTTGAAATATATTTCTTGAGTTATGGCCCTTTGTACTTTTGGGCATTCTACCTTGTCAGCAAAATATCTCAAAAACTGTTAGAGCTAGAGCCTTGAAACTTAGTAAGTGGATTTGTAGTGATGAGTAGATGACCTGATTAACTTTTGAAGAAATTCTGAAAAATACTTCATGAGTTATGGCCCTTTGTAATTTTGAGCAATTTTACCTTGTCAGCAAAATGTCTAAAAAACTGTTGGAGCTAGAGCCTTAAAACTTGATGAATAGACTGGTAGTGATGAGTAGACAACCTGATTAATTTTTGAAGAAATTTTGAAAAATACTTCTTGAGTTATGGCCCTTTGTGATTTTGGGCACTTTTATCTTGTCAGCAAAATATCTCAAAAACTGTTAGAGCTAGAGCAATGAAATTTGGTGAATGGATTTGTAATGATGAGTAGACAACCTGATTAACTTTTCAATGAATTTTTAAAAATACTTATTAAGTTATGGCCCTTTGTAATTTTGGGCATTTTTACCTTGTCAGCAAAATATCTCAAAACCTGTTAGAGCTAGAGCCTTGAAACTTAGTCAATGGATTTGTAGTGATGAGTAGATGACCTGATTAACTTTTGAAGAAAGTCTGAAAAATACTTCATGAGTTATGGCCCTTTGCTATTTTGGGCATTTTTACCTTGTCAGCAAAATATCTCAAAAACTGTTAGAGCTAGAGCCATGAAATTTGGTGAATGGATTTGTAATGATGAGTAGACAACCTGATTAACTTTTGAATAAATTTTTAAAAATACTTATTAAGTTATGGCCCTTTGTAATTTTGGGCATTTTATCTTGTCAGCAAAATATCTAAAAAACTGTTAGAGCTAGAGACTTGAAACTTGGTGAATTGATTGGTAATGATGAGTAGATGACCTGATTAACTTTTTTGTAAATTCTGAAAAATATTTCGTAAGTAATGGCCCTTTGTAAATTTGGGCATATTTCCCTTGTCAGCAAAATATCTCAAAAACTATTGAAGCTGTAGCCTTGAAACTTGATGAATAGATTGGTAGCGATGAGTAGAAGACCTGATTATGCCCCCAATTTCGAATGAAATTGATGGGGCATATTATTGTGCCTTTGTTTGTCCGTCCCTTTGTCCGTTCGTCAAGCGTTTTTGTGCATGCCATATCTTAAGAACCCTGCATGCTAGGGTTTTGAAATTTTATTTTTGGCACATATTTTTTTTCTTGTCCGGCATGTTTGTTTAGAGTTATGCCCCTTTGAAAAAAATCAGAATTAAATCTTGTGAGCAAGATATCTCAAAAAGTATTTAAGCTCGGTTCTTGAAATTCGATATTGTGAGTGGGAAAAATATGTAGAATACCTGATTGTATTTTGAGAGAATTCTGTGAAAAAATTGATAAAGTTACAGCCCTTTGCGGTTCTGTGCATTTTGACCATGTCAGCAAGATGTCTCAAAAAGTACTTAAGCTAGGGTCTTGAAATATTATATGCTGATTGGGGATGATGTGGAGATTACCTGATTTGTTTTTTAGAGAATTCCATGAAAAATTGACAGTTATGGCCCTTTGTAGTTCTAGGCTTTTTGACCTTGTCAGCAAGATATCTCAAAAAGTATTTAAGCCAGAGCCTTGATATTTGGTATACTGATTGGGATTGAGGAGGAGATCACCTGATTAAATTTTGAACCAATTAAATGAAATGTTGGAGTTATGGCCCTTTGCAATTTCTGGTTTAGAGTTATTTCCCTTTTAATAAAATAACATTGAAATCTCGTATATTTGTACTGTTGTTACCGTCATGGGCAAGCAGTGTTGGAGTCAAGCAGTGTTAGAGTTAGGCAGTTGGGGGCATAGTGTTTAACAAACACCAGCTCTAGTTCCTATTGAATCAAAATGTTCCATCCTCATTGCATTGTAGGACATCACAGTCAGAAACCAAGAGAAGAACAGAAACATCAGTCATTTTGTGACCCGGTAGGAATGATACAAGCAGTCTCTACTACATCTGCCAACTTCGGGACAGGACAAAGACCCAGGCTATCAGCCTCACCACATGAGAATTTTGATTCTGCCAGTCAGATTGGTGTTTATCCTGTCTCCCTTACAAGAGCTGTACCTTCTTTCATTTCAAGAGGTCGGAATAGAAATAATGGTATCCGGCATGAACCATATTCAACTGCTCATCCTCAAAACACTTCAGTTTCTTCAGATGAACAAAGACTGTTCACCAATCCAAATGAGGCAGAGACATCTGCACCACTGAATAGACCATTAGAAAGTGTGGATATAAGCAACAATCTCATCTTAAACAAAAACATTAAAGTAGAAGCTGCTAGCGAGTTAGAGGAATCAGGAACTCATGAACAGTCCCAGAAGTCTTCCGCAGGACAACTGGAAACTAGTGAATATAGTAGTGATAGTGAATTTACAAAAAGTCATACTGTTGATTCTGTTATTTCTAATACTACAGGAATTCCAAGTGAGCAGTTCAAAAGTGAACCAATTGTGACATCTAATTTAGTGGCTGTGGCTGATATAGGTATCCTTCCAGTGTTAGTAACTGAAAAAGATCCTAATGTCAATATAAAAGTTGAAGCAGTAACAGAGGATGAAATGGACCTCGAAATAATTGGTATAGAGCCAGGTCAATTGTCACAGAGTAGTCAGGCTTTGGAACCACAGACTGGCAACAGAAATGGTACTGAACAAACTGAAGCTATTGGTAGTCAATTAAGTCAGAATGATGGTAAGTTGATAGTTCATCTGTAGGTATTTTACCAGTCTTTGGTCACTGAGATTCTTGATACAAGCTGGTATTACTTCTCATTGCAGTGTTCAATAGAAGAGTGTCCCATTATTGGATTTTACCTGTGTCATTTCGAACAAGCCGTTGAGCTTGACTGCTTCTTCCAGTTAAGTCACAGCACTTTGACTACAGACTATGGTAAGGTTTTCTGAGAAAAATAAGTAGTTGCAGTCATGGTACCAAAGCCGTAATCCAAAATCATAAATCCATAAACGAATGACGAATCAGAATGTTCAGACCAACAGACATGGACCCCAGAACAAAGGGTGTAATCAGAATATTTCAATGTGCTATACGCTAAAAAATTTACCCACAATGCTAAGTGATAGTTTAATGTAAATTCAAACTTTACTTTAGAGTAGATTGTGCTCAGAATTATTCATATAATGTTTCCCAATTACATGTACGTTTGCATAGATTGCTTCCTTAAATTATGGTCAGAAGCATTAATAGAATATTTACTGATACCTTTTGCACTGACTGCTACCTTACATCATGCTCAGAAGTACTCATATAATATTTCCTGATTCCTTTTGCATACACTTGTACCTTACATTGTGCTCAGAAGTATTATTATAATATTTCCTGATTCCTTTTGCAAAGGCGTGTACTTTAGATTATGCTCAGAAGTGTTCATATAATATTTCCTGGTTGCTTTTGCAGAGACTGGTATCTTAGGATTATGGTCAGAAGTATTAATAGGATATTTCTTAATTTCTTTTTTGCTTTTTTCCTATTCTGCAAGCTTAGATTATGCTTAGAATTACATGTATTCATATCAAATTCCCTGAATCCTTTTGCACAGACTAGTACTTTAGATTATGCTCAGAAGTATTCATATAATATTTCCTGATTCCTTTAACATAGACTGGTACCTTAGATTATGCTCGGAAGAATTCATATAATATTTTCTGATTCCTTTTGCACAGATTGGTACCTTAAATTTTGCTCAAAAGTATTTATATGTGTATAGTATTGCCTTATTCCTAATTCCATTTACTAGGCTGATATTTTAAATTATGCTCCAGAGTATTCATATAATATTGCCTGATTCCTTTTGCACAGGCTGCTGCCTTAGGTTAAGCTCAGAAGTATTCATATAATATTTCCTGCTTCTGTTTGTTTTTAAACTGGTACCTTAAATTATGATCTAAAGTATTCATATAATATTTCCGGATTCCTTTTGCATAGATTGATACTTTAAATTATGCTCAAACGTATTTCTGGATCCTTTTTTCAGGTGATCACATAGCTTACAACCCAGATAAATGGAAGATACATAATTTGTTACTGCTGCAAGCATTACTTTATTAATATTTTTAGGATTTTAAAGCAAAGAATGGCCTATTTTTATACATATGAGTCACGTCATGGGAAAAGAGCCAATATAGTATATGCAAACAGCAACTCCAGCAGGCATATAACATTGAAATAATGTCGATTAAACTTGAGGACATTAAATCAACATTGTTTCGATGTTGTGTGCACCCTGGGAAGGTTCAGTATCTTCAGAAGCTATGCTGTTCGCTTTTGTAAGCGACAGGCAAAGAGGAAGCTTCACTCAAAGAACTAGACATGCGGCCTCACTAAGGGGCTGGGCATGCGCACTAAAAGATCAGTTTGATGGAAAGTTCAAAGAATCTGTTTCTCGTGGTGAAGCAAATGATTATGTACAATGTATATGTCTCTTTTTTTCAATTTTTCAGGCGATGTTAGCACCCTATCAAGATTTCCACAAGGTGACGTACATGGGAAACGTACGACGTCATTTTACTGTAGAACATGTGGGAAGACATTTTCCAGTAACTATAACTTAAAAGTACACACACGTATACACACAGGTGACTTCCCGTTCCACTGCAATATATGTGGTAGACGATTTAATCAGAAAGGGAATTTCCAGGCTCATCAGCTTATTCATTCGAAGTAAAATATAAAGGTCAATGGATAGTCCTGAAATATTTTTTATATCATTTAACAAAAGGCAACAACTTTTGCAGACTTTTCCTAGTCTCTTTGAAGCCTTTTGAAAACAGTGCTACTTTTAAAAGAGAGAATTAGCTCCCAAAAGGGAGCAAATTCTTTCCTTTAAGAGTAGCACCATTTTCAAACGACTATAGGAGCTAATTATTTTCTTTTATGTAACATTTCTTCAGAAACATGACAAATATTTCCAAACAAGAGTTACTTCCCTTTGAGGGTTATCCTTTCTCATTAAGGTATTCAACAAAATAAATCTCAAGGAAGCTATTTGTGTTGTTTTGTTAATAAATAAGAATTAGGAATATTATGGTATAGGTCAACAAACTGACCTGTCGCTTTACCTTTAGATTATAATTATTTATAAGTATAAGTTTACAGTAATAACCTTATTGGGACAGACAGGCCTTTGTAAACAGTGTTGACCCAGGTCAGACACTGGAGAATGAGGCATCAAATCAGGGTCAACTCTCATCCAGTACTACTTTAGACACGTCAAGAGCTAGTAAAATGGGCTATTTTAAATTTCAGGACAAGTATGGTAAGGAGTTTAGGTGTTCAAATACTTAAGGTAAATATGGTATGGTACCTTTAGAGGTAAGCGACGCTATTTCACATGAAATGCTGGACTTAGCTTACTACTGTGCTTAAAGCTTACAGTGGGCGTATCCTTATGACTATTGAATTTAACCATCAAAGCGACAGGTCAGTTTGGTTAGGTCAGTTTGGTCGCTCTGTATAAAGGTAAGACCAAAGACAAATGTATTTTATGGTCTATATTAGGGTTGAAAAGAATAGGTAAGACCAAAGACATATGTATTTTACGTCCTTGATTAGACTTAAATCATAGATTGAGAAATAAAAATTCATACAAAAGTGTAAAAAGAGCTATCTTACTTGTGGACATTGAGAAGAATAAAGGCATTGTCACAAAAAAAAAAAACAAAAAAAAAACATTAAAGCGACTTGAATGGTATACTTGGCAGAATTTCCACCAATGGAAACAACTTGTGTTGCACAGGTCCTTCCCGAAAAAAGGATTTACTATAAAACGAACACATTTGATCCAAATGAGAGTAAAAATGACATTAATCTCTATATTTGAAAGTTGAAAGCTGAAAGTTATTGGATTGTTGATCAAGGAAGATACACTGATGAATATATGAAATGCTACTACACACTTGTGTCAGGCTGCATATTGAAAGAGTGAATAAAAGTGATTAAATTAAGCCCTTCTACAATATGTTCAACCTGTACAGTGTACAATGGGGATTCAGCTGCCCATTTTGCTTTCTGTTTTACTACAAGTGATTAAGAGTAGCACTGGACCCAGGGTGAAGTTAGTCAGCTGTAAAAGTGCTTTAACCTCCTCCTTCGCCCCCCCCCCCCCCCCTCCCCCCACCCCCTTCACACGCCCACCCTCCATGTGGTTTTATTCTCCTGACCCGTTTTAAGACGGTGGTCCCGGTGTTAGTCTTACTCTTTGTTGCTTTTTGGTTTATTCTATGAGGTGATTTGTTTTAAGTCTTGCTTTGTTTTATTTTGTTCTTGTGTTTTTCAGTCCTTTTAGCATTGCGATTACCTTGCATGGGGAAGAGAGAGCTAATCTTGGTCATACGTTTGTTCGATTTGCACTTGTTTGGTTTTGTGTGTTTCCTCTTCCTCTTTATGTTTGGGAAGGGCTGCAGCTTGTGATTGTGGCACTGCCTGGACTTTTCTCTTACTTTTTTTTTTTCATTTTATCTGGATATAAAGTCAGTCTATATTCTCTATATAGAGGTGTTCCTTACTGGAAACTCATACAGATCAACGAACAAACGTTGAACTGCAGACTGCTGTTTATGGCTATTCTTATACGAAAAGTTTGAAAAACGGTCAAGTATTATTACTTTCATGCCGCCGAACAGTTTACAAAAACTAGCCGAAAACCAACTTTACGAAACAAACAAGCCACAACATCAGAAAACGTGTGCGCTCAGCCAAGATTCATGCAGTCTGATCAGAATCGTCACTGGCTGCATGCATTTTTGATATCCAAAGATAAGAAGTTTTTTAATGTGGACAAAGAAGATTCTGGTCAGACTGTATGGATGCACAGGCTGCTTTGCATCTTCGTTGGGTGCACAGGTATGTTTTCTTAACACTGCAGTCTCAAACGACAGTAACACTACCAGGATTCACAATTAGTATAGAAGATGTCCAGGAATTGACGATACCTGCATTGATTCACTGGTTCCTGGTTTTCCAGTTGCATGTACCTGTAAAAGCCAATAACCAGTAATGCAAGCAAATTATAATTGTTCTTCTGTCATTACTGACAATGACCAATCTTAATCAAATGCGTGAAGTGCTACTGTTGGTGTGTTCAAAGATGGTCGATTAGAGGTAGTATGACAGTTACATAAAGGAAATCCTCATTTATATTTGCAAAATTTTGAAAATGTTCAAACATATTTTAAATGTTAATATATTGTTGAAACGACTGAAGTTCTCCATTTAAAATAAAATATTTCTATCTTTTGAAAATGAAAATCAAATAGTACACTAGAAATTCCCGTTTGCATAGCGACAGTTAATAATTTGTGCAACGATCAAGGCTAAAAAGGTAAGAGAAAAGTCCAGAGAGTGCCACAATCACAAGATTAGCTCTCTCTTCCCCAAGTGAGGTAATCGCAATGCTAAAAGGCCTGAAAAATACAATAACAAAATAACACAAGGCAAGACTTAAAACAAATCGCCTCGTAGAATAAACCACAAAGCAACAAAAAGTAAGACTAATACCGGGACAACCGCCTTAGAACGGTCAGTAGAATGAACCACCGGGGGTTTAAAGCATTTTTTACGGCCAGCCAACTTCACTCTGGGTCCCGATGCTTCTAAACCCTTTGCCAAAATTAGTGACAATAAAATCCTCAAGATTTTTATTTTCAAAACAATCTACTAATAATATCCTTCAAAAATTGACAGGATTTTATGACTGTTATATGTAATTAAAATGCAAAATATTCAGGATTAATATAGGGATCAAACATGGTTTTTCATGCATTAACATTCGCCAGCTCCCGAAGGCCGCGGTTTTCAACACCTCCCAAGGGACCTGGCGAATGTTAATGCATTGAAAAAACATGTTCGATCGCTATTATTGCATAAAAACGGAAAACATTTGCTACATTTCGCGTTATTTCTTGCACTATTTTGTTTCGCCTTTTCACTGATGTCTCGCGAACGTAATTTCCACGGACTATATGCTCGTTCTAGGGCAGGCAGTACACATGTCGTGACGGCAGCAATTCTGTGGCCCCGGTACGAGCATATTGAATGTTGCGTAGCCGTGCATTAACAGCGCGTGAATTGCCTTGTTAATACACGGCTTTTCACCGGTTAATGCACGGCTGTTAATAACGTGCGACACTGCTTTGTATGCAATAATAATGGTTGATTTTCTACAAACGATAACGAAAAATCCCATAATTACACCCCACCCCCTAACAAGGAAGGCGAAACATTTTTGACAGGGTTACTTCCCCAGAAAATGCACACGACTCGTTATAACTCAAATTACTGCTCAAGTCAAAGTACATGTAAATAAACAGCTATATTGGTTTAGTTTTTCATATTTCTGTCACATTTGAACTCCTTTTATCTCAAACTATTGTTATCTCGAACGAATAATTCTTGTCCCTTAAATTTTAAGAGTCGACTATATTCTGTCCCAATAGGGTCCCAGTCATCTGTACTTGGCTTTCAGAAAGAGACTGAAATATTCAGAAGTAGGGATTATTTGGAAAAATACGTGTGTGCAATTGGGTTTGGGCACAAATTCGCTAAATATTAGTTACGGCTCTTCCCCTACAAGATGACACCAACAAATTATAGTCATATGATAATGAGATAATAATACCTCTAAGACAATATGGCTGTGGTTTCTTCTAGCTAATAGTTATAATAACTGAGAGCTGATAAATAAACAATAAGTAAATACTTATAACCGTCGGATGGACTTTCTCAAATTATGAACAGATCTCCAGTGTTACTGAGATGATGCATACAATACGAAAACATGCCTATTCAAATATACTGAAAATTTTACATCAAAAAATGAAAATTTTCAGATAAAAAATTCTGTTATTTTTCATATTTCTGCTCAAAACATAGATTCATGGTACTCGTTAGAATCGCCTTGACGAGGCGGTTCTAACGAGTCCCACAATCTATGTTTTTGAACAGAAATAAGAAAAATAATGTATACCCCTGAAAACCCCAGTTTGATGGTGACTCTTTTATAACATTGGTTATAGAATTGTAGCTATGTCTCTCCTGGACTATATTCTGAAGAGCGCTAAGACCTGTAGATTTCATTCAATGATTTTGACAGGTGTGTGCATCTTGGGATTATTACAAATATTCATTTTCCCACTGGCTACCGTATAGTGGAATGCCCGGAGTCTACAGACGATGGCAGACTACAGCATGACGGCCCTAGATCCCTGGGTGTATGTTTTTAACCTGCTTTTAAACTCATTTAACTATTCAACTTGTCGTCTTTCATTCGCTGCTACTGTCATAGCCTATTATAGATGTGTAAATATGTATATAGGTATATAGAGTGCATAACTGATAAGTCTTACTGATTCGGCCCTTTTAGCCTAGTTAATGTGTGCTCGTTTTGTGATCCCAGGGACCTGGGTTGGATCCCCGGTCTAGATACTCGACCGGATCTTTCTTTACAGATTTGTTTACTCCAATACAGCGATATCCGGTGCCAAGATGATTGCCGTTGAGGTCTACTGGCGAAGCAAAGGCTGCGGAGTCAAAAAGAACCTGGACGTTATATTAATTAAATTCCTAAACATTTAATACAAATGTTTTATTGTAGGATGGTGGAAGAAGTAGAAAGGCCAATGGATGTATAAATATGCATACAGGCATATAGAGTGCATACTGACCAATCTACTGGTCCTTACCTTTTAGCTTGGTTTTTGTGTACTCGCTTTGTGACCCAAGGGTCCTGTACTCGATCCCCTGTCGGGACACTCGACTGGGTGTTTCATTATAGATCTGTCTCCTCTAGCACATCCTTATTAACATGCTTTGCTTTCAACTTTTTCTTAACAGCCTTTAACACTTCACAAGCTTATCTGCTTGAACTGTCCGCGAGGGCTATGGCAGTATGTAAGAAAGAAACTTCCTTGCATTCTAGATAAATTTAAGCTGCAACGTGAGAAAACATATCATTGAAGACTCAAATCAGATGGCGCATCCGTACACTCTGAGCAGAGTCTTTGTTGTTCACATGAAGAAACTTTGCATCATTGGCTATCCAAATTGCGCCCAATGAAGATTCAGCTCAGACTGTGCGAATGCGCAGGCTGATCTGAATCTTCACTGGGAGTACATATCCGAAGGGATGTTTTCTGATGTTGCGGCTCGTTTCATTCCATTTAGGTAAATTTCCCAGGTTTCTGTTTATTGTACTAGATATGTTCTACTTTCTGGACAAAATGTATTGTACATCAGTTTTCCTTCACAGTCCGTCACCAGATTTAGAAATGTGTTCTTTAAAGGACATACATTTAAAGATGAATGAAAACTCGTACAGGCCTCGGCTTAATGAAGCATGATAATTATTCTTTATAGAGTTGAACAATTTTCCTGAACAACATTGCTTTTGCAACTGGAACGTTCCTTTCGCACTTCAGCTATACCGGAACGTTCTTTTCACACTTCAGCTATATGTTGTTGTTGTTATTGGAGGGCTCCCGGCTATACAGGCTCAACAGCTGAATGAAAGCTGAATGCATTAAGTTCAATGGGCTTAAAATCACGTTATTAGCATAAACTTGTTTTTGTTTTGTTTTTTCAGTTTCAAAATAAATCAGCAGCCATTTAAACCGGTATAAAATCCTCACTGCACATGTATATCTTGCAGAATCACCACAACTGAAACACAAGTGTCTCTATTTATCCTCTCGTCTATAACACTACACGCGCGCGTGGACACAGTTTATGTTATTACATAGCTACAGATAAGAGGGGGTGTCCACATAATATTTTTCTTATTTCTCCATAAAAACACATGCTGTGGTACTCATTAGAAGCGCCTCGCCGAGGTGCTTTTAATGAGTACCCGCAACATATGTTTTCGTGAAGAAATAAGAAAGATATCAGCATTTTTTGGATGAAAAAAGCGCCTTATCTGTTGCTATGGTTAAGCGAACATCATGAATGTTGATCCACGAGGTATTTATAGCAGTAATTTGAATTAGCGTTTGTTAACAGCAACATATATACATAATGCAGGAATACCTGTAAATACAATACAATACATAAGGACCAGTCCACGCAAAAATGCGTGCACAATACTGGTTAACCTCTTAGAGGACTAAGTCTGCCCAGTAAACGTGTGGTTAGGTAAACTAACCGCGCTCGACATGACTCCATTGGGTTGACTGGGCCGTAAAACCTCAACACAAACAATGCCATATGCGAACAGCAAGGGCGCAGATCAGCCTGCGCAGTCCGATCAGCGCCACCGCCTGTCGCTCCTGTCCGGTCGCAAATCTCCGAATACACACCCTCGGCCGGCGCGGCCCGTGCAGTGCAATTGTTGGAGTATGATAGTAATAAGAATGTCAACATGAACTCATTGTGATAACAACTGTTCCTTTCACTGTACCAGAGGTGCTGCCAAGTAGGAATAGAGTACCCGGTGACAATCCAGGGACAACCCCTCCCAACCCACCACAAGAACACATCAAGCAACATCTTTCAGATCACAAGATTTTAGTTGAGGCTCAGCATGGCTACTAAAATAGTAGGTCATGCGAGGCCCGAATGGTCCAGTACATTCATGATTTGCAGGAAAACCTAGACGGAGCCCAAAGTAGTGGTCACAAACAATCTCATTATTGTGTACTTTGTCAATGCCTTCGATAAGGTACCCCAAAGGCGACTGATCTATAAACTTTTATGATATCTGAAATGTTATCCTACAGTGGATCTCTGCCTGGCTATCTAGACGAACACAAAAAGTTGTTCTTGACGGTGTTTGTTCAGACCCTGTCCCGGTGTTATCTGGTGTTCCCCATGGTTCTGTGCTAGGACCCATATTGTTCTTGACCTTTATTAACCCTTGTCCTGCTGAATAAATTAAGATGCCACGCCCACTTCTAATTTTCAGCCAATTAGATTACTTGATACGGATCGTTACTATTAATTCACATTCACTCTACACTGTTTGCCAAGGCAGGGTATATCCGGGCTCAGCAGGACAAGAGTTAATGACCTGTCAGACAACATGAATTCAATAATCCGCCTTTTCGCCGATGACTGTGTTCTTTACAGAAATATTAGACGGTCTCAAGACCAATAGATACTCCAAGATGTTTTAGATAAATTGGCACTTTGGGAAGAGGCATGGCTCATGAAATTCAGTGTTGCCAAATATCACTCTGGGAGTGGCTAGGTGCCCCCACCCGCATCCCCACCCCACACCCAAAACAGATTATTCATGGTTATACATTACATAGCCAAGTTTTAGAGAACGTATCTTCAGCCAAATACTTTGACGTTAAAATCACGGATGACCTCGAGTGGGGTCAGCACATCAATGAAATTACTATCAGAGTCACGTTGGAGAAGTGCTTAAAGAACTCCAATGGGCAGATCTGCAAGAAAGACGACACAAGGCTTCTCGGTCTCTATTCTACAAAATTCATAACAATCTTGCTTTTGTATATAAGAATAGGTACCTGTCTGGGGCCTGTGGAGGGAGCAGGAGAACCAGGTCCCATCCCTTTCAGTATCACCGTCCGAACGCTTAAGAATTCCTTTTTTCCCCGGGAAAGTTACAATTTGGAATGACCTTACAACCGAAACTGTCTCTTCAGAGACAGTGGATAGGTTATGGTTGGCAGGGACTAGGCATGGATTGCCTACCCCTTACGTCTTGTCAATAGTTTTAATCTGCTCGTGGCTTTGTCACAAATTCATTTTTTTTTTTTTTTTTTTTTTTTTTTGTGATGACTTAATGTGTCATACCACAAACCTGCCATCATGATCATAGTTGACCGAGAGCAATATCGAGAGAAGGAAAGAAACACATGCTGCGGACATCCACCAGAAACGCCTCGCCAAGGCGTCTCCAATGAACACCCACAGAACACGCCCCCACGTCGAACCAGAGAAGACCCCCGCCCCCTCCGCAGAACCGCCACCCCACCCAACAACTCCTCTGCTTTACAGAACCCCATGGCTTATTTTCAGGCAGGTAAACCGAAAATCTCGCTTCGCCTTTGATGCAGTACAAAGCATATTCTTAGACCAGTTCTCAACATAACCCAGACCTTCGTACCGGTCTCCCTATTTGCCGGCAAGAGCCGGTAAGAGGTGACAAGAGCCGACAAGAGGTGACAAGAAGGTCTTTGACGCATTTACGTTGTACGTAATGTAAAATATTATATCTTTTTGCCCATGTTTGAATTCCTTACACCCGCACCTCCCCCGCCAGGATGCTGATGCAGCTAAGAATAAGGCAAAGTCTATGGAATTGTTTATTCGTAAACCGGTACTCAAGTATTAGCAGAATGATGTAGATCTATTTTAGATTTTTTTTTTTGTCAGAGATAAATTTGCTTCTAACAGTATTAGATGAGAAAATATATGTTTTCGAAAAAGAGTTTTCATAAAATACAGATTCCTGGAACCCCGTTATACCCACTAACATGGCATTGATGCTTCATCACATTTTCTTGTCGGTAAATTCTTAAAATCAAACCGGGCCGACAAGAGAATATTTATATACTAAATAGTTTCTGATTGCTAATGTATCTTTTTGATTTATAATATAATGGTAAATGGTTAGAGGAAACGACTTGCATGAAAATGAATCTAAGATAGTGTTATAGTTAGGGGCCAGGGCCAAGAATGTCAGTGTATAGAAGAATCAGATTTTCTTGTCGGTAATTCTATAGGTGTTCCCACGGACAAAAGAACACGATACGTATACTGAATAGTTTCCGATGGTCTATTATATCTCATTGATTCATAAAATTCTGAAAAAAAAAATTGTAATAGGAAACAACTTATGTGAACATATTTGGAAGAAAATATTATATATGTAGGTTTAGGACCTAGTATGACAGTGTAATTCTAACAGTGTGGATGTCCTCCCTGACAAGAGCATAATATTTGATAGATCTGAAGAAAAGCCTTTGTCTAAAGCACGTTTTGTCTAAACCATGTTTTGACAAATAAAATAAAAGAATAGTTTATAAGAAGCTGTTTTCCATTTCTCATAAGATGCAATAATATACTCGAAGAAATTAAAAGAAAGCTTCTTGTCACCATAAAACTTCTCTTCTTCTTGTCGGCTGTTATCGGTCGGGTATAAAAGCCAAGTCCGATCCGATGCGCCGATCATTTTTCAGCCGATCATAAATTTTATTTTTGCCATTATATCTAAACTATGATTCAAACGGCTTGTATCTCAGTTTCATATGATTATATAATAAAATTGTTATTTACAGCATTGATATTATCAAAATCATTGTTCTAATTTTTGATTGACAATGATTGTTTCTGATTGCAGGGGTATAAAAGCCAAGCTTGTATTGTTATCTCAGTTATGCCCATTTATTAGCCTAGCTACTAGGCCAATATATAAGTATGTTTGTCACTTTTTGTTTACTTATTATTTTTTTTTTTTTTTCATTTACATTCTACTTTTTGATTCAATGTTTAGCTAGTCTATGGATGAACTTTTCTTCTGTGGTTGTCTCTGAAATATCCAGACCATATTATCTGTAGACTAGCCACAGAGCCCTATAAGCCAAAAAATAAAAATGTATATTTCTAAGCCTTGGGCAAGGCTACCCATTTATAGGACAAACTTAGTTTGAAATGCTGAAATTTATGTTCTATATACATTATGATTCACATGTTTCAGTAAGATCAGTTGTTTTCCCAGTTTGTTCACTACATTAGACGCATGCAAACGTCAGATCCGATCCGTTCACCACATTAGACGACATGCAAACTATAACGTTACTTACAATTTAGCGTCCTGAAATGAGATGAATTAAAGGGGCGAAACTTTCTGACAGCGGAAGACTGTGTTTTAAAAATATTTAAATATATATCTTATATAATTATCAGTATTATTATTTCTCATTTTCGTCTTCTTTTCCCTTCTTCTCTTGGTAATAGTAGCAATTGTTAAAACACATTTGTTTCCTTGCCTGTATCTATTTTTGGAACAGTATGCGTGCAAGAGAGAGTGAGAGAGGGAAGATAAAGAGATAGAGAGAGAGAGAGAGAGCGCGATAAAATGGCTTGTCTATGACATAATTTTCATATATTAGAAAGAAGTTAGGTTCTAGTGATCAATCATTCCCTGAGACAGAGCTGGTCACTATATTATGCCCCTAGAAAACTGAAAAGGGCTTCGAAATCAAATCCAAAAGCAGTGAAAAAAAAGATAATTCTTTATTGATCATCTAATTGATCATCAATTAACCAATGTATGATCATATAAAACTCAGATACTGGACATTTGAATCATAATTAAGATTTAACGGGAAAAATAAATTTTATGATCGGCGGATCGGATCAGACTTGGCTTTTATATACCCGACCGCTGTTATCACCTCTTACCGGCTCTTGTCGACAATAGGGAGACCCTTTCGCCCCTTTGGGACTTTCGTTGTTATGTCCCTTAGAGAATCTTCAAACCGAGGTTCCATCTTTCAAACAAAAAGAAAACTAGAGTTCAAACAAGAACCATATTTGATACTGATCTATATTCTAACTGACATTTAGTGCAGCTGTTAAATTAAATCACAGTTTACGCAACAGTAGAGACACATTGTTGCGTTAATGCATATTGGAGCAGAATTTTGTAGAAGAAATCAGGCGATTGGAAATCAGGGGAGGTAATTACTAATTAGAGTACACATCCCCCATTCCCTAATATGTCAACAATGATAACGGCGAAAATTTCAAATAAGGGCTGTAATATTAGAGGAAATCTTGTTAACTTCATACGTATTTGGTCCCATTTGATTAGGTGCCTGATGATTAACTTTCTAAATATTGGCAGCATTCCTGGCTTTTGAGTATCCCTTGGAGTTTGGGCTATGCTGTCGGGGACATAAGGGCCCTGGTACTGTCATGGAAGGCAGATTGGTATGACTCATGCAACAACAAACAAATAAAAGGCAGCTCTCGATGAGTTATCAACAGCAATACGTTTGTTCGCGGAGAATAGCAAGCAAAACCATCACAATTCGCCTATATTTAGACTTACTTTGCGTCTTTTCCGCACTGGTAAACAGCGCAGCCGGAACAAGGCTACAAATTTAGAAACGGCTTTTCCGAAAATTTGGACTAAAAATATGTTTTCTTCTCATTTGAAAAATTGCTTTTGTTGTCATGACAAACATAAGTTACTAAATTCGAATAGATTTAAATTTGCGTTCTGTGCATAATTGTTATTTATTTATTTAATTTCACTCGGTAACTCCCGGAAGTATTGAGGTGTTTTCAGACGATACACATTCTTAGCAAAATAATAATTTAAGATTTTAAGACGTGAATATTTTAAAATAATAATCATATAATTTCACCGAATATTTTCGGGTGTCGCAGAAGAAAGTTTACTTATACAAACATCAATTAATCAACTCAGCACGCGTGACAAATACACACAGTAATCACGCAGCCATCAAAAGGGTGCTGCGACGCTTGACACCAAGGTCAATAAAACTCCCGCAAGCGGAAAGTGGGACGTCCTTAAAGCTCATTCAACACAGATAGCGAATTTCCAATAAGTAGGCGTGGCAAACATCTTACAACTCGTTAAAAGTGGGCGGGCTTTTTGACAATTTTTGGACATCTCGGGTATCGATTTCGACGGACAAAAGAAATTTCGGAAGTCCGCGGTACGTCTTCGAAGTTCAGTTTGGACGTCCGGTGGCAACAGAGCGTAAATGAGAATCCTCGGAAGGAAATTTTACGCATACAAAAGCAAAAATAGGCGTAAAAATACGCTGGATTCGGCGTTTCCGAGAACTCTGCATCGGCTCCAACAGTCTTTCCTTCCAAGAGACCAGGAAGCATCCGCTGGCCTGGGAAGACAAAGAATGGAGGAACTGATGACCCCAGGGCATTACCAGCACCAATTACTGTCACAAGCTCGCTTGTTTCTGCAATGACCATTTGTGGCTGGTAATACTTTCCAGCTACTACATTTGGAGGTCTTGTTTCTGTGTTGATACCCTTTTCATCAATATTGTATATTAAATGCGGTTTGTCTTTAAGAGGGTACTTAGTGATAATATGTTCAAGCTCAGAAAAATACTTGTTAATGGATTCTTCAGATGCACAGCGAGCTCGTTGTTCTGATAAACTGGAAGGTTTAACAACATGAAGTTCTGGCCACCTACTCATAAAGCTATAAAACCACTGCATTGAGAAAGGCTTGTCAGTCTTCCTCCGCTTCCCTATAGAGCAACAGCAAAGTCAGAGGCCATTTCGAGGACTTCTGCACGGGTATACCCATAACCAACGGCGGCCAACTCCTTGATGTGGGCAACTAACTTGGACTCTTCAAGCTGACATAAAACAGGCTCTGGACCAGGCTTTGTACAATCCACAGACACCCTGTTGTCTACTCTGTCTTGTAGTGTTGTCAAAGGAACAGCATGTTCTCTGGCAGCCCTGTATACTGGAATACCATTTTCCTTCACTGCTTTATAAGCTCTTACCAATGCTGAAGGAGAATAGCACTTTCTCTTGGCCCTTCCAACAGCTGGTGTAAGCTGAAAAATAAGAGAAGAGCACATTCACACACTGTCCATCATAAGAACCCATGGCATGAATGTACCTCCGTACATAGAAAATTCAACAGAGATATCCCGTTATGATAATCTATTTTTAGCATCAGTGATGTAGTAAGCAGACGACACTGTGTCAGTAGATGTTGTGTTTACACAAAGTTGACATGCAGTCATATTTTATTGGCAAAATAAAGTCACAAGTGAAAATGGAATAATTAGAAGGTGTTACAAAGAACAAGTAAGATTACCTTTATTCTAAGCATTCTGTTTGGAGCTTGTTTACACTAAAGTCAGAAAATTATTTCAGCTGTCAAAATACAGGTACACGTGAAGTATGACATCGGTGTTTACAAACTCTCGCGACATTACGAAAGCTATCGGAAACATATGACTATCGAAAACATATGATGCCACGATACCAGTTGACTGTCAATGAGAATTCAAACTCGGACTACTTTACCTCAGCATTTGGTATGTTTTGAATGATGTCTTCAAGCAGTTACAAGAAATTCTGTCATTTTCGTATCTTCCCAGCCTTTACAAATTTTTAGTGCATATTTAGGATGTTTCTCATGTTATTGTCCACCCCAAGTACATTGTTCAAAATTAATACCAAAAGCAAAACAAGCTTGCATTTACTTATTTTGTTTTACAGAACCATCAGTCATACCAACTTCTGTGCGGGCTTTTTCATTTTAGAACTTGACATTTTGTTATAAATTGTTAAGGATACCCTCTTGAAAATTAGGAAAATTTTGCATATTTCACATTTTTGCCCCAGAAAATGTTAGAAATAATATTTTGCAAACAAATAAGTAATAAAGATTATTATTTTAGCCAGATTTTACTTGTAAACTTACTTTTCTACGGTCATTCTCTCCCTTCCGCTGATTCAAGAAGGGCAGTTGTCAGTTTCTGGCGAAAGAATGTGCACAATACTGGTTAACCGCTTGGAGGACTAAGCCTGCCCAGTAAACGTGTGGTTAGGTAAACTGACCGCGCTCGACATGACCCCATTGGGTTGACTGGGCCGTAAAACCTCAACACAACAACTTTGAAGTGTTGGCTATTTTCCTGTACTAGTATTGAAGGGTGGACGATAACATGAGAATGGACGATAATATGAGAATAAGGGATACCTGTCCTACTTATTGTTTATGTCACACTTATATCTTTACCCATACTTCTACCTATCTGTACTCTCTTTTATTTCATCTTCTTGAGTTACCATAAGAAGTCAAACCCATGAATAATGGTCAACTCTGACTGATCAACATACCGATGTAGATAATGCTACTTCTACTGGCACAGTGGCTCAGTGGTAGAGCAACCACTTTGTAACTGGAGGTTGCAGGTTTGATCCCTGGCCGGGTCATACCAAAGACTGTAAAAATGGTACTAGCTGCTTTCGCTTGGCGCTCAGCATTAAGAAAGTATATGTAGAACTAGAACTGGTCAGCTCAGTGTCAGTGTCAGTATAACATGACTGGGTGGAATATTGTGTCAAAGTGTCTGGGGCATGATATTTCAGTGAGGCAGCACTCTAAAAGTGAGCATTGAGCTCCTTGCCATGTCCAAACACCGTCACGGTATGACTGAAAGATTGTTGAAAGCGATGTTAAGCCCAAATCAAACAAACAATAATGCTACTTCTACTCATAGATAATGCTTCTTCTGTCAGAATCTGAATTTTTGCTGGTGATATGTTTAATGATATTCATTCACCAGGACCTATGATAAGGGAAGTTAGTCCCTATCTCTCACCAAAGAGGTAAACCTAGCCACTTATCCTCTGCACCTTCAGCAGAGGTAATAATCGAATCTGGAAGGGCATTCCAATCTCTGATTGTTGGTGGAAAGAGTGAGCCCTTGCAAATGTCAGTTCTTGCAGCTGAGGTCTGAGAAGTCAATGAGTGATGATTTCCACTGCATCTAATTGGTGGGATAAGATCATCTGTTGTAATGCTGGCAGCACCCTTTAGACCTTTGTACAAAAGAATCAATCTACTGTCTTCCTTTTCTTGAGAGACTCCCATTTTAGTTTTTCCAGTATTCCACTCGTACTCCTAGTTTCAAAGCAGTAATTGCTAGTTACAAACCTAGTAGCCCTATTCAGAACTTTTTCAGTTCCTTGTTGAAGAACCATGCATTGGAGGTCCCAAACACAGCTGCCATATTCCAAAACAGGGCGAACAAGTACCCTATATGCTGCCTCTTTTACATCTTGAGGACATAGGTAAAGATTTCGTCTCAGGGAAACATGGAACTTCTACTCACTAGCAATTACTGCTTTGAAAGTGGGAGATGGTGCAGAGGATGGTGTGGCAAGGCTTACCTGTCTGGTGAGAGCTAGGATCTAACTACCAATATGACAGGTCCTTGTGAATGAATGTCATTAGATGACAGCCTTTTCATTAAAAAAAGGTAAGAGAAAAGTCCAGGGAGTGCCATAATCACAAACCGCAGCCCTTCCCAGACCTCAAGAGGAAGAGGAAACCGACAAATCTAAACAAGCACAAATCGAACAAACGTACAAAAAGCGCTAAGATTAGCTCTCTCTTCCCCAAGCGAGGTAATCGCAATACTAAAAGGACTGAAAAACACAAGAACAAAATGACACATGAAAAACATACAACAAATCGCCTCGTAGAATAAACCACAAAGCAACAAAGAATAAGACTAACACCGGGACCACCGCCTTAGAACGGTCAGTAGAGTAAACCACCGGGGGGGTTTAAAGCACTTTTACAGCTAGCTAACTTCACCCTGGGTCCCAATGCTACTCTTAATACAGAAACACATAAAAATTCGGTTCGCATAAAGGCTCCCAACTCAGACAATGCATCAAAGCGAAAACACAAAAATCAAATTAATCACTATAATAAACAAAGACGAGTACTCATGGCTAATTCTGCTGTATGCCAGAGTAAATGAAAACCAATAGTTGAACCACAGCGGGCCAAGCCAAAGACATATCGTTAAGTTTTGAAGTAGGAGGCTAAAATCTGTAAGTAGAGGGCAGATGCTTTAGAGATTTGTAAAAGAGAGCCTTTTCATTAAGTTTTGAAGTAGGAGGCTAAAATCTGTAAGTAGAGGGCAGAAGCTATAGAGATTTGCAAAAGATCGCTTAGAAAGGCTTAAAAGTTGAAGGCCATGCTGGGAGAATAGAAGGAGATTTAGCCTCCTGCCTCCTCTTAATGAAAAGGCTGAAAGATCATTTAAAAAGGCTTAAAAGTAGAAGGCCATGCAGGGAAAGTAGAGGGCAATTTAGCCTCTTGCCTCCACTTAATGGAAAGGCTGGACATATCACCAGTAAAATTCTGTTTCTGTTGCTTGGGGTCAGGTCAACTGCTAACGTTTTTTTTTTTTTTTTTTTTAAAGTTATTTTTGCATTCTATTATAATTTGAACACTTATCTTCATCATAAATATTCTGGCAAAAGAATGTGCACAATACTGGTTAACCACTTATTAAGCCTGCCTAGTAAACGTGTGGTTAGGTAAACTGACCGCGCTCGATATGACCCCATTGGGTTGACTGGGCTGTAAAACCTCAACACACAAAAAAAAATCATCATAATACATGTTTAGAAACTTGCAGACAAGGTTTAAAAAAAAAAAGAAGTCTTTTACTATCAAGGCTCAGATATGTAAAGATATCACTCTTTTTGAAAATGGAAGTAGACATCCATGTAGAAACAATGAAGCATGCACAACACAAAATGCAGCTACAACTTACCCATCTCCATCTATCAGATATATTTGCCTTCACAATGCAGGTTACGCTACCATAGCAACAGATAAAGCACTTTCTGCTGATATCTTTCTTATTTCTCTACAAAAACATATGTTGTGGGTACTAATGAGTACACAACGTATGTTTTCGTTGACCGAGGCGCTTCTAATGAGTACCCACAACATATGTTTTCGTTGAGAAATACGAAAAATATTATGTGGATACCCCCTCTTATCTGTAGCTATGCGCTACTTTATGATATTGTAATACAGCTGAGAAATTATGCTCAAAACAACTCTTCCAGGTCATATCTGCGCTCAGTCTGAAGTTCAAAGCGTATTCCCGGTTGCAATACATTCTGTTCATTTAACAGGATAAAGTGGGTAACCAGTCCAGATGGGCTTTGTTTTTTTTTGATGGAATCAAACGAATGCTATCAATCATTTACGGATTTCAATTTCAAATTTGAATTCACGAGCAGGCAGCATCATTTGTGATCATGTGGAAGGCGACTGACTGTGTTTACCTCGCTTGGGGAAGAGAGATCTAATCTTAGTGCTTTTTGTATGTTTGTTCGATTTGTTCTTGTTTGGTTTTGTCAGTTTCCTCTTCCTCTTGGTGTCTGGGAAGGGTTGCGGTTTGTGATTGTGGCACTCCCGGACTTTTCTCTTACCTTTTTCTGTGGTGAGTTGTTTGTCATTTATACACTGTTCAAATCTGAAATTTGATAAGACAATATTTTTCTTATTTCTCCACAAAAACATTTGTTGTGGGTACTCATTAAAAGTGCCTCGGGGAGGCACTTCTAAAGAATACCACAGCATATGTTTTTGCAAAGAAATACTGTATTTGACCTAATTACCACACTGTGCACTTATTTTTTTCAAAATTACTGGGAACACTCATTTGTGGTAAATATGTATCTACATACTAAGGATACACTATAAAAAAGATCAGAAAAAGACTTATTTGATGATGATTATGTGATTTTTTTTTCTGATTTTTTTTATAAAGGCATATATTAAGGATACTCATTTGAATTGCATCAAGAAGTTGATGCAGTTCAAATGGGTACATGCAACAAATGCCTTTATAAAGAAGTAGACAAAAAGTATACTGGCCATAATCTGAACGACTACGTAATTGCTTGACTGTGCGCTTATAAGGGTATGTGGGGTAATTAGGTCGAATAAGGTAAGAATAATATGTACCCTTTTCGGTTGGAAATCTGAAACTATGGTACCCAACTTATCTGTGACTGTACATCTGTTTCAGAATTCATTTGTTAGACAAAGCCAAGACACTACTTCAAAACAAAGAGACTGGCCAACATAGTTGACAAAACGGTAGAAAGATGCATGCGGCAGATTTAGAGGTTATCAAAGAGGTCCCAGGATATAAAGTCATCCTTAAAGCCGTATTGAAGAATCTGATACAACAAATGGTAAGGCCTAAAATAAAAAGTGTGTGTTTCGGGTTACGGTAAATTTCTAAAATTTCGAACACATTTCATACATTTTTGTTGGCCTAAATTATGTGTTTTATGCAATTGTTTCATAAAATACTAAGTGGAATGGCAAACAGTTTAGACTCTGATCAGATTTGCCATTTTGTCAGAAACTTTGGTGCCAAAATGGCCCTCGTCTCCTAGGCCAAACAGAAAAAAAGTTCTTTCAGATAACCCTATCCTCCTATCTAATTCTTCTGTTGAAACCTAGCATTTTTTTTTTCATCAACAACAACAGTAGACATTAAAATTTAGTTCTTTTGTGAGGGGTGGGTGAAGAATGCTTATGCTAATGTATTTACCTTAAATATAAGGACATGTTTTAATGGAGGAACAAGAAACATATCAGTTGAAAAAATGCCTAATCTGGAGCTATGCTTATTTCTTGCTATTTTTTAAATCAAATTTCACTTTTATTCACCACAAATCTAATATATGACACAAGTAGACAACTTAGTATTTCATTTTTGACAGCTTGCCTAATAAAATAAAAAAAAAAAAAAAAAAAATGAGAAAAAAATATATTCTTAAAAAAAGAATTTTCTGATTAGTTGACTTGAAAATTCTTTTTGGATCATCAGTCACAAAAAGCAAAAGAGACTGATGATTGTTTATAATCAGTCATCAGGACAATACAATGCTACTCAATACTCATTAGAGTACCCTCAGTGTATGCATTCATGAAGAAATAAGAAAACATGTATCTGGATATCCCTTGCAGGGCTCCAGCAAGGATTTGAGGGCAGAGAGGTGCTGGGTAGGGCACTTTTTGCGCAGTTATACAAGAATGAGGGCACTGTGTGTCATGTGATGTGCCTATTAGCGAGCACAGTGAGCTCTACGGTAGAGAATATGATCAAGGAAAAGTAACATACAACGATATGTACTTTCAGCAGAAATCACTCTGACCAATATTTTCTTCCCAGAAGTTGTCATCGGAAGATGGCAGGACTGGGTGGACTTGATTATACCGCTAGTCACAAAATTGGGGTCTCACTAATAAGCGTCACGAAGTGACAAGAAACACGTGTCAATTTGTGTCTCAAACATATTTTGCTGATTATTTTTATTGTTGATTTAAATATATTTTTATATACTGATATTCATTCTTTAATGATGCTGTGAAGGACTTTTACAGATAGGTCTGTGCTGTGCTCGCATTTAGGCTAAGTCTATTTTCATATTATCAAAGCATGTTACAAAATATAATCCTGTTCCACAATAACGCCTCAAACTAGAATACACATATAACTGACTTTTAAAGCTAAGCACTCTGGATAAAAAATTTCATCAGATGACACACTGAAATATTTTTTATTTTTCCCAGGAAATTTACTTGCAATGTCAAATTCTGTTTTCTGGGAAAATATAAAAAACATCATTAATTAGTCATCTGCTGAATTAGCCCAGAGAGTGGTAAAGGTTAAATATTGATTTTTTTTTTTTTAATTTTGGTCCAATTTTCATGAAATTTTTACCAAAATGTAGGGTTTGATGTCTGGAGTTGAAATAAGGCAGATGGCAGCTTTAAAAGGACAGAGGGGCAGCAGAAATGGGCAAAAGGTGTGGCCAGCCCCTCTGTATAGGGCTAGCTGGAGCACTGCCTCATCTATACATAGGCCTAGATAAGAGTGGGTATCAGGTTAATATTTTTCTTATGTTGTGGGTACTCATTAGAAGCACCTCGGTGAGGCGCTTCTGATGAGTACCACAACGTATGTTTTTGTGGAGAACCAAGAAAAATATCAATACTTTTGGATTGAAAAAGGCACCTTAACTAGAGCTATGTCTATAGAGCTATGAGCTGAGAATTTTTGTTTCAGGTTGAACAGTTAGCAGATCATACAGGAGAAGAGTCAGTTATTCTCACGGCTTCAGTGTACGATGGTTCCCTGAGTCACCTTGGATCTGAGTCAGGAAAAGTTTTCTTAGAAGATCATGACGATATAAAGTCACAGTTTCTTGGCTTCTGTCTGAAGAGTAAGTCAAGTGTAACTTGAGAAAGGGCAATTTTTTCTACAAAAATACAATGTATTTACACTTGTCATACTGAATAAACTAAAGGGGAACACAACCTTAAAAAGTATTGTGCTTTAAAGTAAAGTTCAGAACTTTACAAACAATGAATTTTGACACAAATTTGATCAAAATCGGTGGAAAATTATGTAAGTTATGAAGAACTGAATTTTTAAACATTTGTGGAATGGGTGCCGCCATTTTGAATATTTAATGAGATTTCATAAAAATTAAAATTCGTTTCATAAGAGTAGTTATTCTCATAAAGTTGGTTAATTTTGGGGGAAATGATTGCTTGTCACTAGAATTAAAAGATTATAAAAAAAAAATCTATATCAAAATTATTCTTAAAAACCCTTTATAATTTGGTTTTGCATATTTAATTTGGGCTGTGTGATGTCACAAAGCCTACAATATGGTGGCATCCATGACAGCTATTTTAAGTATATTCAAACCACCATAACTTTCTTATTTCTAGGCCAAATTCAAAAACTCTAGCATCAAAATAAATGGTTTGTTAAGCACTTTACTAGATATACTTACAACTTTTATTGCATTCCCCTTTAAGGTGCCATGCCCACTTCCAATATTTAGCCAGTCAGATTACTTGATCCAATTTGTTGATATAAGTTCACATACTGAATGACAAACAGTGCAGATTTTTAGAAGCCAACTGATCTGGAACTACACTGTTTGCAAAGGCAGGGTATATCTGGGTTCAGAAGGACAAGGGTTAATATTTTTCTACTTCCCTACCTAAACTTATGTTGTGGGTACTTATTAGAACTGCCTCCCAGGGACACTTGTAATGAGTAATTCTTTTTAGAGTTGATCCCTTTTTGCTTTCTTTGGGAGCAAATTCTGTCTTTTTAGAGTAGACCACATTTTTGCTTCCTTTGGGAGCAAATTCTTCCCTTTTAGAGCAGACCTCTTTTTCAGAAGAGTTAAAATCAGTTATGACAGAGTTGCCTCCCCTGATAATGTATCCTTTCACTTTAAGGTAGAATTGAAGAGAAAAAGTCACAATGTGGGTACAGTTATAAAGATAACGAATATTTAATTGAGCACCACTTAACCCTTAAAGCGCCGAGCAAAATTTGTAGCAGACGACATTCTAAATTACATTTTTTTTTTATTTTTCAGAGAAAACAAGTCTTGACATTTCATGTGAATCATCTGCCAAGCAGATGATTCATGTGAAATGTCAAGACTTGTTTTCTCTGAACAATAAAAAAAAATTAAAAAATTGTCGTCTGCTGCAGTTGTGATTGGCGCTTTAAGGGTTAATGTCAATGGAAAATTGTACAAATGTTATTGAGCAATATATGTACACATTTTGCTGGCCTCTGTGGGTCAGCTGAATGGGCATCCAACTGGTGGTCAGAAGGTTGCAGGTTTGGCCTCCACGGGGTCGCTTTCTTTCATGGAGATTGATCATGAAATATTTTTTGTGGTCATTCTCTCCCTTCTGATGATTTAAGAAGGGCAGTTTCAGTTTCTGGTGAAAGAATGTGCACATTACTGGTTAACAGCTTAGAGGACTAAGCCTGCCCAGTAAAAGTGTGGTTAGGTAAACTGGTTGCACCCGACATGACCCCATTGTGTTGACTGGGCCGTAAAACCTCAACACAAACAAATGTACATATTTCATCAGGCAAAAAAACTGTCTGACATATTTTCAGCAATATTTTGCTCTCCAAAGCTTGCAAGAACTTAAATAAATTATTTCAAAGAATTCTACCCAATACACTACAACCCCTTTATAATACGGTTTGTTATAAAACAGTTTTGGATATAACACGGTCAAAAGATGGACCCCAAAAATGTACAGATTATGTTATTATGTATAGATTAATTATGTTAAAGTTTTGTGTCAAAGTTGTTTTTTTCAGATCTCTTCATTTCTAGAGGCTAGCATGGATTTACTTTATATTTGGCATGATCATATATTCATAATTGGTCCAAAATTTTATTCACAGCTATCCCCTCCCCTGCGTATAACCTGGCGGGCAATGTCACAGACTTAGAAATTTATGTTAAAGTTTTGCGTCTAAGTTTTTAATATCTCTTAATTTTTAAATCCTTGCATGCATCTTCTTTATATTTGGCATGATTATAGATATTTGTCCAAAATTTGATTCAGCGCTATCCCCACCCCATGACCTAGAGGTCAAGGTCACAGACTTAGAAATTTCATCTTAAAGTTGTACCTTAAAGTTCTTAAGATCTTGTACTTTCCCAGCTAGTTTTCAGATCATACTATTCATTTAGGTCATATTTGTATACAGATCACTATGGAAGATGTTTTTCATCCAAAATTATATCCAGTGCCATGTCTATCTCCCTCCCTCATAGGTCATAGTCTTAATTTTTTTTTATTGTCCCCCGCCTTTTCGAAGAAAAGCGAGGGGATATAGTATTTGGCTTTTCGTGGTGCGTGATTCGTGGTGCGTGGTTCCGAGTTTATAGTAGGTACCTTGTGAGCGCAATTTCTCCTACAGTTTTTAACTAATCCTTCTGAAATTTTACAGGTGTCTTCATCATGGTCTGAAGATGTGCATGTGCTTTTTACAGAATCCTTTGATTATTTTTTTTTTTCACTTTTTTCACATTTTTAACTTAGACATTAACTTAGACATTTTTTGCATGGTTCCAAGTCAGTAGTAGGTACCATGTGAGCACAACTCCTCGTACAGTTTTATACCGATCTTTTTGAAACTTTACAGGTGTTTTAATCATGGTTTGAAGATGTGCATGTGCTTTTTACAGAATCCTTAAATCATTTTTTTCACTTTTTAAACATTTTTAACTGAGACATTTTTTGCATGATTCTGAGTCAGAAGCAAGTACCTTGTGATCACAACTCCTCCTACAGTTTTATACTGATCCTTCTGAAACTTCACAGGTGTCTTAATCATGGTCTGAAGATATGCATGTGCTTTTTACAGACTCTTAAAATAACTTCTATACTTTTTTTTCAAATTTTTAACTTAAACCTTTTCATTCTTCAATACTATGAAAATGTATATAAAGTAGGTACCTTGTGAGCGCAACTCCTCCAACAGTTTTAAACTGATCTTTCTGAAATTTTACATGTGATTTTATTATGATCCGGAGATATGCACATGCTTTTAACAGAACTCTTCAATTATTTTTTTCATTTTTTTTCACATTTTTATACCCCCGACATATGAAGTATGTGGGGGTATATAGTTTTCGCTTTTCCGTTCGTTCGTACGTACGTTCGTTAGTTCGTTTTTTCATTCATTCATTCGTCTTTCCGTCACAGGGTCGAAGTTTTTGTGTTAAAGTTTATAAGACCTCATATTTTGAAGACCCTTTGATGGATTTCATTCATATTTGGCATGATGGTAGATATAGGTCTAAGGTTTTTATCTGCACCATCCCCACCCCAGGGATGACCTTGGAGTCAAGGTCACGGACTTAGAATTTTCATAAAAAAGTCAAAGTTTTTTGTGTTTAAGTTTATATAGCTGTATCATCAAGACCTTTGAGGAATTTCATTTATATTTGACCTGTTGGTAGATATTGGCCTAGAGTCTTACTCAGCATGATCCCCACCCCGGATGTGACCGAGGTCAAGATCACAAACTTAGAATTTTCATATAAAAGTAAAAATTTTTGCGTTTATGTTTATATAGCCATATCATCAAGACCATTTGTTAAATTTTATTATCCCCTAATTGAAAGGCTGAGCAGATATAGCTATCAGCAAGGAATTTGTTCGTCTGTCCATCCATCCGTTGAAGCATTATTCGTTCATACTTTATTTTTGTCTGAGGGTCAAAGTTTTTACGTTAAAGTTTATAAGACCTTATATTATGTAAACCCTTTGATGGATTTCATTCATGTTTGGCCTGATGGTAAATATAGGGCTTAAGTTTTTATCAGCACCGACCCTATCCCGGGGAATAACCTTGGGGTCAAGGTCACAGACTTAGAATTTTCATAAATAAGTCAAAATTTTTGAATTTATGTTTATATAGCTATACCATCAAGACCCTTTGAGGAATTTCATTTATATTTTACATGTTGGTAGATGTAGGTCTAGAGTTTGACTCAGCATCATCCCCATCCCGGGGTATGACCTTGAGGTCAAGGTCACAGACTTAGAAATTTCATATAAAAGTAAAAAAAAAGTTGCATCTAAGTTTGTATAGCTATATTATGAAGACCCTTTTGTTGGTTTCATTAATATTAAGCATGATGTTATATATAGGTATAAAGTTTTTCTCGGCACCATCCCCAAGCTGGGGCATGGCTTTTAAGTCAAGGTCAGAGACTTTTCATACAAATGTCATTTTTAGCTCGCCGAAGTACAAGGAGAGCTATTGTAGTCACCCCGGTCGTCCGCGTTTGCGTTCCCGTTCCCGTCACACTGCGTTAAAGTTTTTCAAATGCTTATATCTCAACAGTCACTCCTCACAGAGGCATCAAATTTGGAACTTAGGTACCTTGGAGGGTCTTCTGAGATTCCAAGAGAATAAACACCTGGGTTCATGCCCCTGGGTGGGGCTAGGGGTCAGAATCTAGGACACCTTTGTAATACTGTGTTAAAGTTTTCCAAATTCTTATGACTTTCACTCCTCATAGAGCATTCATATTTAGAATTTGGGTACCTGGAGGAGTCTTCTGAGATTCCAAAAGAACATACCCCTGGGTTCATACCTCAGGGTGGGCCTTGGAGTGGGGCTAGGGGTCAAAATCTAGGACACATTTGTAAAATCTTATATGCCTACAGGTTATAGACACAACTGGCTATACATCAGCTAACTATGTGACATCGGTTTAAGTGTAAGAGAGTGAAGGTCATGGTGACCTACATTTTACGGTCCAGGTCACCTAGATTTCACGGTCCAGTGATTTTGCCTTATATCTTGAATACTATTTGTTGGATAAATGTCACACCTGGGATATTACTTCCATGTGACCCAATGAATGACACTTACTATATCTAGGTCATTGTGACCTATATTTCATGGTTCAGTGATTTTGCCTTATATCTTGAATACTATTTGTTGGATAAATGTCACACCTGGGATATTAGTTCCTTATGACCCGATTATTGACGTCAAAATATATCTCTGTTGGTGTGACCTATATTTCATGGTTCAGTGATTTTGCCTTATATCTTGAATACTATTTGTTGGATAAATGTCACACCTGGGATATTAGTTCCTTGTGACCCGATTATTGACGTCAAAATATATCTCTGTTGGTGTGACCTATATTTCATGGTTCAGTGATTTTGCCTTATATCTTGAATACTATTTGTTGGATAAATGTCACACCTGGGATATTAGTTCCTTGTGACCCGATTATTGACGTCAAAATATATCTCTGTTGGTGTGACCTATATTTCATGGTTCAGTGATTTTGCCTTATATCTTGAATACTATTTGTTGGATAAATGTCACACCTGGGATATTAGTTCCATGTGACCCAATGAATGACCACTTACTATATCTAGGTCATTGTGACCTATATTTCATGCTTCAGTGCTTTTGCCTTTTATTTTTATTACTATTTCATGGAGAATTGTCATACCTGGATTATTATATCTATGTGACAAAATGATTTACATACAAATACATCTAGGTCAGTGTGACCTATATTATATGGTTGAATGATTTCGCCATATAACTTGAAAATTATTACATAGAAACATGTCATACCCATTTGACTTAATCATTCTAGGACACTGTGACCTATATTTCATGGTTCACTGATTTTCCGTTATAAAGGAAGACAGTGTGATGCAGAAATATCATACCTGGATTATAATTTCCTTCTGACCCGAAGATTGTCCTCAATATAGTTCAGTTTGACCTATATTTCACGGTTCACAGAACATTGCAAAACATTAACTGCTCCAAGGATAATTACTTTAAACAGAGCAAGAACTCATGATGGGTTTGTGTTTTATTATTATTATACATTTTGAATTTCTTAATGATAAAAATGTTACAATATAAAATGTACCCAGCAGGCGAGCTATGCTGTCCTACGACAGCTCTTGTTGCTTATATTATAAAGGCTGATTGATTTCTTTGGTATATGGTGATAGTTACAGGGCTAAAGTTTTATTTAGCTCAATCCCTGCACCTGTGCCTGACTTTTGAGGTCAAGGGCTTCATATTATGTGTGATTGAATTTTTTTCAATGTTATAATATAATACAGTCGACTCTCGTTATCTCGAACTTCACGGGACCTGATAAAAATGTTCGAGTTATCAGTAGTTCGAGACAACCAAATTGTGATGTCATAGGTATGACGACTGTTCGCCTCTCTGTTCGCCAAAATGTGCTTGGAAGGCACATGTATATGGCAATTTAAATAATTTACGCATACTTCAGTTTGCATTGTTACTGTTTGTTTTAGGAGATGCAATGGTTTTCTTGAAATAATATCATCAATAAATGTTAATAATAATAAATTTCAAACGTCTCTTGTTGTCTTTTAATACTCCTGCAAATCTGGATTTTCATATGAGCTATATATAAATAACTGGTTTCCGGGTTGTGTTAGCTATACGTTATGAACTGGTTTGGATTAGCTCCCTTCGCATAGACGACTCGATAAAGAGTTGACTGGTTTCCGCTTTTGCATAAAACGCTTACAATGTTAAGCGGCAGCTGTAAGTTAGTTTGGATTATCTCCCCTGGCATAAACGAACGGTCTCAGCGCGGCAAACTGTAGATCCTGCAGAGAAAGCTCGTTATGAACCGTCTCATCTGGACCTACACTATTTGTGCGGGTATCCGTACCAGTCTGCAGGGTCGGAAGGGTTAACATCGGTACCCACATGTGATTCGTCTATTTGAGGCCGTGCACGACAACTCATATTAGAAGACTGTGCGACTGTCAAAGACTCGGATCAGCCTCCACGCCCACGAATTTTCCATTATAGGCATGAACCTTATCTTGGCTTACCAAAGAGTACCGCTTGACCAAAGAGTAACAAGCGAAGATTCAGACTTAGCTAGCCTGATCAATACAGGCTGATCTGAGTCGGAACCTGTCGCGCACTGACTTTTCTTGAAGACGCTTTATCATACAGACGGACAGTAATCAATAGTGAAGGGCATATCTAAACAATAAATTAAAGAAATTTCGTTGATTAATCTTCCATAACACTATTCTGGGCCGCTTTTAATCTTACAAATCAATGACACAAGACGGTGTTGAGCGCCGCGTGTCAAACCCGACTCGACACGCATGTGATTTCATAATTACGGATTTTAGACATTGTTTGTGTTGTTTGTAATTACCTGGACAAAGGGGAAAATTAAAATATTGATTTATTTATCAATGGCCTATTATGATTTTCATTAACTGAGAGACCGGCGGCGCAGCATCTTACATTTTTTTCCCGCTTCGTCATGGTCCGAGTTCGAGATACGCAGTAGTAAAAACTGTGAAAAATATATTCAGGGACTGAAAATGATGGACGAGATAGCCATAGTGTCGACATAAAAGTAGTTCGACATACGCGAAGCTGAAATACAATAAATACATAGGGAAAATAATCGGGACTTAGAAATCAGTTCGACATAAGTGATAGGATCAAGATAAGAGGGGTCGAGATTACGAGAGTCAACTTTATAACATATAGCATACAACTGCCATCTCCATAGTCAAAGCTACGTACTTTGTGCTCTTTAAAAAGTGGCGGTAGCGCTGGTCGGGGGTATACGTGCCCCACTGGGCACTTTGTCTAGTTAACTTAGACTTGTTAGCTTCAGTCTTTTTCCTGCTTCAATACTTAGGAAAGTGATACAGGACCAATGGTCCTCTGGTTAACTTACTCATTTTTAACAACTCAAATAAAAATAAGGTGGGGGACATAAATTCCCTATGGAATTTGCTTGTTTGATTGACAAGCACGAGTTCAGGCAAGCAGTCCTGTCAGGACTTGTTTATCTTAAGCTTTATTTTCAGCTGCAGTTATCTTTATGGACACCATTTTGGACCATATACTATCTACAGTAAAAGAAAAATCATATCTCATTCAGAAAAAAAAATGTTTACCTACCTGCCTACCCAAAATTGATGGGTAGGAGCACAACAAACAAAGAATATTTTAAGGATGGCCTTAAGGGGATAGCCGGCCTCAGTGGCTCAGTTTGATGCTGGTCCGACTTGTGATCAGGAGGTTGCCGGTTCAACCCCTGCCAGGTTGGCACTATTCTTTCGTGGAGATTGATCATGAAATGTTTTATACAGTCAGTCTCTCCCTTCCGCACAAGTACTGTTTAACCGCTTAGAGGACTAAGCCTGCCTAGTAAAAGTGTGGTTAGGTAAACTGACCACGCTCGGCATGACCCCATTGGGTTGACTGGGCCGTAAAACCTCAACACAAACAAAACAAACAAATAAGCTGTCTGAATATTGAGGGTGAATACAATATACGTTCACTCATTAACTCTTTCCCGGCTACTGGTGACTTTTGTTGTCTGCTGATAAACTTTACAGACAATTTGGACCCAGATCAAGTCTGGCCTGATCTGGATCCAAATTGTTTGACATTTTTATGGTGTTCCTGAAAGATTTTTTTGAAAAGGTTAATTTTGAAAAAAAAAATCCACAGACGACAAAAAAGCATGCAAAATTACCCAGCATGCAAAGAGTTATGCACCTTATTGCATTGTAGGACATCAGAAATCAAGAGAAGATGTTCAAAAACAGCATTCGTTTTCTGACCCGGAAGGAATGATACAGACAGCCTCCGCTTCACCTGCCAACTTCAGGACAAGATGCAGACCCAGGTTATCAACCTCACCACACGAGAATTATGTATCAGCCTCACCACATGAGAATTTTGATTCTGCCAGTCAGATTGGTGTTCATCCTGTCTCCCTTAGAAGAGTTGGTTCTATCATTTCAAGAGGTCGAAATAGAAGTACTGGTATCCGGCATGAACCATATACAACTGTTCGAAATACTTCACTTTCTTCAGATGAACAAAGACCATTCACCAATCCAGATCAGACAGAGATATCTGTACCATTGAAAGGACCATTAGAAAGTGTGGATAAAAGCAACAGTCTCAGTTTAAACAAAAACATTAAAATAGAAGCTTCTGGTGAGTTAGATGTATCCGGAACTGATGAACTGCCCCAGAAATCTCCCTCAGGACAAGTGGAAACTAGTGAATATAGTAGTGATAGTGAATTTACAAAAAGCCATAATGTTGATTCTGTTATTTCTAATGCTACAGGAATTCCAAGTGAGCAGTTTAAAAGTGAACCAAATGCAACATCTAATTCTGTGGCTGTGGCTGCTACAGGTATTCTTCCAGCATTAGCACCTGAAAAGGATGCTAATGTCAGTGTAAAAGTTGAACCAGTAACAGAGGATGAAATGGACCTTGAAATAATAGGTGTAGAGCCAGGTCAGTTGTCACAGAATATTCAGGCTTGGGTACCACAGGCAGGTAACCAAAGTGGTGCTGAAGAAACTGAAGCTATGGGTAGTCAGCTAGGTCAGAATGATGGTAAGTTGATCATTCACTTTGTAGATATTTTACCAGTCTTTGGTCACTGAGGTTGGGGATACAAGCTAGTATTACATTGTACTTCTGGGCCCAGTTGTTCAAAACTAATGATGTTGTTAGTTAATGTTAAAACTTTAATCATTATTCATTAAATACGGCATATACACTAAAATTTTTGCTGAAAAAATGTGAGTAGCTTTTGCCTTTGCAAAAGCTACTCACATTTTTTCAGCAAAAATAGGTACCTGTGAATTAGATATTGTTCTTACTTGAACAGTTAACATTTTGACCACTAACAAGCTTGTTTAAGCTAACAATGCTTTAAACAACTGGGCCCTGATCGCAGTACTCAATTGATACATTCAATCTGTACCACTCTGGGCAAATTCACATGACAAAAATTAATGATATTTTTCCCAGAAAAATTTCCTAATCTTCCCAGAAAAATATTTCAAAATGTTATTAACTGAAATTTTTACCTAGTATGCAAAGCATTAAGAAGACACTGATGTGATCAAGACTGTAAATATTGCCCTGCAAATTAAGGGAGTATATAGGAGTCATATTGCATGATCGGACAGGCTCCATATCTCAGTCAGCAGCATGTCTGCAGATCCAGGAATTCCAAGTTTGAATCCCAGCTCAGCCACATAACTTTTGTGGAGATTGATAATGAAATAATTTCTACGGACATTCTCCCCTTCCCCTGATTCAATAAAGCCAGTAAGTGCACAAGTACAGTTTAACCACTTAGAGAACTAAGTCTACCCAGGAAAAAGTGTAAGTTAACCAACATAACCTTAACCCTTGTCATGCTGAACCTGGATATACCCTGCCTTTGCAAACAGTGTAGATCCAGATCAGTTGGCTTCTGTTGAAGCCAACTGATCTGGATCTGCACTGTTTGCCATTAAGTATATGAATTTATACAGTAGCAGCAATCAGGATCAAGCAATTTGATTGGCTGAAAATTCAAAGTGGGCATGGCATCTTAATTTATTCAGCATGACAAGGGTTAACAGTGTTGACTGGACTTAAAAACTCAAACTCAAACAAACTTATTTCTCCACGAAAACATGTTGTGGGCACTTCTAATGAGTATGGTAAATGTTCTAAAATTTCGTACACCAAAGTGTCTGACAAAATGGCTTATGCAAACTGTGCACACCAGATTGGACTGCTCTGATCAGGGTCAACACTGTTTGCAATTTCCACTGAGTATTTTCAGAAAGAATTACATAAAAAGCAAAATTTAGGCCAAAAAAGTATGGAATAAAGTGTTTGAAATTTAAGTACATTTACCATACCAAAACATATATTTTCATGGAGAAATAAGAAAAATAAATACATGTATTCTGGATTCTCCCCTCATCTGGAACTGTGCATAGAGTCCTCTTTGTTGGTGACTAAAGGCTGGTAGTATAGGTCTAGATAAGAGTGGGTATCAGATAAATATTTTTCTTATATCACTACAAAAACACATGTTGTGGGTAATCGTTAGAAGTGCCTTGAGGAGGCGCTTCTGTTGAGTATCCACAACATATTTTTTTGTTGAGAAATAAGAAAAATAAAGATACTTTTTGGTTGAAAAAAAAACAACACCACCTTATTAAGAACTATGCTTGTAGACAATGCAACAAACCAATGTATACACTACAACTTCTTTATAACATGGTTCATTATAACACAGTTTTGGATATAACACAGTTCAAAGATGGATCCCAAAAATGTATAGATTATATTGAAAAATGACCATAAATGGTCATTTTTCAATATAATCCCTAAAAATGTATAGATTATAATCTATACATTTTTGTTTGGATATAACACAGTTGTTTAACTAACATGGTTCGTTATAACACAGTTTTGGATATAACACAGTTCAAAGATGGATCCCAAAAATGTATAGATTATATTGAAAAATGACCATAAATGGTCATTTTTGAATATAATCTATACATTTTTGATTGGATATAACACGGTTGTTTAACTAACACAGTTTATGCTATGGACCCCAACAATAGTGTTATAAAGAGGTTGTGGTGTATGTTGCTTTGTAAAAAGAAATCCATATACATGTACAGGGATATTCCTTGCCCCAAATGACAGTATTTACTCTAAATATTGGGACACCGTAACTTCAAACCCTTGTCATGCTGAATGAATTAAGATGCCATGCCTATTTCTAATTTACATCCAATCTGATTACTTGATTCAATTAAGATGCCATGCCCATTTCTACTTTTCAGCCAATCAGATTACTTGATTCAGATTGTTGATATAAATTCACATACTTAATGGCAAACAGTGCAGATCCAGATCAGTTGGCTTCTTCAGAAGCCAACTGATCTGGATCTACATTGTTTGCAAAGGCAGGACATATCCAGGTTCAGCAGGACTAGGGTTAAATTACAAGTCCTAAAGTATGAACAACACCATTATACTACCTTGTTGATGCTACTGAAAACTACTGGGTTAGTGGTCAACTGTGTAGACTTTGACCAGTGGCTTCTCAGTATGGCCTGTCTGTCCCAGTACTTAGGGTAAATACCGACGACTGGCCCAGAAAATTGGTTAGGCCAAATAAAATTATATGTGTGTTTCAGGTTACTTTGAATCTGGGGTGGGTAAACAGTGCTCCAGCTAGGATTTTAGGGCAGAGGGGTGCCAGGTAGGGCACTTTCAGCGCGGTCATACAAGAATGAGAGCAGCATGTGTCATGTGATATGCTAAGTATCATGACATGTTACAAAATATAATCCCATTCCACAATAAATGCCTCAGACTAGAATACACATAAAACTGACCTTTACACATTGATAACTTTTTAAATTTTTGTCCGATTTTCATGAAATTTTCAGCAAAATGTAGGGTTTTATGTCTGGAGTTGAAATAAGGCAGAGGGCAGCTTCAGAAGGGCAGAGGGATGGCAGGAAAGGGCAAGAGGGGTGACCTGCCCCTCTACATAGAGCTAGCTGGAGCACTGGTAGATTCGAAACTATTTTTATTTTGTTAAAAAATTTTAAGTTGGGTTAATATGAAAATAATATGACTGAACAGGGAATTCCCACATAAAATTCTTAAAAAAACTCCTGGATTGGTGGTATAAAAATAGGCATGATGATGATGGTTGAGTAACCTGAAAAACACACTTTTTTTATTTGCTGCCTTATTGACTAATAGTACATGCATTTATACACTAAAAAAAGGTTTTGGTGGGCCACTGAATGTTGTGAAAGTGTTTTGAAAAATTTTGATGGGACACCAGAAACTTACATTGTAGATACATTTATTACATGTATTGAAAAAAACAAAACAATAATAATAATTTGAACAGCTTGTATACGAGGCTCTGCCAAAGCTTGGATTTGGCATTTATGTCACAAAAAATGGCATATATGTATTTGCCTAAAGAATGCTTGCATATATATGTACATCATTCAACTATTGTCTCGGCTTACAGGTTTATGTAAAGAAATGATATACATGTTTTTGTACACTGTTTTGTTGCAGAAGGAAAGTCTTTTTTTCTATAAATCTGTGTTTACTGAACATTAAGTCACATAAGGAATACTGAACATGAGAATCCCAGACTACAGTAAACATTCATTGTTAAGGTCAGTAAACATTCACTGATTTATCAATTTAGAGTAATTGTTCCAAAATTTCGCACACAAGCTTTTCTGACAAAATGGCGTATGCAAACAGTGAAGACCCAGGTAGGTGCAATCAGATCAGGGTCTGTACTGTATGCCATTATAATAGATTAGTGTTTTATTAACCCTTGTCATTCTGAATAAATTAAGATGCCATGCCCATTCTAATATTCAGCCAATCAGATTACTTGATCCAGATTCTTGCTATAATTTCACAAACTTAATGACAAACAGTACAGATCCAGATCAGTTGGCTTCTTCAGAAGCCAACTGATCTGGAGCTATACTGTTTGCAAAGCAGCGTATATCCGGGTTCAGCATGACAAGGGTTAAAGAAATTTTATGCCAAAAAACAACATTAAAAACAATTACTGAGATTTTGCATGTAACAGGAATTTGAAATCGCAGGACATTTGCTTTCATAGCTCCAGATAAGGCACTTTTTCAACCAAAAAATGGTAATATTTTTTCCACTTTTAAAAAAACTTATACTGTGCGTACTCATTAGAAGTACCTCACTGAGGCACTTCTAATGAGTACCCACAACATACATTTTTATGTTGAACTAAGAAACATATGATGCGGATGGAGTACCCCCTCTTATTTGGTGCTTTGTACTGTACAGATATATACAGCATAAAACAGGAAGTGTGAACTCCAGTTACCATGATTATTATCCCCGCACTTTTCGAAGAAAAAACGGGGATATATTATGATACCCTGGTCCATCCGTCCGTCTGTAATGTCACACCATTTCTCCTAGACCATTTAAGCTAGAATCTCAAAATGTTCACAGGGGATAGCCCTATCGTTGAGGACTGGAGGAACACATTCCGAATTTTGATGTAACCCCGGGGGGCAGAGCCCGGGGGTGGGGGTGTGTGGCCCTGAAGGGTCCAAAATCTATTTTGTATAAACATAGTCATGTTGCATATCAAATCGAAGGTAATGAAGAGTAGAAGACAGTGGTGCAAAAAGTTTGCCCCCGGGGCATGTCTGGGGGTCATTAAAGGTCAAAAAGTAGGATTTTTGGGTCCTTTTTTGTTGATTGTCACACAACTCCTCTTTGGCTTTTTGAGCTAGAACCATGAAACTGTCACAGGTAATAGCCCTATGGATAAGGACTGGAGGAACACATTCGGAATTTTGATGTAACCCCTGGGGGCAGAGCCAGGGGGGTGTGGCTCTGAAGGGTCCAAAATCCATTTTGTACAAACATAGTCATGTTGCATCTCAAATCAAAGGTAATGAAGAGTAGAATACAGTGGTGCAAAAATTTTGCCCCGGGGGGGAACATGTCTGAGGATCACTAGAGGTCAAAAAGTTTGATTTCGGGTCCTTTTTTTTTTAATGTCACACAACTCCTCTTAGGTTTTGTAAGCTAGAACCTTGAAACTGTCACAGGTAATAGCCGGATGGATGAGGACTGAAGGAACGCATTCGGAATTTTGATGTGCACAGAAATATGCGATGGCGCTGGCCTGGGGATATGCGATAATGCACCATCGACTTGCTCTAGTTAATGATTTTGTGGTGATTGGTAGGACTGGCAGCTTGATTAGCTCAGTTGGTAGATCGCCTGACTTGCAAGCAGGGAGTCGCGGGTTCGAGTCCTGCATCAGGTACACTTTTTCTGCCTTAGATTACTTTATTGGCGCCTAACGAGAATAACCCATGGGGTTGGTGTTGATAAGTGCAGGTACAGACTAGAAACTGACAGTATATTCAGTTGATGCCTGGCACTTAAAAGTTTAAGGGGGAGGAGTGTAGTGATTGGACTGTCAGCCTGGTTAGCTCATTTGGTAGAGCACCTGACTTGCAAGCAGAGGGTTGCGGGTTCAAGTCGTGCATCGGGCACATTTTTTCCTCCTTAGTTTACACTACTACCTCTTTATAACACGGTTCATTATAACACTGTTTTGGATATAACACAGTTCAAAGATGGATCCCAAAAATGTATAGATTATATTGAAAAATGACCATAAATGGTCATTTTTCAATATAATCTATACATTTTTGTTTGGATATAACACGGTTGTTTAACTAATACGGTTTATGCTATGGACCCCAACAATAGTGTTATAAAGAGGTTGTGGTGTACTTTAGTTGGTTGAAAATCTTGGACAAAGGAGGATAGATGAACACATTTAATCTGGGCCCATTTGTTCAAAGCATCGTTAGCTTAACAAGCTCGTTAAGGATCATTTCGTTAACTGTTTTAGCAGATTCAATATACAATATTCTGATATTTTTTGCTGAAAAAATGTGAGTAGCTTTTGCACTGCAAAAGCTACATGTAAGTACTCACATTTTTTCAGCAAAAAATTTCAGCATATTTGCGTATCACTCAATGTAAATTTGAACGAATCGTTTACTAACAACATCGTTAGCTTTGAACAACTGGGCCCTGGATTTTGAGAAGGCTTTTGACACATCCCCTCATGAATTAATTATGCCTTTACATGTACACTCAGTGGCCACTGATGAGTTCCCAACGTCATGTTACGTTTTCATTTTACTTAAGTGACCTACAAGACATAATGCATATAAAAGCCTATAAACGCCGGCCTTGGTGGCTCATTTGGATGCGCCGTCCGATTGGAGACCAGGAGGTCGCAGGTTCAACCCCCGCCGAGGTCGGCAACATTCTTTCGTGGAGATTGATCATGAAATTTTTTCTACAGTCATTCTCTCCCTTCCGCTGATTCAAGAAGGGCAGTTGTCAGTTTCTGGCGAAAGAATGTGCACAATACTGGTTAACCGCTTTAAGGATTAAGCCTGCCCAGTAAACGTGTGGTTAGGTAAACTGACCGCACTCGACATGACCCCATTGGGTTGACTGGGCCGTAAAACCTCAACACAAACAAAAGCCTATAAACATGCCACTAAACTTACCTTAGCTTATCAGTACTTCGAGATATACCCTTTAGCTTTTCTAACAGCTGAAATTCTTTGAGGTAGGGTATGGTAAAGAGACTGTATATAGTCGGATGTCAACCCTGCCCATTCCTCCGTCACAACCCTGATGAGGTCAGCCTTACATTTGATCTCTTCTAAACGTTTCTCGGTTAATTGCTTCAGCTTCTTCCAAACATTTTCGATTATATTCAGATCTGGGCTTTGTGGGGGCCAACTCAAATATGAAATTTCATTGTTTTCTTTCCACTGATTGGCAGTTCTAGAGACTTGGCATGGGGCATTGTCTTCTTGAAAAATCCAGGGCTCATTGCCGAAGTGCCTAGCCACTACAGGCCACAAACAGGTATCTAGAATATTACTATATTTATTTGTGTTCGTATAGCCATCAACAGGTAAGAGGGTACCCACACCACTGTAGCAAACACAGCCCCAGAACATGACAGATATGGAATTTTTTCTCTCAAAATCTCCATATTGCCCAACACACTGCGGTAAATATTTCTCTTCGTCTTTTCTCCATATGAATAATTTCTTATTCTGTCCTACAACAACCTGTGTCTCATCACTGAAAATTACTTTTTTCCAATTTTCATAAACTGTCCACCCTGATTTCTCTCTTCAAAACTCCCTTCTTTTCTCACGATTAATTTTTGAAATACTGGTTGCTTTAGAAACTCTCCTCCGCTTATATCCCTCATCGAACAATCTCCTTCTAACAGTTCTAGCTGATAAATTATTACCATACATTTCATTAAATCTACTTGTCAGATCATTTAAAGTCTGTCTTCTATTTTTTCTCACCATCGGAAATAATCCCCTGTCACTCCGAGCACTCGTTGATTTTACCTTCCCACGTCCACTATTGTTTTTGTCATCATCACGCATCTGCCAGCGCTGAATGATTTTTGAAACTGTTCGCCGATTTTTCCCAGTCACCTTACTTATTTTTGCATGACTGTATCCCTCATAAGACAGCTTCAGTATCACTTCTTTGACAGCAGGTGTCGTCTCCTTGCCGTGCGGTGCCGTATTCGAAACACGCGCTGGTATTCTGTTTACACAACTCCCATGGAGACACGCGGTGCGCAGGTTACTATAGATACCCTGCCAAATTGTCCGATGTAATTTTACGTTGCATAGGAGTACTAATGTGAACAAAAATTCAATTTCAGAATGGTTGACATATTTTGACAAGCAAAATTTTGTGTAGTTGGGAACTCATCAATGGCCACTGAGTGTACATTATAGTAATAATGATAAGTTTAATCTTGACAAGCCGTTTTATAGACAAACAGTCACAGTAGTGAATATTTTCAATTAGTTGCTTTTTTTTTTTTTTAACTAGCTAGCATGCAGATATTAGAAGGCTATGCATTTTTATACCCTGCCTAACAATAGTGGCAGGGTTTTATGGTTTATACCCCACCACACGATAGTGGCGGGGTATTTTGGTATCATGTTGGCTGTCTGTGTGTTCGTTCCATCTGTCCGTCTGTTGTCCGTTCATCCGTATTTTCGTTTCAGAATGATATCTTGAGTAAATGTTAATGGATTTTCACCATAGTTGGTGTGTGCATTGATATTGTACAGTTCTGGTTTAGGATTGTTAATGGGCAAATTTTGTCAGTTGTTGACAGTTATCTGTCCACGATATCCAAATTTTCATTTCCGGATGATAACTTTAGTAAATATCAATGGATTTTTTACCAAACTCGGTGTGTGCATTGATATTGTGAAGATCTGGTTTGAGATTGCTCATGGGCAAATTTCGTCATTTGTTGACAGAGTTATCTGCTCGCAACATGTCCGTATTTTCATCTCTGGATGATAACTTTAGTGAATATCAATGGATATTCAACAAACTTGGTACATGTATGTGCATTGCATTAATATTGTGACGACCTGCTTTAAGATGGCTAATGGGCAAATTGTCCATTTTTGACAGAGTTATCTGCCCACAATACATCCATATTTTCCTTTCAGGATAATAAATTGAATAAATCTCAATGGATTTTCACCATCAGATCTGTATGATGGCGAAGGTAGCAGGTAAGGGTAGAGGGGAATGTTTTTGTTTCTTCTGTTTCTTCACTTTCATTCCTTTTCCTCTTTCTTCCTTGTCCCTCCCTTTCCTTTCTCTGGGAGACGACACAAAATGACCCACAAGGATTGACATGTCGTTAAACCTCAACACAAACAAACATGGCCAAATTTCTTCAATTTTTGACAGGTATCTACCCACAACATGTTAATTGCTGGGTATTAATTGTTACATGTTTTATTTCATGGTAAAAATCGATCCATTTTTAAAGGACCATAATGAAAACATATTATTTAACATGCATTCTGCATTGACACAGCAGGTGAGATGGCAATTTCGTTAGTACTCTTTTGCATCGGACGTCATGAGAAGTAAATGTTTACGTGCAATGTCATCATACGTGCCCTTTTTCATTTATTATTATTTATTTAATTTTTTTTTTATTTTCTTTTTTTATCAAGCGATGAATTACTTGCTCGCTAGTTCTAAATATTTCATTCATTATAAAATCGGTTATATTCCAGATAGAAAATTAACTAATTTGCAATATTTTGCAAACTAGTGAGAAAAAAACTTACTCAGTAAACGCCACAATCGCCAGCCTCGGTGGCTCAGTTGGATGCGCCATCCGACTGGAGACCAGGAGGCCGCGGGATCTACCCCCGCCAAGGTCGGCAACATTCTTTTGTGGAGATTGATCGTGAAATATTTTCTACGGTTGTTCTCTCCCTTCCGCTGATTCAAGAAGGGCAGTTGTCAGTTTCTGGCGAAAGAATATGCACAATACTGGTTAACCGCTTAGAGGATTAAGCCTGCCCAGTAAACGTGTGGTAAGGTAAACTGATTGCGCTCGACATGACCCCATTTGGTTGACTGGGCCGTAAAACCTCAACACAAACAAACAAAAGCCACAATCAAATGTTCCAACAATCCTAACCAACCTAAGGAATCTGGGCCTAGTTGTTCAAAGCTAACGATGTTGTTAGTTAACGATTCGTTAAAATTTACATCAAGTGATACACAAATATGCTGAAATGTTTTGCTGAAAAAATGTGAGTAGCTTTTGCAGTGCAAAAACTACTCATATTTTTTCAGCAAAAAATATCAGAATATTGTATACTGAATCCGCTAAAACGAAATGACCCTTAACGAGCTCGTTAAGCTAACGACGCTTTGAACAACTGGGCCCTGTCTTTTTCTTATGTAAAATATATATACTATTGGAATAACAATGCATGGGTTTTCAGCAAGTCTAAAATCTGGCGCTAAGCACGTTGGCTTCCCAGTTCCGCCATTTTGTTCCATTACTGATCAAGGAAAATTAACAGACCTTCTTGAAATGTTCACTTGCATCTATTTCCCAGAAGATGCAACACTGAGTATGTAAACAAAAATGATAAGGACTTGACATTGTTGTTGAATTTTCAACAGAGACATTTAGTTGAAATGAAATGGAGAAACCCCGGAAAACAAAAATAAACATTTGCTGGAATTATTGTAAAAGTTGGCGGTAAGTACACAAGTTTTCTATCTTGTTTGAAAGACTTTAGTTGACTTGATTTTGTGTGTTTATTGATATCTTATTTCTTTCATAAATTTCAATGAGCATGCTATTAGGAGCCATTTTCAAACTGAGCAAACATGGAATTCACATTCACCTGCTGATTGAATATGGTTTCATGCGGACACCGTCATGGACGTATTTTCAATTAAAGCAGAAATAGTTTCAGGGTAGTTTTATGATTGCAAGAAATAGAACCTCGATGTTTATCTATAACATATTAAAACAATTCAGTATTTGAGTGTGTACTTATTGTGGTTCATTTAAAAAGGTGAAATGGGGTAATAGCAATTTTTTTTTTTCATTGTATTACAGACCAGGAGGAAACATGAAAAAAGTTTGCTACAAATGTGTACGAGACTCTCTTAAAGACCAAAAACCAGGTGCCCCAAGACCCGAGGAGCTTTTCACATATGCTGAGAAAAACAGCATACCAAATAAAAGGCTGAGCAAAAAAAAACAAAAAAAAAAACAGAGAAAATACAAATAAGCCAGCAGCAAGATGAGGAGTTATCACCAAAGAAAAGAAAAAAAGTCTTGCAAGCAGCCAGCAGGAAAGGAGATACAGCAAGATGAGGTTATCACCAAAGAAAAGAAAAAAGGTCATGCAAGCAGCCAGCAGGAAAGGAGATACAGCAAGATGAAGAGTTATCATCAAAGAAAAGAAAAAAAGTTATGCAAGCAGCCAGCAGGAAAGGAGATACTGCAAGATGAAGAGTTATCACCAAAGAAAAGAAAAAGGTCATGCAAGCAGCCAGCAGGAAAGGAGATACAGCAAGATGAAGAGTTATCACCAAAGAAAAGAAAAAAAGTCATGCAAGCAGCCAGCAGGAGAGGAGATACAGCAAGATGAAGAGTTATCATCAAAGAAAAGAAAAAGGTCATGCAAGCAGCCAGCAGGAGAGGAGATACAGCAAGATGAAGAGTTATCACCAAAGAAAAGAAAAAAAGTCATGGAAGCAGCCAGCAGGAGAGGAGATACAGCAAGATGAGGAGTTATCACCAAAGAAAAGAAAAAAAGTCATGGAAGCAGCCAGCAGGAGAGGAGATACAGCAAGATGAAGAGTTATCACCAAAGAAAAGAAAAAGGTCATGGAAGCAGCCAGCAGGAGAGGAGATACAGCAAGATGAAGAGTTATCACCAAAGAAAAGAAAAAGGTCATGCAAGCAGCCAGCAGGAGAGGAGATACAGCAAGATGAAGAGTTATCACCAAAGAAAAGAAAAAGGTCATGCAAGCAGCCAGCAGGAGAGGAGATACAGCAAGATGAAGAGTTATCATCAAAGAAAAGAAAAAGGTCATGCAAGCAGCCAGCAGGAGAGGAGATACAGCAAGATGAAGAGTTATCATCAAGGAAAAGATAAAAGTCATGCAAGCAGCCAGCAGGAGAGGAGATACAGACAAGAAAACCTGAAACAGCCAGGGATGAGACTGTCCAACCGAAATCAGCCACAAACCATAATGCGGTCATGGCAAAAGAAATGCTGGGCTTATTGCAGCAGTTCACTGGGACTTCAGGGAACAGTGACAGCTTGAATATCTCACATGATGCCATCAGTGAGCCACTAGCCAGTAAAATGAATGAAGATGATATACCAGTACTCACAACATACACATCAAAAAGTAAAGCTATACCAGGGGAAAGCAATTTTGCCATGCCTAGTGTTTTGCCAGTGGGGGGCATCTATCAACTGTATCAGTCACAAACATGTACACATCTGGAATAGAACATGTGCAACTGGAGAGCACTCATCAAATGTGCTTGTCACTACTACATATACATTAGGAAGAGAACTTGTGCCTTTGGAAAGCAATTCTGCCATGCCCAATTTCTCTGCCACTGGAGAACACTCATCAAATATGCCTGTCAGGAGTATATATACACCAGGACCCAGTTGTTCAAAACTAACGATGTCGATAGTTATTTTGATCATTAAATATGGCATATATGCTAATATTTTTTGCTGAAAAAAATGTGAGTAGCTTTTACTCACATTTTTTTCAGCAAAAATATATGTGCATTAGATATTGTACTTACTAGAACAGTTAACATTTTGACCACTAACGAGCTTGTTAAGCTTAACGGTGCTTTGAACAGCTGGGCCCAGGAAGAGAAAATGTGCTAGTGGAAAGCAGCTCTACCATTTCCATTTTCTCTGCCACTGGGGATCTCACCTCAAACAGACCGTGTACAACTACATGTACCATGGACACAACAGGAAGACAAGCTGTTCCCGAAGTCAGCAGATCTATCATGTCCAATGAAACTGGCTCTGGGGGACTTGCATCAAATGTGCCAGATAGGACTGTTAACACATTAGAAGGAGAAGGTGTCTCTGTCATTACCGCAGATAGTCTGGTCACTCCAGTGGATGTGAATACAGCTTATCCAAATGATGCATGGAGTGGATGTGAATACAGCTTAGCCAAATGATGCATGGAGTGAATGTGAATACAGCTTATCCAAATGATGCATGGAGTGGATGTGAATACAGCTTATCCAAATGATGCATGGAGTGGATGTGAATACAGCTTATCCAAATGATGCATGGAGTGGATGTGAATACAGCTTATC